>WOVY01009367.1:450000-736527 GCA_013436015.1 Rhipicephalus annulatus
TCATTCAGGCGATGCTGTTCAGGTTGGCTCTGCCATGGTGGTGTCGCGGTTGTGGTGCTCGGTTGCTAAGCCGAAGGTCGCAGGTTCGATCCCGGCAGTGGCGGCCGCATTCGGATGGAGGCGGAACGGTGAGGCCCATGTACCGTGCAGTGTCAGTTCACGTTAACGAACACCAGATGGTCCAATTGCCGGAGCCTTTTATTACGGTTATTCCCACAATCATATCGTGGTTTTGGTATGTAAAATCTCCGATACTATTATTAAGAGGGGTGAGGCTCCTAAAGCCGTGGGTTTGTCCATGAATGCCCGTGACCGGTTTCTAACCACCCAGTTGTATGACTCACTCAGCAGGTGGCGCTAGTGTGAGTGACAGACAGACAGACGTACGGATGGACAGACAGACAGACAGACAGACAGACAGACGAATGTACGGACGCAAGGACAGATGCATGAACGGACGGACGGATGGACGGACGAAAGGGTGGATGGAAGAATGGACAGACGTAAGCATGAACGAACGGAAGGACGTGTCAGCCCACTTATCATCATTCACTCCGTGAATGAGCTGTGATTTTATGCTGAGGTTGCGGATAGCGGCATAAGAGATGATTGAACTGTCTTTGCTGCACGTACGCCGAACCGTAGTAAGCTGCAGCAATTGGTATAAATCTAGTGTAAATGTACAGAGCGAAAGGAGACGGACGCACGCAACAAAATTGAGAACCCAAACAAGCGCCGACTGTCTATTCAGATTTTAATCGCACCCACACGGACGCCTTTGGCGGCGAGCCATTCACCACTACGACGCTTTGTATAATTGTTTTCGCTAATTATGCAGAAATGCAGAGTGGGGGTTTTTACATCTCATCATGTGGCTGTCATGGTTGCGAGCGCTGGCTCAAGCAATGCGAGGGACAAAGAAAGTTCGTGGCCGCGTGGGGTTTGTCCAGCACCTTCCTCGCTTGCCAACTATCGTATCTTAAGAAGCACACACCTCAACGCGCAGAGCTGCCGTTGTCACGTTGAGAAATGTGAATGCTATTTCAGGCGAACGAAACGGAAGATATTATCGACACGTAAAACACGGTGGCAACGCCTTCATACGCGAGAAAATGTACTAGGCACTATTCTGTTTTGCTTCGTGATTAAAAAAAACGAACATATCACGAGAGTTGTGAAAATCCCACAGATGTGAAGTTGTTGGAACAACCCTCTTCTTAACACAGGAAGCACCGAAATTCGATAGAATTGCAGATACGATGATAGAGCTTTGTCTTTCAGCCTGTCATTCTTTTTTTATGTAGCAGTGGGGAACCATGGATTCACTTTTACCACATGGGCTTCTTTATCACGTTTACCTAAACATCTGCATACGGATGGTCTTCGATTTCGCAGGGATGGACGCACGGACGCAGGGATGGATGAACGCAGGGATGGACGCATGGTCAGACACATGGACGGATGGAGGACGAATGCGTGGACGGACACAGATAGGCGGAAGCAAGAACGAACGGAGGGACGGAAGCGCGGACGGACTGATGGATGCTTCACCCTACCCTTCATCACGCACTCCGTGGATATAATGTGAATTTTAAAACTTTATATATATTTGTACATTTAAAGCGCCCGAGCTTTATATGTACAGCTACTCGCTACCAGTTATAGTTACCGAGTTTCGCAAGATTCATCGTTCTGAAGGAGGAAGCAACCTGACTGACCTTGCTGCAAGCCTCACATATCCCAACTGCCACCACATCAGGAGCTCTATAGAGCATAGGAAAATGTTATCAGTAGTGTAACTCGACTATGGAGGATATACGCAGCGTGAACTACGAATGGGCGCACACACCCATAGACGGACGGACAGGTGGACGGACGGACTAGCGAGCAAGCTCACGAGATCGAGTCAAGCACCCGACCATTAGTGGCACGTCACTGCAGGAGCTTTTAGGCCTTCTTCGGCGCGCCAGATGATGATGATGATGATGGTGATAATGATAATGAACCGGGCGGCAGGATGTTCAGCGTAGTTGGTTATGTATTTAAAATCATTCAATGAAGTTTCAGTTGCCAGCTGTGTTTAGTGTGACGTCACTGCTCCTCGGGCGTGCGCAGCATGGCTCTCGACAAGCCGCGTAAAACTGCTGAACTTCAGCCGGTGTAGTTTACGCTACAAATATAGCATGTTACGAACCAAGTTTGCCTTTCCCCCAATCAATATTCTACTCGTTCCAGTGGATCCTTACACGCTTAGTGGAAACATCGATGTCATCGACGGTTTGCTAAGTGCAGCCGTAGGAACTCTACGAACGGGAACTGCTGGGTGCCTGCGCCACACACTTCCTCGGGTTTCACTGTAGTTAATTTGCATTTAACCCAACATTTAGAACTACACCAAGCGCTACACAAGTTTCGTTTAACGTATTTTCGCTCCCTCTCTTCCTCTTCACCTCTCTTGTCCTATTTTGTATGCACTAACATGTTGACAGGCGATGCGGGAGGCAATATATGGAAGAGGCATTTCATGCGTATGATAGAAGAGGCCTTTCATGTGTATGACGTGGGGTTCCACAGAGCTGAAGCAGCTCTGGTCTTGAAACAGCATATAGGTTAGACAAGCACAAGCTAAGCTTTGATTGCAACATTTTCCCGACAGGCAACAACCTCCAAGTTTTTTCATGAATGAGAACTTGCGTTCACTGAAGCGGAAGTGTTAGAATAATAATAATAATAATTATTATTTTTATTGGGGTTTAAATTTCCAAAATTATGGCACAATTATGAGAGGTTCCCACGGGAGGCCTCCAGAAATTTCAACCACCTCGCTTTTTTTGAACGTGTACCTAAATTTATATGTACAGGGGCCTCTGCCACTTTCACCTTCATCGAAATGCGGCCGTGGCGGTCGGAATTCGATCACGTGGCCTGAGGGTCGGCCGTCGATAATCACTGGACTAGTCGGCGGGTGAAGTGTTGGAAGAAAAAAATCAGAGCTTATCCACAAAGCACATGATGATGAGTGGGCCGAAGCATCCTGTCAGTCCATCCGCGATTTCATCCATCCGTCAATCCATCTATCGGGACGGACGCATGGATGGATGACAGACAGGCACACAGACAGACGGACGGACGGACGGATGGAGGGTGGGACAGAAGCATGAATGGGCGGACAGACAGGCAGACGCACGGACGGACGGATGGACGAATGGTTGCACGGACGGACGCACGGATGGTTGCATGGACGGATGCATGGATGGTCACACAGGCCGTCGGACGGACGGAACCGATCGAGAACGAAAGGACAGACAGAAGCGCCGACCGACTGAAGGACGCTTCGCCCCACTCATCATCATGCACTCCGGCGATATGCTGTGAATTTTTTTTTTCTGTTCAAGTGGAATGACACGCAAACACAAGGTTCTTTTTTTAATTTTTACGGCGAATCGCAAAGAGACGTGAGATTGTCAGCCTCAGTTTTGCTTACATGCATTCATACTCTTGCGCTTTGCGCAGGCGTCACACGCGTTCCGGCGATCATACCATGTCACTCACCAAGCCATTCTGCTTTTTTGCAGTGCCTGCTTCTCTGGGTCACTGGGCCGCCAGTTCTTCGCCAAGCCCACGGTGAAATACCGGGATCCCTTCATCAGCTGAAGAACCATTGTGAGGCGCCGACATGGAACAATGGTAATCCAACGGAAATCACCACCCATATCAAGGAAGCTACAACGCCCCCTGGATACGTGACGTCATCGAGCGTCACCCGCATAAAAAATCAGTTCATCAGTTTATCTTCAGTGGGCACGGTGGGCCTGGTCGAAGTATGTCACTCACCAAGCCGTTCTTCTGCTTTTTGCAGGTTTGTTCTAGCTCTTCTACGTTTACTAGCGACTGTCGTTTTCTTGCTAGTTCTGCCGTGCCCACGACAGTGTTGTGAAATTTGTTATGAGTGTTTTTTTTGCTCTAAAACTGTTACTTAGTAATGATGTTGAAGAAAATCCGGGACCCACTAACGCTGAATTATTGCACAAAATTCTTGATAATCAGAATCTGCTGCAAAATGAGTTAGCCGACTTGAAAACTAAAACGGAAAGTATGATAGCTGAGACTAGAGATTTGTTTAAGAAGCTTCAGGTCCAGGTCTCGGATCTGAAATTCAATATGGCTGGCTTAGGTTGTCTTGAAAACTCGGTAAAAACGTTTCAGGAGTCGGTGAAAAATCACGCTAGCAAACTCATCGATATCGAAGACAGAAGTAGGAGCTCGAACGTAGTTATTATTGGTATCCTTGAAGAGCCAAACAAGACAGAAACTGATCTGAAGCGTAAAGTTATTAGTGAAACACTCGAAAATAGGCTATGGGTGCTAAGTGCATCTCTATTGGCCGTATTCACAGACTTGGAAGGACTGGATCTAAAAAACCAGTAATAATGTTTCTACAGGATTATAATGAGAAAGTAGCGATTTTTAAGAATGTTTAAAAGCTGAAGGAATCAAACATTTTTGTTCAGAATGACTATTCCCAAGTCACTTTGAAAAAACGTAAGCTATTATGGGAAAGTGCGAAGCATGACAAGTCGCTTGGAAAGAACGTTTCACTTCAGCATGATAAGCTACGGATTGATAATGATGTATTCATCTAGATAACTTCTGGTTTTCGTGGCAATGTACATTCTACTTGACAAGTCAAGGAAAGGCTCGTCAGATTACTGAACATTAACGCACGCAGTATAGTGAATAAAACTAATCAGAATCGGTTCTTTTGTCGCACTCCCCAAATGTTATTGTTTTAACGGAAACCTGGCTACACGATGAAGTTAGTGACAAGGACTTAATCTCCCCTGGCTACAAAATAATTCGAAGAGATAGAACCTCTAGAAGTGGTGGTGTGGCCATTGTTGCTAAGTCGTCTGTTCTGGTAATTTCCTTGATCTAATCGAAGGACACTGAAAGCCTCTGCGTTAAACTAAACATTTATGGTCATGTCTTTGTTTTATGTGCCGTTTACAGGCCCTCTGACTCAGCCCCTGATTACTTATTAAAAATTAGTGACCACATTTCACCATTCAATAAAAGTAAACTTCTGGTGGTTGGTTATGTTAACCTAACAGGCATTGACTGGGATCGTATCAAATCGGGTGCCGGTTCTGTACGTGACGAAAACGTTCCTTTTCATTTGATGCTTGTACACAATCTTGTACGAGTAGTTCGCGAGCCTACTAGACATGGAACCGGTATCGACTCGCTCCTTGATCTCGTCTTTCTTGATCGCTCCTTTTCTAATTACCATGTATCTGTCGAGCCTGGCCTATCGGACCATGGTATTGTGTCTCTATACTTTTCGTTGAATGCTACACATACGCCTGACACGCATGCACCTGTGTTTGTGAAAGATTTTGCACGGGCTGACGATATCACTGTGATAGAGTATCTTGAATCTTGCTTTTGTGAATTTCGCGCAAGTGATGTCCTTGAGCTTTGGACCAAGTTTAAAGGCATGTGCTTATTCTGCATAGATCAGTTCATACCAAACAAACGTGTAAAACCAACTAACACACCTTGGATGAACAGGCGTACCATTCAGTTAAAATGTAAAGCCGAACGAGTACAGAAAAAAAGAGCTGCTGCCGTTATTAACCACTGTTCGTACAGCTCTGTCGGAACCTATTACAGAAGCAAAGAAGTTTTATTTCAGCAACACTTTACCTAACTTTATAAGGGAAGATCCACAGAAGTTTTGGAACTTTATTAAGAAGCAAAAGAAATTAATAACGAGCATTACCCACGACGGTACTGCAATAACTGACCCCAAGAGCATTGCTAACCTTTTAAATGCCCACTTTCACAGTCTTCTCCCCGCCTACTCACCCTTCTTTTCAAATTTCACAGTCCTCCTTTTCGGATATCAATATTTCTCAACAAGGTGTGCTTAACATGCTTTTACGATTGCAGACGAAATCTTCCGTCGGTCCTGATGGCATTCGCAACTCCTTCTTCTGGCGTTACGCTGAACCACTAAGCAAATTACTCGTCGCAAACTTTCAGGTCTCTTTAGAATCCGCGATACTTCCACCCGACTGGAAAATTGCACGCATTGTACCATTTTAGAAAAGGGCGACCCATCTTCAGTCTTAAATTACCGTCCGATTTCAATTTTATTATCTTCTTGCAAAATGATTGAGCATATAGTTTCGGATTACATTAATAACTTCTTAAATGAGCATGACATTCTAACTTCTTTTCAACACGGCTTTAGGAAGGGTCTTTCGACAATCAACCAATTAAGTACGGTCATACATTCTTTCGCTTCTGTTCTTGACAGAGGTGGACAAATGAACGTTATCTTTCTAGATTTTCAAAAGGCTTTTGATGCAGTTCTTCATTGCAAATTAATCTGCAAATTACAGTTTTTTGGTTTTCCTGTGCTCATCCTATCATGGTTATCTGCCTATTTAATGCATTGGAAACAGTGTGTTATCATTGACAGACAGCATTCTGACTCTTTCCCAGTTACCTCAGGGGTCCCTCAGGGAAGTGTACTGGACCCACTATTATTCCTTATTTATTGCAATGACATAACAGATGTCATACAAGCCCCAGTCTTTTCGCAGACGGCTGCGTTACTTCTAACGAAATCAATAGTGTTGAAGACCAATTCTTGCTTAGTGCAGCCTTAAACAGTATCTTTAAGTGGAGCGATAAATCGGGCATAAAGCGAAATTCTTCTAAGACTGTGCTCCTGCGTATAACTAAAAAAACAGTACCCCTGATGTTTTTATACTCCATTGGCCAAGACCCATTGATTGAGGTTAAGGAGTACAAATATCTTGGAGTTACCATTACTAACAACCTCAACTGGAGCACCCATATTTCTAACACCGCCTCTTCTGCTTTCAGAAAATTATGTCTACTTCGTCACAAGCTTAAACATGCATCCCATGACGTGAAAACTTTAGCCTATACAACTTTTATCAGACCCAAGTTAGAATACGCCTCTATTATTTGGGATATTTTCACCAAAACCAATATTAATTGTCTTGAGAGAATACAGAGAAAAGCCATGCGATTCATTTTTTCTAAATACAGCCGTGAGGACTCTGTAACGGATCTTGTACGTTCTAACGGTTTTCACACACTTCAAATGAGGCGCCAAATATCCCGACTGAAGTTGCTCCATTCTTTGTTAAATCGTAACTTTTTTATACATCCCAGTCCTTACATAACCCTTTCCGAGACTAGGAAAACCCGTCATTCTCATCCCCTCACACTCTCCCCTTATGTTGCCAGGTCTGAACTCTTTAAATATTCTTTTTTATCCCCGCGCCATATAGGAATGGAACCTAATACCTATTGATCATCTGGACCCCACTGAATCAATGCAGAATTACTTCTTGAGTATTTCCTAAATATATTTTATTTAGAGTTGTTTTTTATTGTTGCCGGACTGGTTTATGATATTCAATTGTGCTTTGTAGACATATTTAAGTTGTACCCTGCCTCTCCTGCATGGGCCACATGGCCTGCAGTTTTTCTTGCGTTTTTCTGCAGTTTTTCTGCGTTTTTTCTTGTAGGCCACATGGCCTACAAGAAAAAACGCTGATGGTGTGCCACCGTCATTTTCGATAGCGTTACGAGATGCGCGTCAAGCCAGCCTACTTCGCGCAGTACTACATATGCAGTATAGTATAATGTGCAGTGACTGCACCCCTGTAGCTGTTCCTTCAGTGTCAAGAAAAGTTGTCGCCGAGTATAGGTGCTTGCGAACTGGTCACTAAGAGACATGCATGTAATGACCCACGCCTTTAAGGGCGATCGCCCCAAAAAGTGTTTAACGAATCCGAGTATTTGACACTCAACTATGGGAGACCAGTGAGCCGTCCCCATTTCAGGTACAAAAAAAGGCAGCATATCCATGGAGTGAATGATGGATAGTGGGGCGAAGCATCCGTCCATCCATTCGTTCTTACTTCCGTCCATCCATGCGTGCATCTGTGTGGCCACCCGTGCGTCCATCCGCCCATCCGTGCGTGCGTCTGTTCGTGCGTCCGTCCCTGCGTTCGTGCATGGATATGCCACTGCGTCCGTTCATGCATCCATCCATGCATCTGTCTGTATGTCCATTCGTCCATCTATTCATTACTCCAAGTACCACCATCTCGCATCTTTTCATCATATATTCCCCATATAGAAGCACCGCAATCCAGCGGACATTCCAAGGACTAAACGAGAGGTGGCACACGCACACTTTCTTACGGCTTGCACTTCGGGTCTACTTCCCACCTTTAAGCACCTCGAGTTCATGGTATATACCAGTTCACTGTATTCAGGGCACTGCGGCCCAACGCTCGCTCGTAACCAAGGAGGTTACGCCCAGCGAGTTTAACGTGGCAACCCTGTCTGGTCGGATCGGGCTAAAAGTGCGTCCTTCTGTTACTGGTTTTAGGGGCGAAGCTCCTTGATGCGTGGGTCTGTACATCCTCTGATGTATGTAGCAGTAGTATGTAGCCACCGGTGGCACACACCCGCTCTGGAGTGGGTTTGTGACGTAGGGGATGCGAGATGGAAGATGACGGAACTAGAAGTTTACACTAGATGAACGCGTGGACGGATGCACGAACGAACGGACATATGAATAGACGGACGCATGGATGGACGCACGAGTGGTCGCATGGACGGTCGCGTGGATGGATTGAATCAAGAACGAATGGACGGACGGAAGCATGGACGGGCTGACGAAAGCTTCACCCCAATGATCATCATTCACTCCGCGGATATGTTGCGATTTCTTTGAATAAACATCAAAATCGAGACAACTTTTTGGATATAAAACTATCTATAAAAACTATCTTATAAATAAGATAGTTGTTTCATCAAAAACAACTATCTTATTTATGATTAACATGCGCGGGTTTCCTCCTCAATTAAAAATAGTGTGCGCGTGCCGCTCTTTTGGTCCGGCCGGGGAGGTGGTTACCTACTACTATATGACTACTACTACTACTACTACTACTACTACCACTACTACTACTACTACTACCACTACTACTACTACTACTACTACTACTACTACTACTACTACTACTACTGCTACATACACCCTGGACACATGACCTACGCCTTAAGAAGCTTCACCACCTAAAAGTGGTTAACGATTTCGAGTACTTGATACTCTTCTATGGGAGAGCGTAGTGCCGTCCCGCGGGCCTTGCTTAGGAGAATTTTATTTCTGAAAAAATAATACATTCAGAGAAAACATTAACAGACAGTACTTCACGACGGCAGCGCCTCACTGCTGGAGCCAATGGACGTAACATCAAAGTGAATTGTCACAAAACAAAGCTGTAACAACAGCTCTGGCAAACATTGCAAGTACCTGCGAAATACTTCTTCAACCCCTGATCAGCCGGCATTGCAGGCCCACAGTTTTGATCTTGTCTGCATGCTACAAAACGTTTCTATTGCTAAATTTGCATGCGTAGAGTCTCAAAAAAGGTCTTCTCTTTTTAACTAGACTGAAATTTAGGAAAACCCTTTCTCTATTCTCACCTGTCGTAAAACAAAGAAACAATGATAAAGAAAGGAAAGTTGCTCCACCTGTTATTCCTCGCATTCACAAAAATCACAGAGGCCGTACTTTACTTTTGTGTTGGATGCCATGTGGCAACGCAGCAAGTTATTAACCTCACTGTCCCATTAAATGCGGGGCATTTCTTAGTCGCACAATGTCGCTCTTCGGCGTCTGCGTCGACACCGTCCCACTGATCTCTACTAGGGGGAGCTGGATGGCGCATCGAGCGTGCCCGGTTGAAGCCACCGTAAGACGCCGTTGGTGTCCCGTAGCCACCACCATGAACAGTCGTCTGCTTCGGGCGAGAGAGCTTTTCTCTTCTTTTAAGATAGATGCTGGACTGTAGAGAACTGCGAACTTTACGAATCCATCGAGAATGTTGTTGCGAAGACATTTTACGCACAAGTAACCGAAAATTGTATTTCTTCTTGCGCATTCTGCAAGGAATTGTGCTATTTGACCACCTATTGCTTTTAATTGAGGTGCATTGAAGGTGTTTGGTTTTTTGATATGCATGCTTCTCACGCTCGAGGCCTCAAATATAGGAGAACTGGGTCACTAACTTAAAGAGCAACAATGGGAAGCCATCTACAAGAAGCAGACGTTGCGGGGACCAATTTGCAGAGTCATGTTCTAAACCCTCTGTTCCAAAAACTCACCTTCAAAACGATGGCATCAAAACGTTGCTTTCTTTCCCGGATCAATCACAAAAGACAAACTTTTGCGCTCCTGGCTACCAGTGGACTCCTTCCTTTTCTAGGGGCGAAGCTCTTTATAAATAAAAGCAACCGTTCGTACCTCGTAGCCGTTGTAGTGTGTAACAAGTATAAAGTTTTGACATCCAAGGTGGTGCCGGTGAGAGATTTCTTCTGTGCGCTGTTGAACAATGAAAAATAGTGCTCAATGAACATGCCAATGGCTGATAATGGGGAATGAGAGACAGGAGCATTCGGCTTTTAGTTAACGCGCACGCTGCGATCCCCATTAGCAGCCATTGGCATGTACATTAGGCACAATCTGACAAGAAAGGATTGCTACGTTATACTCGCTGGGTGTCACATCCTTGGTTTTAAAAAGGTTTAGCAAGCGTTGTGCAGCAGTGCCATGAATACAATGAACTAGCATATACCATGAACTCGAGCTGTTTATAGGTGGGAAGTAGATACGAAGCGCAAGCCGTAAGAAAGTAAAGCCGAATTCTCCTGTCTCTCATTTCCCATTCGCAGCCATTGGCATGTACATTGAGCACCATCTGACAGGAAAAGTTTGCTGCGTTATACTCGCTGGGTATAACCTCCTTGGTTTTAGAAAGGTTTAGCGAGCGTTGGGCTGCAGTGCCATAAAAACAGTGAACTGGTATATACCATGAACTCGAGGTGGTCAAAGGCGGGAAGGAGACCCGAAGCGCAAGCCGTAAGAAAGTGTGCGTGTGCCACCTCTCGTTTAGTCCTTGGAATGTCCGCTGGATGGCGGTGCTTCTATATAGGGAATATATGAAGAAAAGATGCGAGATGGTGGTACTTGGAGGGTTGAATAGATGGACGAACGGACACACAGACAGAAGCATGGATGGACGCATGAACGCATGCGGATGGACGCATGAACGCAACGGATGGACGCATGAACGGATGCATGGACGAACGCAGGAACGGACGCACGAACAGACGCACGCACGGATGGGCGGATGGACGCATGGACGTTCAACCAGACGGACGCACAGACGGATGAACGAACTCACGGATGGACGCATGGACAGACCGACGAATACATGGATCTATGCGTGGATGGTTGCGCGGATGGACGGAACCAAGAACAAACGGACGGACGGAAGCATGGACGGACTGACGGGTGCTTCGCCCCACTCATCATCATTCCTCCGTGGATATGCTGTTATTTTTTTTTTGGTAAAACATGCCGTGACAATTTTTTTTTCTTTTTCACCTGACTAACGAGTAATTGTAACGTTGTACGTAACAGCCCTGCGCCATATTCGAACGGCATCCACATGGGGTTTGTCAATTTTCGTGTTGCATTAGTCGGCGTTCCAAGTGATGCCTAATCGTAGGGTTTGTTGCTTCCACTAGTTTTAGATCACAGGACCTCGCCGTTTAAGACGGCGTCGCTACGGCATCTGTCACTTTCGTAAACTAACAAATTTAAAGTAATATTTGAGAACTACCCGAGCCAATCCACCAGCCGCGATGGACGAAGTAGCTCGGTGAACCCGAATAAAAAGACCCACTACTTCTGAAGCACCAGAGAAAAATTCCACTCGGGAGGCAAATGCCATGGGCGGACTACCAGGAAGACGAACATGACTAAAAAGACGCGCATCTGCAGGCTTTGAACAGTAAGCAAAAAATCACAGGTTGGCCTCAATGGCAAAACAATGAATGCGATAGCAAGAAATTGGAACGTAACATGAAGAATGGCAAGCAGATCGAAACGTACCCCGCTTTGCTCACGTACAAATGACGCAAGAAATGCACTCGCAAGTACAGATGACTGCGAATAAGTGTGTCAGTTGTTACTTCGCTGTGTCTGAAAACCGTGCCCTTTTTGTAAACGGAGACTGTGCAGCGAGTGCAGTAACCTTTGTGCACCCGGTAACTACAACGGAATTGTTCCGGTGAAAGCCCAAAGGCGTACAATTCTCACCATTGACACATAAGTGCGCGCACGCGTGAGCGGCTACCCCCCACCCTCCGCGGGGCAAAGTACGCGTGGAAGATCAACGCATGAGCGCGCGTTGCCGCCACGTCTTGACGATCTGGTGACGTTAGGGAGCCTATATGTGCGCGCGTCTCCGTGTTTTAGGGTGGTCAACAACTCACCCAACAATTTCAAACAGGACTTTTCTTTAATAACATAGAATGCGACAGATTTACTGTTCGTGTCCGTTCATCCTTCTGTCTATCTGTCGGTCCTGAAAGGAGCAGTATATGTGCACTAAGCAAGTCGGTTGTCAGCCCATAATTCAAATATTCCCTATGTGGTGCATCGTTATTTGTGTCGTCCTTTTGTTTCATAACCAGACACACAGATGATTTGATATCGTAAACTCCGCTTTTATTTAGTGCTTGTAGAGAAAATGTGTATGGACCCCGTATATGTGGTTGGAGCCGTGTATGACTTTTCGTCTTATTGCTTTACTCTAGGCCCACTGCGTGGACACAAGCTTCCAGCAAAAGAGGCAGGGTGGTTTGAAGACACAAGGCCAGATGCCGTTTGGATGCTGTTTGCAATAAAATCTGACCTGGAAAAAATTGCCCGCAGCTTCCCTCGGGGAACACTGAGGAGGATGCGGAGCATATAATTGGTTAACGGGGTGTTAAAGTGCGACTTACTTGGCTAGATGGCTAAATTGGTTAACGTGGTTGTGAAATGGGGTGTTAAATTGCGACTTACTTGGGTCGATGGCTAAATTGGTTAACGTGGTTGTAGGAGGGGGTGTTAAATGAGTGAACACGTACACACGTATGCGAAAGGGCGGCGCTGGTCGAAGGGACGTCGATCGTTGAAGTTGAAGTTGAAGTTGAAGTTGAAATTTATTTCACCGCAACGATACACCGTGATTTACACAAACAAGAAACAATTGTGGCATGGAAAGTAGGAAAAAAGCTGCGCTATAGCAGCTTGACTAGCCCCACCTCCTTGTGTTTGTGGATTCGTTGGAATTCATTTCACCGCGACCTTGGACGTCGACGCGCCGTACAAACCAACCGACGAGCGGCAACTGAGCGAGCGAGCGCTGACCTTGAGTATATATACAGCGTGACGGCGCATGCACTGTCAGCTGTTGAATGTTCTCGAAGCGCGACGGCGCATGCGCGTCCACTGGAGAATCAGGAGAATTGTAGATGTCGAACGCGGTGTGTAGAGGAGGAAGGGTGCACGGATGGTGGAGGAGTGAAGCGCGCGCGGTGTGTAGAGGAGGAAGGGATGCACAGATGGTCGAAGAAGGAGGAGGAAGCTTGCGGACGGCGCAGCACTACAAGCCTCGAATATTAGATGCTCCGCTTCTAAAACTGGATTTGTCCCTCGTTGTTCCCCTTTGCTTTTCTTCTAGCCTAATATATAGGCTTGTGGGCATAGGGGGAGGGCGGTGTAATGTGATTGAATGCCCTACTTTTTCGGGCAATGCTTACAGCTTGTAAGGTTTTAAGCAGTCATTGTACAGATTCGTTCGCAGGAACTAAACTTGGTGTAGGAAATTATATTACGGAGAAACGCAATGTTTGGGGTATGAGAAACAGGCTAGCTGAGCTACTCGGTTTACAGAGAACATCGCGAGCTACTCGGTTGTTTGTTCTGCCTTCCCTGTCGTTACGAGTTCCATTATATAAACAGCACGATTTCGAGCCTTGCACTAAAAGGCCTTTGAGGTATTTGCAGTGCTAAGGTGAATATGCTTCCTGAATGGCGCGCAGACATTGAAGTCTATTCATAGTGACATCGAGGTTCTCCCCCTCGCAAATATAGACTCCCTAAATAATCTCACTCCACCAATGCAATGGGTCTACCAAGTGGGAAGAACGAACTGTTTTAACAGTATTTTATACAAACTCGAGTCACGAACATGTCTTTCCTGTTCTACCAAACCGCGGCTAACTTCAGAAAACAACCCTTCAGCCTTCAGCACTTGCTATATAAAAAAAATACCCTGTTCTCGTTGAAACCTACGCTGCCGTTAATGTAAATGAGCGACCACTCAGAACCAACATGGCGGCCCGTCAAGTATCGGGGCCGTTTTAGCCACTTGTAAGCCACCATGATCGGAGTTGGATTGGATAAACTTTTATTTGGTCCTCCAAAACACAGATCACTGTGTTGCGGGCAGCTCCCACGTGGGGACTGAGATGCCAAGCTCCTCAGCCGCCTCGCGGGCTTGGTGGACAGCCCACAGCTGATCTGCCAAGGATGAGCTGCGGATTGCCGCCTCCCATCTGGCAGAGGTGATGTTCGATATATGAGCGAATTTGGTGCACTCCCAGAGCATGTGTTCTAATGAAGCTATTTGCCCACAATGTGGACGAAGATTACTTGGGTATAGGTCAGGGTACATGATGTGTAACATTTTCAAAGTAGGGTACATCCGCGTTTGCAAAAGCCTTAATGTAAGTGCTTGGGGCCGGGTTAGATTTTTGTGAGGTGGAGGGAAAATCCGTCTAGACAGGTAGAAATGTTTAGTGAGCTCGTTATATGTTGTAAGAATTTCCCGGTTATCCCCTTCACCGGTCGAACGCATCCCCGGGGAGGCGCGGTTGGAGAGTTTTCGCGCCGCCTCGTGTGCTGCTTCATTGAGATTGGGAGGGGAATCGTTGATTTGTCCAAGGTGAGCTGGGAACCAACTCAGAAGATGATGTGTTATGTTCTTGCCTTGCAGTATTTTCAGCGTTTGTTCACAGACCATCCCCTTGGCGAACGCCCGTAGTGCTGCCATGAAATCACTGTAGACGACTTCAATGTTATCCATCTTGAGTGCTAAGGCGATGGCCACTTGTTCCGCAATGATTAGGTCTTTCGTCCTGACCGTCGCTGAGTTTATGACATGGCCAGCCCCATCGACTACCACTGCCACAAACGCTTTCCCATTGACGTAGGAAGCCGCGTCAACAAATACGACCCCTCGTTCCTCGTTTGAGACTTGACGAAGTATAGTCCTGGCCCTCGCTACTCTTCTTCCGACGTTGTGTTCTGGATGCATGTTTCTCGGTATAGGAGATACCGTGATTATCTCCCTGATGTTGTCAGAGATATCATTGTAATTGCGTCTGATTGCTATTGGGTGTTGGCCCAGCTCCTGCAGGATCATTCTCCCCGACTTTGTAGTAGATAACTTTGCAAATGATCGGAGTTGTCACCACCCTAAAACACAGAGACGCGCGCACATTAAGGCTTCCTATCCGGATCTAGCACCTGCTGTGACACCATCCTCGCGCTAAGTGCTACTACAAGAGCCTTGCAGTGAGAATGACCGGGTGGTGCGTCCGCAATGTGCAACCATCTGGAGACGGGGTGTGAGATTGTTCCGGTTCCCGATTTGACGAACCGATGGAAACGCTGGATCGCGCAAGTTCGGCGAGACTGCTGGGAGCCGACACTGCTTCTTCCCGTGTTGGTGAGGTTAATACCCATTGTATTGCGATTCGCGAGTTGATTGAGTTTATCACCGCATTTTTCATAAAATGATTTGCTTTGTCGTGTGTAAACGCCGTGCCCGTAGACCACCGACAGACGCTCACGTTCGCGTGTTCCTTTGGTCACAGATGTGTGAGCAGTGCATATGTTAGACGCCGATGAACGCGTTTCCCGTATACTCGTGTACCAGTGCAATGCAGCAGCTAAATTTTGCGCGTCTTACGACGGGGAATCTTTTTTTCGCATAAATGGCACATTCGCGAAAATAACAGCTACACTTGCCCAACTATGCCAGCAAAGTTTTTGTTTTAAAAATATAGAATGCTACTAATTCAATTTTCCTGTCCATCCACCATATGTCTGCTTGCGCCTCTGTCTGTTTTTATGTCTGTGCTAAACACTTCTGTTTCTATGCACGAAAGATTCCGGTTGTTAGATTTTAACTCAAATGTGCCGCTTGGGAGAGTGCGGTGCAGCGTCGCAATTTTTAGGGACGAAGCTCCTTATAGCGGCACCTGTTTGTCCCTCGTAGCCGTTGTAGCAGTGTGTAATAAGTATAACATTTTGACCTCCAAGGAGGTGCCGGTGAGAGATTTCTACTGTGCGTTGTTGAACAATAAAAGATAGTGCTCAATGTACATGCAAATGGCTGCTAAGGGGGAATGAGAGACGGGAGAATTCGGCTTTTAGTTCACGTGCACGCTGCGAATTTTTTATTGTTCAACAATGCACAGAAGACAAGAAAGGGTTGCTACGTTATACTCGCTGGGCCTAACCTCCTAGGTTTTAGAAAGGTTCAGCTAGCGTTGGGCCGCCGTGCCATGAATACAGTGAACTACAGGTTTTCCCGCTCACTTTATTCCAAGTGCCAGCCTAAATAATCTGCACGCCATTGAAATAATCTGAGCACCGAGCTATTTAGTCCATGTGCGAAACATTTAATCCAAGCGCCAACATATTTAATCCAAGCGCCAACTCACTCAGGCCACGTGCCATTGAGTTTAATCCAAGTGCCACCGTATTTAATTCAATTGCCAATGACTTCAATTCAGGTGCCAGTCAGTTTAATCCATGCGCCGTATCCATGATCCATAACCGTATGGCTGCTTGTGTCTCGGTCTGTCTTCCTGTCTGTGCTAAACACTTCTGTTTCTATGCACGAAAGATTCCTTTTGTTTGCTTTTAACTCCAATATGCGCGTGGTAGAGTGCGGTGCAGCGTCGCAATGTTTTTCGTTTCTTTATTAACGGCCACAAGGATGACTTTATGAAGTGATCAGTTTTATTTAGTGCCGTATATGGACTACGTTTGTGTATTTTGTGCTCTGTATGAATTTTTGCAGTATTGCTTTATTCAAGGCCCACTTCGAGGACACAAGCTTCGAGCAAAGGAGGCAGGACGGTTTGAAAAAACTAAGGCCAGATGCAATTCCGACGCTTTTCTCTTTCTTCATAAGTGAGCTCACTGGTATGTGCATGTTTTATTGTTTAGAGTATACTTTAAAGAAATATCGAGTAAAAAGGGCGTCTTTTTGTCACACAACAATAATCGTCATCAGGCTTGCGCGCGCTTCCTTTCTTGACAACTCGGCGCTGGCCACTTTCATATCGAGAATGCAATGTAACCCTGATAATGGGCATGTCGATCATGACCGGAATGTACCAGGCGCGGGGCGATAGCGCAAGGATGGAACGCAATATAGATGACGATTATTGTTGTGGGACAAAAAAGACACCCTTTTTACTCGCTTTTTTAGAGTATATTCATTGGTCGTGCATGCGTTAAATGCTTTTAAGCAACGCATGTGGATTCGCTCGGGCTTTGTGAAACATACTTACATTAAGGCCAGAGTTAGAGCGTGATTTTTTCTTACAAACTCAACAATGCCTTTCTTCTTGCAATAGTGAGTTGTAAAACTCAAATGCTGCCTTTGTACTTGTCAGCAATAATACTAAAGTGGTTTTGTTATACTAAAGTGGTTATGATAACTCGTTCAGCTCTTCCACTGCACAGATTGTCGCCAAAGAATCCGAGTGCTGTATTAAACATACTTTCTCCGCATCCAGATCTCTCAAGAGACAGAGTCGCAAGCGTACAACCCAAGACAGCCAGTGCCCAGGTATCAGAGGTGGCTCCAGTGCCGAATGTGACTTCTGGAGCAAACATGGAGCAAAACTGTGCTCAGCAGATTTAGACAGTGTTCAGCTAAGTCTACATTCTGGTGACCCCACGAGCGATGGTATCATTCTTGCTATCATTACTAATAAAATGATCATTGTTGTTCATGTGTGTTTGTCTTCGGTCAAGCCTCATTTATAGGTTTATCGGTTGAAGGAAGGAGGGGAGAGTTGCGAGTGCGATATGACTGAGTGCTCTCATTTTCACCAGTGCTAACTACCTGTAAGGTTTCTAAGCAGCCAATTGTATAGATTTGCATGCAGAAAGTGAACTTTCTGCACGAAATCGTATTACGCACTGATGCAATATCTATGACACGAGGGCCGGACAATTAAACAGCGCACCGGAGTTATTTGGCGAGGAGAGAAACTCGTCAACAACACTATTGTTTTAACCGCCTACCCCGTGGTTACAGGCACTATCATAAAATATATCGTGCACTCCTGCCCTCCACCACCACACCTTTGAATTGCCTGCAGTGACAAGGTGACGTTTGCTTCAAGAATTCCACATAGGCATTGAGCCATAGGTTCGCCACTATATCAAGGTCCGCCGTCTCCTAAATATAGGCCCCCTATAATAGCGTCCCCACTCTCCTAATGCAGTGGGTTTACTGCGAGAAATAAATCATTAAGTATATTACACAACCTCGAGTCACTAAAACCCAATATTTCTTTTGCTAAAAACGGCGAATAACATGAAGGAACAACCCTCTCACTTTCAGAACTTGCTACGTAACGAAACCATCCCATTCTTCTGAAAAACCACACTATACCTTCAATGTAAATTAGACACCACCAAGAAGCAACATGGCGGCCTGTCAAGCATTGCGGCCATTTTTGCCTGTTGTAAGCAACCATGATCGAAGTTGTCCCCACCCTAAGCACGGAGGCGCGCGCATACGTAGGCTTTCAAGGTGACGCTAGACTTACTCTATATGGTACCCTTTGGTAAAGGTAGCATATACAGTAACTTTACGCGACGCGCGCTCATTGCGCCCTCTCTATGGTAATGCTGAAAACCCGATAGTTCCCCCGAGATGGGCATCGCCAGCGGTGAAGCTTTCCGTTTCAACGTTGAACGAGGTGCTCCTTTGTGGCTCAGTGGCTGACGCCACGCACTGACAAGCAAGAGGTCGGACGTTCGATTTGGCGCGTCGGAGTCTTCTCCTGGTTTATTTTTCTTCCTTGCGCTTTCATATATTTAGATACGCATGCATATACGGTAAACATTGACGCTGAGGATGGTGGCAAAATTCAGCCGAGAGTGTCCATACAATTGCTATCACAATAAAAAAGGCACAAAAATCAACGGTTGTGTCGATATTTAAGGACGTTAATTTGTACTCAAGATAACGATTATACTATCTGGTCTGAACGGGGGGGGGGGAACAGTTATTGCACTGTTCTTGTTTTACGTATTGAATTTGTCATAAACGTTATACACTGAAAATGTCGCATTAACTAATGTGTTAAATTATTGACCGATCCTGCTGAATGGGTATGAGCCATATATGAGCCATCATCATCACCATCATCATATTGTCTGGAAAAGTAGTAGTATTCTATTGGCTGGCGACTTCTATGCAAATCATGTTATGTGTGGAATAGAAGCTGATGCGTGTGGCAGCCGCCTACGGGATTGGGCACAAGATAATAATCTGACATGCTTAAATTAACGTAGGCCGACTCGCTTCAGCTTTGCATTTCACCTTAATTTTCCCACTTGATCAGGTGGTTGATTGTGCTACGAATAGCTACCATTGGTCACTAACGTTTCAGCTATACGTTACCTCTTAACGTACTACAGAGGTTTATGAGTTACTCCAAGTTGAAACAATCATTGTTTTCCTCAATCCCTTTTATAGCAGATACAAGGTCGACGTTGAGAGCTTTGAGCATCTGTTCTGTGTTAAAGCATTCCTGCGAAAGAGCTGAATGTGTGGTTTCGTCTGATAAGCGGAACTATAATGCTCCTTGGTGAACTGATGAATGTTTCGAGGTAATTTAGGCGCCGTAAGGCAACCTGGAAAATGATGTTGTGTATAACCAGTGCCTTTGAAATTGGAGACTTTCAGTTCTATGGGAGTACTATTAAACGAACAGCTTCGAAAGCCAAAGAACAGTATGATATTCGGAAGTTAGGCTATTCTCCAAATCGAACAATATATATATATATATATATATATATATATATATATATATATATATATATATAGTCTAGTAGATCCTCCGTGAGCGGTCACAACGTGGTTTATTTCGACGTTTCGGCCTAGAGTCTGGCCTTCATCAGGAATAAATATACAGTTTGTCTGTGCTCAGCTTTATACAATCTCAAATCAGAGGGCAAGGAAGAGGGAAAAAAGGAAAAAAAAGAAAAGAAAAGGAAAGAAAAAAAAGAAAAATATTACACGGTGGACGCCCCTCGGGTGCCCCCCTTCCACTTTTCCCTCCACTTCCCCCCATCTCTCTCCCCCCTCTCTCCTTCACCTTTCTTATGTCAGGGGTCTGTGTATGTTTCCGTTCACTAGCGCATTCCTCCCGATCAGACGGCCCCTCCTGGCACTGGCGGTTCGGTGTGGGGCAAAAAAGAGCTTTTCAGGAAGTCCTAAGCTTTTAACTACTCGGGGTCCCGTAAACAATTCGTCGTAGAAGGACGGGGGCCGCGTATTGTGGCAGAGGCTGGTCAGCGGGCATTTTAGGAAGTTCTAAGCCTTTAACTACTCCGCGCCCTGTCAACATTTCGTCGTAAAAATAGGGGTGCCCCGTATTGCGGTAGGCTGTGCAAGCGCGTGCAATGCGAATTCCTGGCCCGCTTCTAAATTACGCGTGTCGTGGGGGCCTCCCGGCTGTGCACATGGTTGCTGTTGGGCATGTCGTGCATGGCACAATTGATTGGGTAGTAAAATAAAACAGAAAACAGACGACAGCTGCACTTAGGAAGAGTAGTTACACTTGGAATTGTTTTAGGTTGTCCAGTGCCCTTCGCAGCTGCAGTGCCGTGAACTCAGTTACTATTTTCATTGTTGCCGTTATTGTTTTCTAATGCTTTAATTGCTGCAAGTGTACCGGGATTCTCATTTATTCCTCTATCGAGGGTGTTAAATCGGTGGATAAGGTATGACTCTCGTTGTTCACGTTCTCGATTTGATTTAAATCCCGTCTCTAAGAGCGTTACTGATAGTTTGTCAAATGCATGGTCGGGAAGATTGAGATGTTTTGATAGAGGTAGACTTGGGGCTGATTTCGCATGGGCTCTGTGATTATTGAAGCGAATCCTAAATGGTGTTTCTGTTTGTCCAATGTACTGCATACCACACACGTTGCATTCGAGTAGGTACACCACATTAGAGGAATCGCATGTTAGGTTTCCTCGTATGTTAATCGAAAACTTGGATTGCGTGCTGGTTGCTTTGTCTGTTTCTCGCATCGCCTTACATACAAGACATCGTGGCTTTAAGCAAGGGCGGCATGAATTATTGGGGGGTGATGTGTTAATTTGGGAGTGGACAAGGGTGTCTTTGAGGTTACGTGGTCGTCGGTAAACGACGCCTGGAGCGGATGGGAATGCGCGTTTCAGACGTTCGCTTTGTTCCAGAATGTTGTAATGTCGTTTAAGGATTTTGTTTACATTGGGGAAGTTTGTGCTGTAAGTCAAGCAGAGGTTTGTTCGTTGTGGGTCTTCTCGTGGTGGTCGCTTCATAAGTAAGTCTTCACGCTTTAGTTTTCTCGCTTTTTGAACAGCGTCATTAATTACATGTGGGGGGTATTTTTGTTGCTCGAGCATAAGTTTTAGCCTCTGTGAGCTCGTGTCAAAGTCAGCGTCTCTAGAGCAGATTCGCTTAAACCGGTGAGCCTGGCTGTATGGAATACTGTTTTTACAGTGGCGTGGGTGATCGCTTTGGTAATGAAGGTATTGTTGTCGATCCGTTGGTTTGCGATATAGGGTTGTAGAGAGCCTCTCTTCGTCTATCGTTATGGTAACATCAAGAAAATTTACGGTAACTTGCGAGTATGTGTGTGTGAAGTGTATGTTCGGATGTACAGCATTGTAAGTGTCTATAAAGCTGAGAAGTTCGTCCTCGCTGTGGGTCCAAATAAGAAAGATGTCGTCTATGTATCTTCTGTATAACATTGGTTTCAAGGAACTTTGTGCAAGAAATTCAGATTCTAGCTTTCCCATAAATATGTTGGCATAATTAGGTGCCATTTTGGTGCCCATAGCGGTCCCGCTGATTTGTCGAAAATACTCTTGGTTAAACTCGAATGAATTTAATTCGAGGACCATCCTCGTCAATGTTCCAATGGCCGAGAAATCTGGGGTGTTAGATTGTCTATGGTTTGTGTACATGTTTTGTAATGCAGCTATGCCGTCATCGTGAGGAATATTTGTATATAATGAAGAGACATCAAGAGTAACCAAGTACGAGTTTTTCGGCACCCAGATACCCGCAATGTCTCGAAGAAAATGTGTGGTGTCTTTTATGTACGAAGCGAGGGTGCATGGAATGTGGCTTATTAGTTTGTCCACGTACCCTGATATGGGTTCAGTTATTGTACCGATGCCTGATATGATTGGTCGACCTGGGTTACCGGGTTTATGAATTTTGGGGAGGATATAGAAGCGACCTGGACGAGGGTATGCTGCTTGCATCAATTTGTGGTCAGTGTTGGTTATCTTTCTTATCTTTCTTATCTTTCTTATCTTTCTTATCTTTCTTATCTTTCTTATTTGGACCCACAGCGAGGACGAACTTCTCAGCTTTATAGACACTTACAATGCTGTACATCCGAACATACACTTCACACACACATACTCGCAAGTTACCGTAAATTTTCTTGATGTTACCATAACGATAGACGAAGAGAGGCTCTCTACAACCCTATATCGCAAACCAACGGATCGACAACAATACCTTCATTACCAAAGCGATCACCCACGCCACTGTAAAAACAGTATTCCATACAGCCAGGCTCACCGGTTTAAGCGAATCTGCTCTAGAGACGCTGACTTTGACACGAGCTCACAGAGGCTAAAACTTATGCTCGAGCAACAAAAATACCCCCCACATGTAATTAATGACGCTGTTCAAAAAGCGAGAAAACTAAAGCGTGAAGACTTACTTATGAAGCGACCACCACGAGAAGACCCACAACGAACAAACCTCTGCTTGACTTACAGCACAAACTTCCCCAATGTAAACAAAATCCTTAAACGACATTACAACATTCTGGAACAAAGCGAACGTCTGAAACGCGCATTCCCATCCGCTCCAGGCGTCGTTTACCGACGACCACGTAACCTCAAAGACACCCTTGTCCACTCCCAAATTAACACATCACCCCCCAATAATTCATGCCGCCCTTGCTTAAAGCCACGATGTCTTGTATGTAAGGCGATGCGAGAAACAGACAAAGCAACCAGCACGCAATCCAAGTTTTCGATTAACATACGAGGAAACCTAACATGCGATTCCTCTAATGTGGTGTACCTACTCGAATGCAACGTGTGTGGTATGCAGTACATTGGACAAACAGAAACACCATTTAGGATTCGCTTCAATAATCACAGAGCCCATGCGAAATCAGCCCCAAGTCTACCTCTATCAAAACATCTCAATCTTCCCGACCATGCATTTGACAAACTATCAGTAACGCTCTTAGAGACGGGATTTAAATCAAATCGAGAACGTGAACAACGAGAGTCATACCTTATCCACCGATTTAACACCCTCGATAGAGGAATAAATGAGAATCCCGGTACACTTGCAGCAATTAAAGCATTAGAAAACAATAACGGCAACAATGAAAATAGTAACTGAGTTCACGGCACTGCAGCTGCGAAGGGCACTGGACAACCTAAAACAATTCCAAGTGTAACTACTCTTCCTAAGTGCAGCTGTCGTCTGTTTTCTGTTTTATTTTACTACCCAATCAATTGTGCCATGCACGACATGCCCAACAGCAACCATGTGCACAGCCGGGAGGCCCCCACGACACGCGTAATTTAGAAGCGGGCCAGGAATTCGCATTGCACGCGCTTGCACAGCCTACCGCAATACGGGGCACCCCTATTTTTACGACGAAATGTTGACAGGGCGCGGAGTAGTTAAAGGCTTAGAACTTCCTAAAATGCCCGCTGACCAGCCTCTGCCACAATACGCGGCCCCCGTCCTTCTACGACGAATTGTTTACGGGACCCCGAGTAGTTAAAAGCTTAGGACTTCCTGAAAAGCTCTTTTTTGCCCCACACCGAACCGCCAGTGCCAGGAGGGGCCGTCTGATCGGGAGGAATGCGCTAGTGAACGGAAACATACACAGACCCCTGACATAAGAAAGGTGAAGGAGAGAGGGGGGAGAGAGATGGGGGGAAGTGGAGGGAAAAGTGGAAGGGGGGCACCCGAGGGGCGTCCACCGTGTAATATTTTTCTTTTTTTTCTTTCCTTTTCTTTTCTTTTTTTTCCTTTTTTTCCCTCTTCCTTGCCCTCTGATTTGAGATTGTATAAAGCTGAGCACAGACAAACTGTATATTTATTCCTGATGAAGGCCAGACTCTAGGCCGAAACGTCGAAATAAACCACGTTGTGACCGCTCACGGAGGATCTACTAGACTATATGCAACGCTACGGCCACTCAACCACCATGCCTGCCTATATATATATATATATATATATATATATATATGAGATATAACAGACAGTAATGCCAAGGAAATACAGGGGAAGGTATTAAAACCAATGTAATGTAAATAAGAAGAAAGAAAAGTGGATGAAAAAATTACCAACTGTGAGCAAAAATCGAACCTACGACCTTCGAATTACGCGTTCGATGCTCTAACCACTGAGCTATCACAGCGGCTCTCCCTCCATCCACTTTTTTGGGTTTATCTGTGAATTTAGAAGTAGGAGTGACAGTCAGCGCCATCTATAAGCCAAACAACGAGTGTGAAAACACTCTTATGCGCATGTTTGGCGCTACGTAGCACGTGAACTTATTATGAGCGGGCAGCTGATTAATTCGAAGGTCGTAGGTTCGATTCCTGCTCACAGCTGGTAATTTTTTCATCCACTTTTCTTTCTTCTTATTTACATTCCATTGGTTTTAATAACTTCCCCTGTACATTCCTTGGCATTACTGTCTGTTATATCTCATTAATATTGTGTTAAAACACGGAAAAAACGAGCCCTTAGGTATACACTTCATTCCCTTATTTCATTAAACGAGGGTCTCGTACTGGCAGACTTGGTGTGTTTAGGTTGTATAAGAGGGACAATTAATCAGCTGCCCGCTCATAATAAGTTCACGTGCTACGTGGCGCCAAACATGTGCATAAGAGTGTTTTCACACTCGTTGTTTGGCTTATAGATGGCGCTGACTGTCACTCCTACTTCTAAATTCACAGATAAACCCAAAAAAGTGGATGGAGGGAGGGCCGCTGTGATAGCTCAGTGGTTAGAGCATCGAACGCGTAATTCGAAGGTCGTAGGTTCGATTCCTGCTCACAGTTGGTAATTTTTTCATCCACTTTTCTTTCTTCTTATTTACATTCCATTGGTTTTAATACCTTCCCCTGTATTTCCTTGGCATTACTGTCTGTTATATCTCATTAATATTGTGTTAAAACACGGAAAAACGAGCCCTTAGGTATTGTGATATGTGTCGTGCGCGAAGCTTCAAAGTGCGCGCCATTCAAAGTGCGCGCCATACAAAGTGCGCGCTTGAAGCAGACAACGACGAAGGTAGCACGAGCGCTGAGTAGCGTGGCGGCGAAGGTACGAGAAGGAACGAGGAAGACGGGGCTCTCGACTCGGCCGTTGGGTTCCGGACCCGAGCCTAGTAACAGTCGAGCCCGGCCTACCTGCCACGTTCTACCTGCCACGGCCGTGCGTCGCTGACGTGCTGCGGCTTCAAGGCATCCTGTGCTTGAGGACACGCGGAGCTGTCGGGCTACGGGCACGAGTTCCAGCAGAGGTGTCCGGCCGGGACGCGGCTGCGGTGGTAGTGCCTGGTCTACCGTGCCAACTGGTCCACCTCGTCTACCGTGCGAGCAACGCGGAGCTGTCGGGCTACGGGCACGAGCTCCCGCGGATGTGTCCAGCCGCGGCGCGGCTGCGGTGGCGGAGCCTACCCATCAACTAGTCGCCTGGTTGACCGTGCGGACAACGCGAGCCAGCTCAAGACGTAGCAACGAACCTCGGTGAGACCGACCTCATGTCTTGTGTCCATGCAAAAAGGAGGGACGGTTAGCTTAGGACTTTGATAGTTCACAGAGACAGTGAAGGATTCTTTAAATAGCCTGTCCATGTTATGTGTGTTCGTTTCTTGTGTGTATAAAGTGTGGCGTACAAACGGCCTCGTCTTTTCGTGGGAGTCTGGGGCGACGGCTCGGACACCCATTAACTAAGAACCTGCAATGTAACACTGGCGTCCGCTGCGACAGGACGAGGCCATTTGTATCGCTTGAGTGAGGCTGACGATTAGTGAGGAAAAGATGAGCTCGACAGATTTAATGGCGTTGGCCATGCGCATGGGTTTGGAAGGTGCCGAATTGAAAACTTGGATTGATGAGCGAGAAGCTCGAGCTCGTGAGGAAAGGGCGGCAGAAAGAGAGGCGAAGAAGGAACAAATGCAGTTGCAATTACAAGTCGAGGAGCAGGCCCAAAGGACGATCCAATTGCGCCTTCAACTGACTCAGACTGAAACCGCCAGAGAGCCTGTCGGGGCAGACATAGGTCGATCATCAAGGGTGTCTTCCAACGTCAATCCTCATAATTTTATACCAGGATTTGATGAAAACCGGGATGACCTAGATGCGTACTTAAAAAGGTTTGAGAATGTGGCGACAGGGCAAGAGTGGCCTAGAGACAAGTGGGCCACGGCTCTGAGTTTGTGCCTAAGCGGAGAAGCGCTAAAAGTGTTTGGTCGCCTATCCCCTGAAGATGCACTTGATTACGAGAAAGTGAAACTGGCTCTATTTCAGCGATTTCGCTTCACAGCGGAAGGGTACCGTGAGAAGTTCCGGCACAGTAAGCCTCAAGAGGGAGAAACCGGCCGGCAGTACGCTGCACGATTAATGAGTTTTTTCGACCGATGGGTGGAAATGTCGAAAGTAGACAAAGAATACGCGTCAGTTCGTGACCTGATTGTAGCTGAACAGTTCATCAGTAAGTGTCATGATCGAGTGGCGCTCTTTTTGCGTGAAAAGAATTGCCGTAAACTTGAAGAAATGGCTGAAGCGGCAGATCAGTTTTTAGAGGCACAGCGACAGTCTAACCTGCTTGTTTTCCGAGAAAAGGCTGAAAACGGCATGGCTGTGAAAAGTGGGAGCACGACCTCAAAAACTTCAGTGCAATGTTTTGTTTGCAACAAAATCGGCCATAAAGCCTCAGATTGTCGCGCTCGGACGAAGCAACCTTACTGTGGGCATTGTCGTAGGGCAGGACACGATACCCAAGTTTGCACCAAGAAACCCGCCACGTATAAAAAGGCTTCATGTATATTGTCCGAAGAGAACTCTAAAGACAATGATAACGCATCCGGCGGCGGGCCCGAGAATAATGTGTCGGGGGCAATAAACACGCAACAAATGGCAACGAAATATCAGATGCCAGTTCTCCAGGGTCTCCTATTTGGTAAGCCTGTCTCGGTTCTTCGGGATACAGGAAGTAACACGACGGTTGTGCGACGTTCCCTCGTGCCCGACGAAGTGCTGACAGGAGCTATGACGACAGTATTTTTAGCCGATGGGAGCAGAATAAAAGTTCCCGAAGCAAAAGTGGAGATATTTTCGCCCTATTTTTCTGGCACGGTGATCGTTAAATGCATGACTTCCCCATTGTATGACGTCATCGTGGGAAACGTGCCAGGATCCCGTGATCCCAATGATCCAGATAGCAGGTGGAGCGAGGGACTGTCGGAAAGGAAGACGAAGTCTAAAAGCGTCAAGGAGAGATTAGGGGTGGTGAAAGCAGATCGCTACGAGAAACCAATGATCAGCGTAGTCAAGAATTCAAGTACTTCGTTGGATTCGGTGAAAGCAACCGCTTTGAATATCAACCAACGAATCCTCAAGATTGAGCAGGCGGAGGACAAGAGCCTAGATCTCTGTAGGAACAAAGTTGGGCAGGTGTTTTTTGGGAGAGGATCGACAGAATATTCGTTTGTTATGCAAAAGGGAGTTTTATATCGCCATTATCGGTTATCCTCCGGCAAGATAGTACAGCAGGTAGTTGTTCCTCGCAAACTGCGGAGCCCAGTACTGCAGCTAGCTCATGAAAGTCTGATGGCGGGCCATCAAGGCATCAAGAGGACAATTGACCGAGTACTAGGATCATTCTATTGGCCAGGAGTTCAGGAAGAAGTAAAGAGATACGTGCGATCCTGTGACACTTGCCAAAGAGCATATCCAAAAGGTAAAGTAGGCAAGGCGCCTCTGGGCGTAATGCCGTTGATCGACACCCCTTTCGAGCGAGTGGCAATCGATATTATCGGTCCTTTAAAACCTGTGTCGAGAAACGGAAACCGCTACATATTGACCATGGTGGACTTCGCCACGCGCTACCCGGACGCGGTGGCCCTGCCAGCAATCGATTCGGCGACAGTAACAGAGGGCCTGGTGGAGATGTTCTCACGCGTAGGATTCCCGCGTGAAATTCTATGTGATCAAGCATCTTGTTTTACTTCCGAACTGATGAAAGAAGTCAACGAGTTACTGGCCATTAAGCACCTCAGTTCTACACCTTATCATCCTATGTGTAACGGGTTGGTGGAACGATTTAACGGTACGTTAAAACAGATGTTGCGGAAGCTCTGCCAGGAGGAACCAAAATCCTGGGATCGGTTGCTTGCCCCACTCCTTTTTGCCTATCGTGAAGTGCCTCAGACCAGCACGGGATTTTCTCCCTTCGAACTTATTTACGGGCGTGACGTCAGAGGACCACTTAGTTTGTTAAAAGAATTATGGATTGGAGAACACATCGGCGACGAGGCGAAGACAACTTACGGATATGTATTGGATCTGCGAGATCGTCTTGAAAAAACACTGCAGTTGGCTCATGAGAACTTAACACGAGCAAGAAAATCACAGAAGCAATACTATGATCGGCGAAGCACGAAACGTCAGCTTGAAGTAGGCGACCGGGCCCTTATTCTACTCCCTACTACGGAAAATAAATTACTCATGCAATGGAAAGGACCTTTTAAGGTCACAGGGAAAAAGGGCAGTCATGACTACTGGTTGGACTTGGGACGTGACACCAAGTTGTTCCACATCAACATGTTAAAGCGTTACGAGGATCGCGAACCGGAGAGGTTTACACAAACAGCGTCATTCGTAGTGATGGAAGAAGAGGAGGCAGATTCACCTATACCAGTTTACACCATTGACCAAAGGACTGGGGTGGAGACAATTAATATAGGTGAAGGGCTGGCTGAAGAGGAAGCTGCTGAGCTCCATCGGATTCTGACCAAATACCAAGATGTGTTTTCCGAAATGCCAGGAAAGACCAATTTGCTGGAATGCCCGCTTCGACTGACAACACCAGATCCGATTTACACTCCGCAGTACCCACTACCACTGGCGATGAAAGAAGTGGTTGAAAAGGAAGTTCGAGATATGTTCAAGCTCGGGGTGATTGAGCGATCCAATTCGCCATACAATTCCCCCTTGGTGCTAATTAAGAAGCCAGATCAAACTTATCGGACATGCATAGACTTTCGTCGCATCAACGAGGTGTTGATATCAGATGCTGAACCCATACCACGGACGGATATGATGTTCGCAGAGGTTGGGACCAAGAGGTTTTTCTCGAAATTCGATCTTACCAAAGGATACTGGCAAGTTCCACTGGAACCGGAGTCGAGATCGGTAACCGCATTTTCAACTCAGACCGGACATTACCACTTTATCTACATGCCATTTGGAATCAAAACTGCGTCTGCAGTGTTCACGCGTTTGATGAGAACACTTCTCCAAGGCCTCCCGAACGTAGCGCATTATATAGACGATGTTCTCATCGCTACTATGACATGGAAAGAGCATTTAGACACATTGCAGCAATTCCTGCACAGAGTGAGAGAAGCAGGATTGACTATCAAACCCCAGAAGTGCGAAATCGCTATGACTTCCGTCGTATTTTTAGGCCATCGTTTAGGAGGAGGGACCATCCGAGCAGTGGATAGTACTGTCGAGAAGATTGCCAATGCACAAAAACCTCAAACAAAGAAGCAGCTTCGATCGTTTCTTGGATTGGCTGGATATTACCGCGATATGATTCCCCATTATGCGGAGAAAGCTCAGCCTCTCACAGAACTAACTAGGAAAAAGGAGAGAAATAAGATTTGTTGGAATCCTGAAAGAGAGGCGGCATTCGAAACACTTAAGCAAGCCCTTGCTTCTGGACCAATTGTAAAGGCTCCTGATCCGGAGCGAAGGTTTGTACTTCGGTCGGACGCGTCTGACACCTGCATCGGAGCAATATTAATGCAGGAACATGACGGATTGTTACACCCTGTATCTTATGCAAGCCGCCAGTTGCTGCCCCGGGAAAAGAATTACTCTACCGTAGAGAGGGAGTGTTTGGCATTGGTATGGGCGGTACAGAGGTTTCACATTTTTTTGTATGGGAACCAGTTTGTTGTACAAACAGATCACCAACCTCTACAGTACTTAGCCCGAGCCAAACACTTGAACAGTAGGGTCCTGAGGTGGAGCCTGGCATTGCAAGAATACTCATTTAGCATTCAGCATATAAAAGGGTCGGAGAATACCGGTGCGGACTTCATGAGTAGATTGTGAGCCAAGAGTTCGGACTTCATGCACTGTGATATTGGGTGTTGGACACTCGAAGTATGTCAGTGTATTTAACGGTGTTCTTGTGTATTTAGTAAATATTGGACCTCGACATGTGAACTATACAGAGGACATATACAGTGAAGGGGCTTACAGATCGCGCACGTGTCAGCAGTTTTTTTTTTTAAAAAAGAAAAAAAAAACTTATTTAAGGGGGGGCTTTTGTGATATGTGTCGTGCGCGAAGCTTCAAAGTGCGCGCCATTCAAAGTGCGCGCCATACAAAGTGCGCGCTTGAAGCAGACAACGACGAAGGTAGCACGAGCGCTGAGTAGCGTGGCGGCGAAGGTACGAGAAGGAACGAGGAAGACGGGGCTCTCGACTCGGCCGTTGGGTTCCGGACCCGAGCCTAGTAACAGTCGAGCCCGGCCTACCTGCCACGTTCTACCTGCCACGGCCGTGCGTCGCTGACGTGCTGCGGCTTCAAGGCATCCTGTGCTTGAGGACACGCGGAGCTGTCGGGCTACGGGCACGAGTTCCAGCAGAGGTGTCCGGCCGGGACGCGGCTGCGGTGGTAGTGCCTGGTCTACCGTGCCAACTGGTCCACCTCGTCTACCGTGCGAGCAACGCGGAGCTGTCGGGCTACGGGCACGAGCTCCCGCGGATGTGTCCAGCCGCGGCGCGGCTGCGGTGGCGGAGCCTACCCATCAACTAGTCGCCTGGTTGACCGTGCGGACAACGCGAGCCAGCTCAAGACGTAGCAACGAACCTCGGTGAGACCGACCTCATGTCTTGTGTCCATGCAAAAAGGAGGGACGGTTAGCTTAGGACTTTGATAGTTCACAGAGACAGTGAAGGATTCTTTAAATAGCCTGTCCATGTTATGTGTGTTCGTTTCTTGTGTGTATAAAGTGTGGCGTACAAACGGCCTCGTCTTTTCGTGGGAGTCTGGGGCGACGGCTCGGACACCCATTAACTAAGAACCTGCAATGTAACAGGTATACACTTCATTCCCTTATATATATATATATATATATATATATATCGTAATGAAGAGAAAAGAGACAACACCCGATTCCGGGCCAGCAGTTCTTATTATGCCTCTTCTTCCTCGCTCACCTAGCATACGCGTCTGTGCCAGAGTGCAAGTTTCGATCTTCGTCATCAAATATATATCCTGCATAAAAAGAAGTTCATTCCGCGGCCTCTAAATGCAGATTCCTTCGTTTGGTCTCCACAAGAAATAAAACACTCGTTTGAAGTAATTGGCAAAGGGTTAGAGCATCGTTTTTTTCTGCCCATACAGTACCTCCTTCAATAAATCTACTAAGTGATGAGGAATTTGCTGGAATTCCTGGGGCTGAACTATCTAAGTTGTTAGCTAGCCTTCCACCAGCAGCTCCTGGCCCGGACGGAGTCCGGACGGGTATGCTGAAATACAAGAATGGTGTGGCTCGCCTCAGAATGGAAGGTCGCGAAAGTGATACCATTACTTAAAGCACCGGGTAACCTATACGTATCGGACAATATTAGGCGTCCTTTTAACTTCAAATTCGGTGAAATTTATCAAAATGTTTTTAAATATTCGCACCCACAATTTGATTGATGAGCACTAAATACTAGATCTATCCCGAATTGGCTTCATAGATCTATATTGCATGCCCATATAGAGCTTCAGACTTGCATTGAATTCACTATACACCAGAACACAGCGAGCTCAATGCGCACTGCCATAATGACTACTGTTGCGCCATCTATCGCAAGCGCGGTGAACAAAAAACAAGAAAAACTGCCATGCCAGCAGACGCTCCGCGAATCGAACACGAAACTTTGTTACGTGAGTGCCACAGTAAGCATGCTGCGCACCTTTCTTCTCGTGGAAATTAATGCCGTTTGTAAAACCTCGAAAACACTTTCCTCGACAGATCAGACTGGCTAAAGGCATGTGCAGGGCAGACTACAGAAGCAACTTCATGAGGTACGTACGTGTTACATTTCTACTAAACGTGTTCGGTGTCTGCATGCACGCATGAGTTGTGATATCCGCTATTGCTGGAATTCGCCCTAAGAAGGAGTACAGTCATGCTTTGGTGCCGCATACTACAGGTTGCATGCAAAGTTTTGTGAGAACTCAGCATATAAGTGCCGATCGCGTAATATCGCGTCATTGGTGTACTCCAGGCACTTTCGCAGAGAGCGATTTTTCTCGTATGAGCGCTCTTGCAACGACGTTTCTTGCTAACAAAAGCGCATAATCAGAGTTATCCGCTGTATCGTTCATCGATCCCTTTTGAAAGCTGTGTGCGCGAAATCTGTATAACCAGCATCTTTACAAATGACACTGTGCTACCCTTAAATGGCGTGAGCTAGGTCGTATGCCGATGTCCCTAACATGTTGTGCAAGCACACGGAAAATATTGAGCTGCATGACATACCTCATAGGCGTGTTGAGAGAGATAGGGCGAGAGAGAAAAAAACGTTTATTAGGCGGCCAGTGAGCGAACGTGGGATCGAGGGTCCCTCTTTGGAGGAACCCTCTACTATTTTTTTTTCAAAGTGAGTCAGGGGAGGCGAAGGGGGCCTGATTTTCTTTATGTATGCTCGTGCGTGCGCGCGCGTATATGTTCTAGTACTGCACTGATTTAAACCAGACAATTTAGGGCAAAGTAACGCACATGCTTTCATTTTCACCATCTTAGTGCGGGTCATATAGGTGCAATATTTACTTAAACGCGTAGATCAAAGCCACATTACTTCTAGAGACGTGATTTGTCGAGACATGATGTGGTTATCCTGGGCAATTGCGCTTACCAGTCGTTATACTAAAGACATTATGACCTATGTGAATCCATAGTACTGTACACTCACGAGATGTAAAACGTTCGGTGATATGAAGGGAGCGGTGCTGAACTTTCCCAAACTGCTCACCTGGCTGTACCCTTAGGATGTTTAGGTCTTCAACAGAGGAGCCGTCTCTGAATCTTTTTGTTGCACCGCGCAGTGTGAGCAAAATCCTCATGGACGGGCATGCGCTCGTTTCGTTCCCTCTTCCTTTTCTGCTTGGCTCCCAGAACATGTGTGCTGATTGGCCCGGCATGGCATACAATTTATATGATGGGCAAGTCTGTTACGTCAATAGACCTCTACCGGGGTACGTCACAGCGTGACTTCACCGGTGCACGCGCAAAGCTGTGGTTGGCAAATTTCTCCCGCCGGTGGCTGAGTAGGGCAGTCGCTCGGTGTTTGGGGCATCTCTTTTTTTCTTTTTGTAAGCTTAATGTTCATCTAACAGTGGCAACATTAGCTGTGGCGTGTGTCAGAGAACATCTAGGTGTGTGATAAAGTGCGTGATGAAATATTTGCCACGCTCGCTGGCTGTTTATCTCGGAGAAGCGAACACACGCGGCGGCCTGTGCGAGGAACAGTGGCATCGTCTTCGAAAACGTGCAGTGATGACTATGGCGTGTAGTGTGCGTTGAAAGGCATCGACAATGTTGGTTCATCTTTACGGACGGCGAAACTGGGAATGTATGCAGCGTGAATAATGCGATGCGTCCGGTTTGCGAAAACACTGGCATTCGTTGCGGGCCTGTTCCAGTAACTGATTGTCAATGGAACTTTACGACCTGACAATTTATAGTCAAGGTAAATATACATTCGACGTGATCATTTGTGAGTGGGTACATCTCAACGTATGCGCGTCGTGCAGAAAAATAAAAGTGCATAATATCCTGGTGATATATACGACTATGCATGAGCTATAAGCATGTTGTAGCCTTGCCGAATCTGCATATATGCTTCACCGCGGCTATAACTCGTAATATCGCATACCTGATACGTGTTAATGGAAACAGCGGAGATTTTCTTTGCTTATCTACTTTGTACTTTTACGGCTCAATCCTTATGACGTGAAAATGCGCGTTAGAAGTTTCTGTATGAGGCCTAAAGGAGCGATAGGTACGCAAACACGTTATAGGTGTCAAATGCAGCAAGGTAACTGTGCCAGATAGTATTATATATTATTAAGATGTCGGATTTTACATCACATAAATTTTCACTGGATTTTTGAGAAACGCAGCAGCAGAACTTCACATTGATTTTCAAGAGGATATGTTAACATCAGCCTAACCCACGGCAACAAGTGTTTCTTTTTTTTCATTCATCTCCGATGAGACTTTGTGGCAATGAGTGAGATTATTATCCGTAACTTTGCGCACAGTAGCTCGAAACCATGCTGCCGCCAATGCTTTACCTCGTTTAAAACTGCATTGCACATGCCACGATGGAAATTGAGCAATTTTACATCCATGCCATGCAAATATTTCTCAAGGTGCCAGTAATAGTGTACATTCGAAACGTTCGCTTTCGGAAAAGATCAGATTTTTTTATGACTGTCATCTACGTGGTGAAGCCCACTGCGTGCTAGTCGCGTCTCTTAGTACTCTAAACAGTTTCTCCATGCATCCAACTACGACGACCAAATTCCCACACTATGAGCAGTGACCCTTCCGCGACCCCCTTCTTTCAAAAGCTGTGGCTTTAGAATATAGCAATGTAGAAATTTGTGTCGAAAGAATGCACACACGCATCTCTGCTACGCATAAAGATGCCGCCGGAGAAACCATCTTGCCAACCAGCACCTGCTTCGAGAGATGGTGTAGGAGGCGGAGTGCCCGCAGAGACGTCACACTGTTTACAAACAGGGAGAGGTATATAATTATCTGGTAACATTCTGTAATAACTAGTCGCGTGACTGAAATGACATAACAATTAGTAATAATGGGACAAAAAAGATTATGTTAGGGGTCACGTGTCTAAATAACGCGTAACATCTAGTCCTGTGACAAAAACCGCACTAAATCTAGTCACGCGATTACAGTCATTTGGTCACGTGACTAATATCATTTGGTGACGTGACAAATGTAACATTTGGTCACGTAGCTAATATCAAGTTACAACCATTATTGTTACCGAAATAACGTAAGCATTATTGTGACAAAAATCATGTTACTGATCACGTTAATAAATACCATGTAACGTCTATTCCTGTGACTAAAACCCCAATAGATCTAGTCTTGTGACTACAGTCATGTAACATTTAGTCACGTGACTAAAAATATGATACAACAATTATGTGACTGAAATACCGTAAGTACTAATGCAAAATAAATTATGTTGCTGGTCACGTTGCTAAATACCACGTAACGTCTAATCCTGCGACTAAAACCACAATAGATCTAGTCAGGTGAATACAGTAATGCAATCTTTAGCAACGTAACTAATACAATGTTCTATCACGTAATATCCTCTAAAAAATCGGATGTATGCACTAAAGGACAAAGAAGGCAGAATAACTACCAATATCGATATGATATATAGTTAATGTAGCGGAGGAGTTTTACAGAGATCTGTACAGTAGCCGGGACAACCACGACCTTTATACTATAAGAACTAGCAGTAACCCACATGACACCCCACCAGTAATGATAGAAGTCAGAAAAGCTTTGGAGAGCATGCAAAGAGGCAAAGCTGCTGGTGAGGATCAGGTAACATCAGATCTGCTGAAATATGGAGGCCAGATTGTGTTAGGAAAACTAGCCACACTGTTAACGAGGTGTCTCGTGACGGGAAGATTACCAGAGTCTTGGAAGAACGCTAACATCCCCTAATACATAATAAACGGGATGACAACGAGTTGAAGAACTACAGGCCGATCAGCTTGCTCTTTGTAGTATACAAGCTATTTACAAAGGTAATTGCTAACAGAGTAAAGAAAACATTGCAATTCAATCAACCGAAGAAACAAGCAGGATTTCGAACAGGCTACTCAACAATCGGGCTGTCCACCAAGCCCGCGAGGCGGCTGAGGAGCTTGGCATCTCAGTCCCCACGTGGGAGCTGCCCGCAACACAGTGATCTGTGTTTTGGAGGACCAAATAAAAGTTTATCCAATCCAATCCACTCAACAATCGACCACATTCATTCTATCAATCAGGTAATCGAGAAATGCTCAGTGTATAACCAACCACTATACATAGCCTTCATAGAGTACGAGAAGGCGTTTGTTTCAGTAGAAATATCAGCCGTCATGCAGACACTGCGGAATCTGGGCGTCGATGAAGTATATATAAACATCCTGGAAGAAATCTACAGGCGATCAACTGCTACCAAAGTGCTTCAAAAAGAAAGCAACAGAATACCAACCAAGAAGGGTGTAAGGCAGGGGTACACAATCTCCCCAATATTTACCGCATGCTTACAGGAGGTTTTCAGAAGCCTAGAATGGGAACAGTTAGGGATAAGTGTTAATGGAGAGTACCTTAGTAACCTGCGCTTCGCCGATGACATTGCATTGTTGAGTAACTCAGGGGACGAATTGCAACTCATGATTACGAAGTTAGACAAAGAGAGCAGAAAGGTGGGTCTTAAAATTAATCTGCAGAAAACGAAAGTAATGTACAACAACCCCGGATAAGAGCAGCGCTTCGAGATAGGTAAAAGTGCACTTCAAGTTGTAAAAGACTATGCACACTTAGGGCAGGTAATAGCCGCGGAGCCAAACCACGAGATTGATGTAACTAGAAGAATAAGAATGGAGTCGAGCACATTTGGCAAGCACTCTCAAATTATGACAGGTAGATTGCCACTATCCCTCTAGAGGAAGGTATATAACACCTGTATCTTGCCGGTACTTAGTTACGGAGCAGAAACCTGGAGGTTTACAAAGAGGGTTCAGCTCAAATTGAGGACGACGCAGCGAGCAATGGAAAGAAAAATGGTAGGTATAACCTTAAGAGACAAGAAGAGAGCAGAGTGGATTAGGGAACAAATGGGGGTTAAGGATATCATAGTTGAAATCAAGAAGAGGAAATGGACATGGGCCGGGCATGTGGCGCGTAGACAGGATTACCACTGGTCATTAAGGGTAACTAACTGGATTCCCAGAGAAGGCAAGCGGGTTAGGGGGAGACAGAAGATTAGGTGGGCAGATGAGACCAAGAAGTTTTCGGGTATAAATTGGCAGCAGCAAGCACAGGACCGGGTTAACTGGCGGAACATGGGAGAGGCCTTTTTCCTGCAGTGGACGTAGTCAGGCTGATGATGATGATGATGATCCACTCATGAAATAAATCATGTAACAACTAGTCACATGATTAAAATCATTTTACGTTGAAACTGGTCATGCCGCTAATCAGACGACATCTAATCCGTGAGTATAATCACGTATGGTCGCATAACTATTCACATGTGACCAAAGATGACATTTCACTGAAAACAGGTAACACCTGGTGGCATGAGTAAAATAATGTAACAGCCAGTCACCACTGAGGAGCCTTGTGCGCATGAGGGAGGCTGAAAGCAAGGTTAAAGGCCAGTGGTGCGTGACATCGACGGATCCACCGATGCTCGATTGGTTATGCTGCTGTCAACACCAACACTACTTAACGCAGAAAGGTGTGCCTAAGAGCCGCGGTTTAAAATTACGTAACATTGCACGGCTGCTACATTGCACATTGCACGTTACATGTTGCCATCAATATTATGTAATGCATACATACTGTGAGGAACCAGCCAAAACCGGAAAATAGCTGAGCTTAGAAGTACTACTTGCAAGTACCATACTTAGAAGTATTAGCAAAAACCTCGCGAAAGCATGGTTGAAAACTAACTCTGTTATTGATTGCAGCTTTGCACTACTAGTGCAAGCTTTGTGTTACTTTTTAAGAACAGTATCATGTACCCGTCTTTATAATGTAGAACACATTGGTGCGAGTGCTATTTACTTATGTGTTACTGTTACGCATTCGGTGCAGATGCTTTATTACGTCCACCTACATTTGGTGACATCAATGAGTGGAACGATAACATGAAGATGTGGCCACCTGTTCAAGAACACCATATCATCTAATACCTTCCAAAGACCAAGACATGTGACCTCGAAGACGTGAATGCCACCAAAAGCACTGAAGCATACAACCGTGTTGAAAGTGGGAAAGTAGGCTGCTTGTTTGTGCACGAGGATGCAGTGACGCACTACATTTTCATCAAAGGCGATGTTGAAAGGTCCCAGGCACTAAGTGCACCCCCACACAAAGTATAGGTCTGCCTTCGACCCAGCGGCAGTGTCGTCACTGAAGACTGTTTCTGTATGGCACGTGCAGCACGGGCTTGCAGCCACATTGGTTCGTTGTTTTACATGTTACCATCTGATGCATTTAAGTGCTAGTTATTTTGTCTACCTTGATTATAGAAATAAATTTTTAAGATGCCACTTGTTTAGGTGCTAAATAATCTGAAGACAACTTGTGTACAACCGTTAACTATGCTTCAGCCACTCACACTTTTTTCAAGGTCACTTTATCATTATTTAACTTCGCTGTGGTGCATTTCTGGCTAAAAATGGGCAAAAAAATAAGAAGTTCGAAATAAATTGTGTTAATTAAAAAGAAAGTTGTAAACATTTGATTCCAACTCTACTGTCGTTATAGTAAAGACGTATAAGATTACCAAAATCACTCAACTCCATCCCTTCATAACAAAGAGGAGCAGGTGTTTAAGCACATGTTTAAGCACATGTAGTTGTGCTGCTACAGAGAATGGCTGAGTAATTCACCGATATGAAATCTCAATATGTTTCATTTAGGCAATTATTCAATGCGATGAATATTTTAAATTACATTTAGTTCACAACACTTCACTTAATGGAACTCTACCACCATTTTCTCAGATCTATATCATTATTACAGAAGTTTTTAATGCGTGTGACTCGAAGGTTTTTATAAAAGAAACAACTTTTATTTCAGAAGCTCATTTCTGGAAGATAGAGTTTGCTGTAAGGCTGGGCCTCACTGGTACAGCGAGCACTGACAAGAGTGCCAAGTGGAATCGTGGCAATAAAAAGAATGTGCTCCCTAGACAAATAGAACAAATAGACTTCAAATTAAGACGACGAATGGAGTCTGAGAAAACACACAAAGGGTCACGTCATCCTAAATTTCAAAAGTTTAAGGACCATATTTCACTTCTGAGAAGCTTCGAAACAGGTCCATTGAAAGGTCTTGCCTCAGTAAAGGGTACCAATTTAAACATAATACTAAATGATCCACCAACAGACCCTACAAGTGAGAATTCTGAACCTCGCAGTGTGCCATCTTATGGCCTCCACAGTTGTGTAGGACCTGACAACTGCGAGTGCTGTACCAATTTTTACAAAAAGTATGTGGACATACCTGTAAATGCACAGCTTAGATTAGCGAATGGAACAGTGGAGCAAAGTGGTAGTGTATGGGAAGGCAGCAGGAAAGTTGAAATTACTGCTTCGATGACATCTAAAATTCCAAAGAGCAAGCAAACTTTGCCAGAAAAAGCGTTAGCACGCCTTCTAAAGCCTATCTTCAGAGGCAACAAGGCAACTATGCATGGCACACAGTGCGAGCCTCTCTAGCAAGAGAAGCATTTCAGCAAGAAACTGGTCTGACTGTAGTAAGAACAGGCAATATAGTGTCCCCAAGAGATTCACACCTATCCTCAAGCCCTGATGAGCTAGTTGGCGCAGATTCTATAATTGAAGTTAAGTGTCTCTTCACAGAAGACTGCTCCTTTTTGATAGAAAAAGGAAAATGCGACGTAAGGAAAGGAGAAGATGAATATTTTCTTTCGAAGTCCGGCAGGGGGGGTTACTATACTCAGGTGCAATTCGCCATTCATTGTTGCCAAAAAATCATTGTTTTTTTATGTCTGGACCAAGCGAAAAACTGTTATCATCAAGATAAAATATTACCCAGAATGCCTAAGCTCCAGCCTTGCAAGAGTGCGCAGATTTTCCTTTTCGTTTTACCTACCAGCTCTGGTAGATGACTTTGAAACTGAAAGCTCAACGGCACTCGAAGCATATGCCAGGTTTTTAAGCACTTTTACATAATTAATGACATCAAAAGAAGTTACTTAGCAGTTTACTCATTTAAAATGATTTATTGTGCTTTTTCTATGTGTGGGCAGAAAGGAGACCAGTTCTTGTTAAAAGGCCCCTCACAGCAAAAGTTTTGCTTGTGAGTTTTTTACAGTAATTTGTAGCTTCGCGTGTTGTAATGCCGAAATCATATCGTAAATGTTCTATCTCATCGTATAATTAATGCCACCAGCATTAGTTCAGAATTACTGTGCGTCAGTTCGAAACGCCCACCCAAACGCCGTAAGAAACTAGCGCCCCACAGCGGAGCAGCACCTGAGGCTATGTTCGAATGGGCGGACCTGTGTGCGGTGAAGAGTAACAATGTGGGTGCTTTGAGCTTGTCCCCCTCAGAAAAAAATAAAAGCCTTCCTGGCGTAGCCAGCCAAAAACACCTTGTGAGCAGCCCGACAACAAAGAGAGGGGGGTGATGCACGATATTCCTCGCTGAGTGCCAGTCAGTGTATTTTGTACGCCCCACAATTGTTGACCCTGCAACGTCAGAAGGGGAGTCCCGGTCTACGTCAAACCACAGAAAATGCCGATATCACTTGAATACTCGGAAGAGAACGCACCTTTACTTTTAAACCAAATGGAAATATTTTCTAGTCTACGCTCGCCACTAATAGTCGGTCGGTGGTGTCCCCGCATGCAGAGCTATCAAACAACACAAGCATCTCGAGTTTCGAAATTCGGTGTCAGGAGTCCTTTAATGTGACTCAGAATACCCAAACCTCCAGCCTTGTATCAGTGCGTGGTTTTCGCTTTTTAATCATACTTTCGAGTCAGTGCTTAAAAAGCTTGACAGCACTTGAAGCATCTGTCATCTGTCTAAACACTGCTGTGTAAATCGTGACTGCAACAGTTAACGTCCAGTGCCTTGTTTGTTTTGAACACTGTATAACCTCCAGTAATCTGGTGCTGTGTAAGAGCAGGGATAATGATGGAAGTGCTCTTTCCTTTCAACTGAAAGCCTTATTAAGGTTTGAACACCATATATGTACAGTATGTGGAGTTTTATCAATGGTTTTATTTAAAGACTAACTGGAACAGAACTTTAGTTAGCTGAACGTGTTTATTATAAGAATGAAACAATCTTGGCAATAGCACGAGAATATTCATGATATTGTTTTATTCTTATCCAACGTTAAAGAGCACAGAGGCAGACATTCGCATCTGATTCAGCATGCCGTTTACAACGGCACGTTGCCCAAGCCTAAAGTTTTTGTCAAGGAGTCATGCATTCCATCTTAGGTGTCACGCTCAGTGAGAAGTAATGGTGTTTGGTTTAAGTTTTTGTATGGCTACTTGAGCAACATTCTTGCCATGCTATGACTAATACTAGCGATTTATTAGGAGCTGCCCTTTAATATAGTGCTTCAAACAGGGCTAAAGTTGCTATTTAATGTTTTCTTTGCAGTTGGCCTTTAAAATGTGTAGCAAGGATGTAACGTTAGAGAAAAACATCTCATTCAGGGATACTGTTGCAGCATTGAAAGCAGAAGGTGTTACGATATTACAATGTATGTTCAACTTCACCAGAGTCAATTTGTTTAATGCATGTGGTATCACAAAATGGAAAACTCACCGATGTTGCTGGTGAATAAAAGCAATTGAGAACCTTGCAAGTTGTGAATACTTTTTTCCAAAGAGAGTAAAACACTGAACATTCTAATTCTAAAAAAATTGTCAAATGAAACACAAGAACCTTCTACAGTGGTAATAAGAGCCCGTAAGCAGACATAATACAAAAGACAGAGTACACAAACGAGCTTGTCTTTCATATCTGGTCTGCTAATGTGCTCTTAATACCATTAAGGATCAGTACAAACTTGCTCAAATTTCTGTGCTTCTGAAGAACCTTCTCTTGTGAATATTTGCTGGAGTTCAAAAACGGACTGTGACTGCCTGGTGCATGCACACTAAAGAGCAGATTGCTCCAGCAAGTTGTGACACTACTCTGTTTTCATTAAACACATAAAAAGAAACTGCGGGTTACAGAGCATATTCCCCATGAAGAGTGCAAGTGTACACCGAAAAAAATGAATTGACATAATGAAGCCCTTTTCTGCACCAAGTGCTGCCGAAAGCAATCCTTACCCATTACCACTTTTGCTTAGCAAATGAACTTTATACACAAAGCTTCTCACATGGCATCAGTGGTCAGTGCGAATCAAACATGACTTTAAATTGCAAAGTCCAGCACAAACTACAACAATGTCATTTACAAGTTTCTTGTGATGAATTGGGACACTTGTCTTTAATATTCTGAATGTCTTGACACGATTGATTGCCCTTTCCACATGTATTCTTAGCGAAGCATCCGTCTTCTTCTCGTTACATCCGCTTCTTTGAGCCTTTTCCTTCCTTGTGTGAAAGCCGGCATATCTAGACGAATGCCTTTTGCTTTCATTTCCTCACTCATGGTGAAGCCTGGATCATGGTGAAGCCTCATCACCGTTTTCAAGACAGGTGCAAAATCCAGAATCCTGAACGATAAAACAATCAGAAGCTCGCCCACCATAGACTCTAGATACAAAAGTAATAAAACCTGATGGAGCTATTGCTACCAGAAATTTTCTTGTGTTTCCTTCTTTGTACTGGCTATACGTGTGGGTACGAGCATGGAGCCTCTTGAAGTGCTGCATGTGCATCTCGGTGCAATCGATAATGCATCTAGTAACCATGTATCCACTCTCTCTGAATGTTTTCGGAAGTGACCGTTGTATTGTTTCTTGCGGTAGCCAGATTGATAAATGTTTTATCGAAATGCGAGCTAAAGCTCGAAGAACAGTGCGGAAAATTTTACCAGCAAGTGAAACATATATAAAAAACGATATGCCAAATCAGCATACAGTAAGCCCAGTCTAAGTCGCATGAAAGTTAGCAAAATGCCATCACTGATACGTAACTTGAACTCAAGGCTGACTTCAGTGTCCACTACTTTGACCAACTCGCAAAATATTCCATAGCTCAAGCCGGTGTAAAACGGGTACTGACCAGGCAGTAGTGAAATCACACTGTAGGATTATGTTTGGGTGCCTGCATTAACATATTTTACAGTGGAAGAAAAGTAACAGTGGTTATGGCAAAGGCTTCGCGGACGCTCAAGTGAAATGACCGATGGTAATATTATGGGCTCAGGCTCTGGTAGTGAAGGCCCTGTGGACAGCTTAACTGTGTGCAAAGTCTGTGCGTCACAACCTGTGTCAAAACAATAAATTAGAGTTGCCTGCCCTTCTTCAATGCTTTCAACTACTAAATTGCATTCAGGGTCGAAGTTTGTAGATTCCTGCACTTCGCGAGTGTTAGCAGTTTCTGCCACATCTGCGCTGAAGTGATCAGGCACTGGCAGTGGTAATGCTTCACTTGTGGAATGTTCTGCATGAAGGTTATCAGACATTACCTGTTTTGGTGTATGCACATACTGCTCATCAATTAGTCGCTCTTGTAGATTGACACTAGTTGGTACCTGTGAACGAGCGCTGAACGAGGTAGACATAAGCATTTTGGAAAGATTGACGACATTTGACGCTGCAAACTTGGCAGGCGATTTCTTTAAGACGTCAACTTGACCTGTACCTATCATGCGCAGTATTCTATCATTCGTCACGCGCACTTACTAAAATAAAATCACCTAAAGTGTTTTATTATTAATTTTGTGTGTGTCGTTACCCCATATGCTCCCGTATTCTAGTAGTAGTGTATGAGTCTGAATGCTCTGATAGTGACTCGCAATTTCTAGTCTGATATGGTTCACTGTTATCCCCTAGACACGGCATTATCTTGAATACTACCGTACACAGCTCTGATTGTGGCAATATGTAGTTTAAAATAAAGCATAAAAGAATGCATCGCGGGGCTAGTTGGTTCATAATCTTAAACCTCGGTAGCGCGAAATTGATGACGACAATAAGGATTAGCGCTCTGTCCTGTTTTTCCGTGTGCCTTCTTGTCCTCATCGTTTTGCGCTACCGAGCTTTGAGAATATTTAGTACGTTTACAATGCTTGCAGCGCTACGGCTAAATTATTTTATTAGAACACGCGGTAAGCGGTTGCCACGATCGGCTGATGTCCGGCAGTCATTTTGAATTAGACCACGACAACGACGATGACGACGACGACAACAACAACAACAACAACAACAATTGGGCTATTACTTCCCAAAACCACGGTATCATTGAGCCATGGTGCAGGGCCCCGGAAATTTAGACCACCTGGTGTTATTTACCGTGCATTGACATCACACGTTGACGGGCCATATTGTCTTTTTAGATGGCATACATTCAGCCTTCACTCTGACGTAAATTGTTATTTGACTTTAGTGTCCATTTGAAACTAACCAGCCCCGTGACCCTGTGTAAAGTAGCATACCAGTCCTTTTTGGCTGGTTAAGATCCCTGCATTTCCTTTCCCTCCTGTTGCATGGTTTCTTCACTTGGAGCTGCCAAGCACTGTGTCTTTTTTTTTTCTCACTGTGTTTTTTAAGTGTGAATACACTTTATAAGCAACCCCAAACCATCCACCGCCGTCAGCGGCGTCCGCAGTCTTCTCTCTATCTTTAAAAGAAAGAGGACTTGGCGGGCCGCAGCGCGACGCTCTACCGAATAAGGCACGGACGCGACGGTGATATCGGTGTCAGTAACGCGCCTTATACCCCCTCCCCTTCGCTCGCTGCTCCGCTCTCCTCGCTCACTGCAGCTGTGCGCGCACCCCTCTCTCTCGCGCGTCCGCCTTCTCTCTCAGTCTCCCGTCAAGAGCGGGTCGTGAGGGGGAGTAAAGTTAAAATCCGTTGGCATTCGCCAGTGAGTTAACGTAAACTCCCCCGTGTGATCAAATTGCGATTCCCAGGAACCATTACACCATAAAGGCACCACAGTGTGATTAATGAATACAATAATGCGAATTAATAAATACCCCTCATAGCATAACCGCGTGCATTCGCACTTAACCATGTTCACCCTCGGGGAAATGCTTGGGAGTTTTTCTTTCTCCTAAGGTTGCGCGCTCCCCTGTTTTATTCACAATGAAAAAAGAGGGCGCTACAATTCTGTAGGGCTCTACGCTCACGTGCTGTTACGACCCATGACGTCACGCTAGAACTTTATGTCACGATGACGTTACAATTTTTGCGATATGTGACGTCTTGACGTCATGTGGTGTCGTCATCACATTATGATGCCTTTTTTTTTGCCTATGTGCACTTGACTGTAGCGCGAAATACATTTAGTGAGAAAGCGTCACAGAAGAGAGGCAAGTGAAGCGCTGAACTACCAAGCCTGAGAAACGTATACAGAGAAAAAAAGGAAGATAATACCGAGCGTGCGTGAAGAGTCAACAGATAACGTGCAGCAACTTGTTGAAGACAACATGTTATCGCGAAAGCGCATTGTTGTCAAATAGAAATTTAGTGATGTGTGACTTACACAATCAGACCATATCTCTTGGTAAAGAATGCTTCCTACAACTCTCTAGCACTTCGTTTTGCTGCATTTGCCGAGAATCGGCCCTTCACTATCTCCTTTCCTGCCCCTCCCCCTTTTTTTCTTTCACGAAATATTGCATCAGTCGAGTGTAAGTAAGCAGTGTAAGCACCAACTCGACCCCAAAAATGAAGTCCTCTAGAATGTTTTTTTTTTTCATGACACGTCCCCAACGACATGGGATGATCACCGCCTATGGTGAAATTTTCTTTTTGATGAAGCATCTAAGGCTTACGCCTCGAAAACTATAGTAATAAAATCAACTCTCTCATTTAGATGCCTGTCACCACCACTCGAGTGGACCTTGAGGTAATTTCACCGTCTGTTTTTATCAGCAGTAACTGAATCTCTATTCACTTTGACTACTCAGAATTTCTTCTACCGAATGACTTTCCGCAAAAAAAAGCTGTAATTACTACGGAGACTACCTGGATTAAGACCAAATTACCCAGCTGGTGCTTAACGGGTGGCGTGTGGTGTGGGTGGGCATTTTCTGACCAGCGTGTGGCGGTACCACGAAGAAAGAGAAATGAGTTATGGCGAAATTGCGGGTGTAATATAATTTTGCTCTGGCTTGCTAATATGAGATAACTCGGAGAAATAAGCCAGCTAAAGCCGACTTCGCGGGCCTAATTGGTAACTCCTGAACACTTTTACCGCGGGAAATCTGCCCTTTAGTGGCGATTTTAGTTAACTCCTAGGCAACGGGTTAAGTAAGGCCTGCATTCGCAAGTGAAAACTCGGTTACAACACCAGACGAGACGTTTGTGACATAACATTTTATATTATATTTATTAGAGCAAACTACGGTGATGCGACCATTAAGTCACCATGGGATTGATGGTAAATACCTGGATTTGCCTAGACTTTGTACTTGCGGGCTTCGAACACCTTTGTGGCTTTGTCTCTGTTCTGTTCTGTTGTAACCATCTTGCTGAGAAAAGGTTGAGGTTCATTTAATTTCGGCTACTCTACATAAATAAGCTCTGCAGCGAAAAAAAATAACGTAAGAAACCCCCCAAAAATTAGCGAAAAAAAGTATTAGCACACTGAAACTAGTTGAAATGACATGACAATGTATCTTTTGCTTGCAGCAGTTCACACTGCAATAAAATGTTAACACACACATTTCTCTTTCTACTCACAGTATTCGTATACTAAGCCATCAATCGTTATATCACACCGCCTAGCTGTATGTTACAAGCGCTTATCCAATCCGGCATTCACTAAGACGTCTCTCAATAAGATATTCGCCCTTATTTGAAGCTGCATCTTATGCCACGTACGATTAAGGTAATTTCTTCAATGTCAAGGGCCATCTGTCCAAACTTGCTGGTTTCGTTCCGAATGTTTTCTCTTTCATTTGAATACTTTACACACTCCAAAAGGATACAACCATATTACGGCGCTTTCGGGTTTGCTTCGGATAACACAATGAATTATTGTGAACTTTGTGAGCTGATCTGGATCAGCCAGCCTGAAGAATTTTTAGGTGGTGAAGTGAAACTGTTCAACGATTGGCGAACTTCAATTTGCGGCGAAGCGGCTTAAAGTTACAATGAGCCAAATGAAGCCGAATGGAGTGGAAGGAACCAAGACACCATTCCCGTGCTGACTGTAGTAGCATATGCTGTACAGTTCTCATAGACACTAGAGCCACATTTCTCTGTAAAGTGTAATGATCAAACTATACGGCTGTTGCGTCCGCATGCTATAGTCATGGAAGTGGAAGTATCAATGGATAGACGGATGCATGAAAAAAACAAGAACAAATGAAAGGAAGCGCTGTGTTTCGTCCTTATTTCTGTGTGTGTTCTCTCATGGGGCTCCCCGCAGAGAGTGCATTTAGGCCAACTGACCTAATTCGCTCCAGTTCTGCTCGTAACGAAGCTAAGGAGCGCAAAGTTAATGGCATCACATTTTCCGCATTTGCCAGTATTCAGTAGGTTAAGGTTTCACACTTATGTGCCGGCGAATCTTTTTTATTTCTATACACATCTATGTGATCGATTGATTAAGATTAGCGTAAGTTTTCCAAAGCACTTAAGTACAAATATCTACTTCAAATTCGAACTGACAAATATGCCAACTTTCAATATCGCATGGCCAGTTGAGTAAACGGCATTGTATTTCATGACGCCGTCAGCACAATGTTATTGTTGTCCGTACGTCATCTCGAGAAAACCTCATAAAAATCAAGAACTCTTCGAGCTCTTTTAGCTTCTTTATTGTCTAGAAACGTACTAGGCGCAAGACGCTCGTCTTCGTGGTCAATCTGAAGACATATTTAGGAACTCCTTTACTATGACCCAATTTATATGTATGGTGAGTTCCTCTTGCATACTCATTCCCTTTGACTATCAATTATTTTCTACCCATGTTACATCACTGATTGAACCAGCTTTTTCGCCCCCCTCCTCGACAGCGAAATTATAGTGACGAACCTAATTAAACACTAATTAGGCTGAGCTCGCAAACAAAGGGATCCTTCGACATGCAACTGCAAAAGCAAGTTGACCTGACAAGCACGAGACCTTGCTAACGATATGAAAGAAGATTTTGTCGAACGCATCTCTTCCGAATTCGAGTAAACAAAATAGGGCTACGTCACACAGGGTGGAACGATTGTGAAGTTTGCGCAATTGGGATGGAGCAACTAGCCGAAATAGCTCGCGCAATGCCGGCGTATTGTCCCGTCCGGGAAGAGTTGTGGAGAACTCGTGCCTGGATGTGTACACCGCTTGGAGGACGGACGCTGCGAGCCGAGACGAGGGAACTCGAGCGGCTCATTGTTGCTGTGATCGTATTGGACGCCGATGTTGATTGGCCCACTTCAACGGCGACACAAGACGAAGAGCGTGAAGACCGCTTTTAAGGATTTGTCCTAGTGCTTAATTTAGACAATGGCGTGCAATTGATTAGTGAAAGCTCTTGTCTACACCAACGTGAAAGAAAGTATATTGGTCATTATTAGAATGAGTTTTGCACAGTATCGCCTCAAACATTGGCCTAGTCTTGGGGGGGGGGGTTCAAACACCCCACACTTTTTTTTTGTTTTTCATGTATGTATACACGCATCTATGTATCTATATATCTAGACGTATGAACGGACGAACGTATGGACGGATGAACGGGTGGATGGACGAATGGACGGACGTAAGCATGGACGAACGGATGGTTTTGTCGGCCCACTTATCATCATTCACTCCGTCAATAAGCTGTGATTTTATGCTGCATGAGGTTGCGGATAGCTGCATAAGAGATGATTGAACTGTCGTTGCTGCACGGACGCCGAACCGTAATAAGCTGCAGCAATTGGTTATAAATCTATTGTAAATGTACAGAGCAAAATGAGACGGAAGCACGCAACAAATATGAGAACCCGAACAAGCGCTGACTGTCTATTCAGATTTTAGTTGCACCCACACGGACGCCTTTGGCGGCGAGCCATTCACCACTGCCACGCTTTGTATAATTGTTTTCGCTAATTATGCAGAAATGCAGAGTGGGGATTTTTACATCTCATCATGTGCCTGTCACGGTTGCGAGCGCTGGCTCGAGCAATGCGAGGGACAAAGAAAGTTTGCGGCCGCGTGGGGTTTGTCCAGCACCTTCCTCGCTTGCCAACTATCGTATCTTAAGAAGCACACACCCCAACGCGCAGAGCTGCCATTGTCACGCTGAGAAATATGAATGCTATTTTAGGCGAAGGAAACGGAAGATGTTATCGACACGTAAAACACGGAGGCAACGCCTTCATACGCGAGAAAATGTACTAGGCACCATTCTGTTTTGCTTCATGATTAGAAAAAACGAACATATCAAGAGAGTTACGAAAAGCCCACAGATGTGAAGTTGTTGGTACAACCCTCTTTTTACACAGGAAGCACCGAAATTGGATAGAATTGCAAAACTTCTTCAGAGAATCGGCCTCGGTGAACAAGTACAGGCACATGGAAGAGCTAAGGAATTGTCGTGCTCAGTCAGAGCCTGGTACAAAATATGCCCCTACTGAAGAACATGCACCCAGTCTTACATGCTGGAAGACGTAAAGCAAGAGCCGCTTACATAGGTAAAAAGACGAAATATTTGAATACGGCGAGATTTACTGACGCTGCACCATATCAGGCAAATGCAAAAAACATGGTGGCCGTGGTCACAGACCGAAAAGGAAACGTCACAAGTTGTGCCTCCATAGCCCAAGCCTCTATCACAAAAGCGGAAGAGATAGCGATCGCGCTGGCAATCAAGGAGGGCAGGGAGCGAAAAGCCCCAATGACAATAATCACAGATTCGAAGGCTGCATGTATAAATTACGAAAAAGGTAGAAAATGTATGAAGGCCTTTCAAATTCTAACCAAAGCTCATAAGGACTTTCCAATTGAATACACCCAAACCATTATCTGGGCGCCAGGGCACGAGGGCGTCAACGGGAACCAGTTTGCGGGTGAGGCGGCGCGAGGCTTCACAAATCACCGAGCTTCCTTGCACACTGCAATAGAGGATCCAACGCCCCTAGAACCTAACTTTGGTACAATTCTTCAGTATTACAGGGACAATAGAAAAGTGTATCCAGCACCGCATAAGAAACTCACAGCAATGGAATCGGTGGCATTACGCAGAATCCAAACAAACACATACACGAACTTACACAGGCTGCATGTATTTTACCCCACAGCATACAAAGATATATGTCCGTGGTGTGGGGCCACACCAACTCTGTTTCACATCACGTGGGAGTGTACGCATCACAATGAAAAACACCACAACATGAACAACACAGAGGAACAATGGGAGGCGCTGCTGTCCAGCTTGGCCATTGTTGATCAGCGCTGGCTGGTCCAACGGGTATAGATGATGGCTAGGGCCAGCGGAGCCCTGGAATAGGGGCCCGACCATTTGTAATGCTCCGCGTTATGCTCAAATAGAGCTTTCTCTCTCTCTGCAAATACGATGATACAGCTTTGTTTTTCAGCCTGTCATTCCTTTTTTTTATGTAGCAGCGGGGAACCGCGGATTCACTTTTACCACCTGGACTTCTTTATCGCGTTTACCTAAACATCTGCATACGGATGGTCTTCGCTTTCGCAGGGATGGACGCACGGATAGACACATGTACGGATGGAGGAAGAAGGCGTGGACGAACAGATGCACAGATAGGCGGAAGCAAGAACGAACGGAGGGACGGAAGCGCGGACGGACTGATGGATGCTTCGCCCCACTCTTCATCATGCACTCCATGGATATAATGTGAATTTAAAAAAAATTTAAATATTTTTGTACATTTCATGCTCCCAAGCTTTATATGTACAGCTAGTCGCTACCAGTTATAGTTACCCAGTTTCGCAAGCTTCATCGTTCTGAAGGAGGAAGCAACCTGACTGGACTTGCTGCAAGCCTCACGTTTCCCAACTGCCACCACAGCAGGAGCTCTATAGAGCACAGGAAAATGTTATCAGTAGTGTAACTCGACTATGAAGTATAAGCAGAGCATGAGCTACGGATGGGGGGACGCACATATAGACGGACGGACAGGTGGACGGACGGACTAGCGAGCAAGCTCACGAGATCGAGTCAAGCACCCGACCATTAGTGGCACGTCACTCCAGGAGCTTTTAGGCCTTCTCCGGTACGCCAGATGATGATGATGATGATAATAATTATCTTATATTGCTGGCACTCGCCCACAAAGAGGAATCAGCTATGAACTGGGCAGCAGGATCTTTAACTTAGTTGATTATGTATTTCAAATCATTCAATGAAGTTTCAGTTTCCAGCTGTGTTTAGTGTGACGTCGCTGCTCCTCGGGCGTGCGCAGCATGGCTGTCGATAAGCCGCTTAAAACTGCTGAACTTCAGCCGGTTTAGTTTGCGCTACAAAAGTAGCATGTTACGAACCAAGTTTGTGTTTCCCCCAATCAATATTCCACTCGTTCCAGTGGATCCTTATACGCTTATTGGAAACATCGATGTCATCGACGGTTTGCTAAGTGCAGCCGTAGGAACTCTACGAACGGGAATTGCTGGGTGCCTGCGCCACACACTTCCTCAAGTTTCACTGTAGTTAATTTGCATTTAACCCAAGATTTAGAACTACACCATGCGCTACGCAAGTTTCGTTTAACGTATTTTGTTCCTCTTCCTCCTCTTCACCTCTCTTGTCCTATTTTGTATGCACTAACATGTTGACAGGTGATGCGGGAGGCCATATATGGTAGATGCCTTTCATGCGTATGATAGAAGAGGCCTTGCATTTGTATGACACGGGGTTCCGGGGAGCTGAAGCAGCGTATAGGTTAGGCACGCATACGCTAAGCTTCGATTGCCCCATTTTCCCGACAGGCGAGAACCTCCTGCTTTTATCATGAATGAGAACTTGCGTTCACTAAAGCGAAAGTGTGAATGAGAACTTGCGTTCACTAAAGCGAAAAAGTTACGATAATAATAATAATTATTGTTATTATTTTTATTGGGATTTACATTCCAGAACTACGGCACGATTATGAGAGATGACGTGTGGAGGCCTCCATAAATTTCAACCACCTGGCTTTTTTTCTTTCGACGTGCACATGTACCTAAATTTATATGTACAAGGGCCTCTGCCACATTCACCTCCGCCAAAAATGCGGCCGCTGTGGTAGGAATTCGATCACGCAGCCTGAGGGTCAGCCGTCAATAATCGATTGATTGGGTTTAACGTCCCAAAACAACCGTTTGATTATGAGACCCGCCGTAGTGGAGGACTCCGGAAATTTTGACCACCTGGGGTTCTTTAAAAAATAACCAGCCGTGAGCAGGAATCGAACCTACGACCTAGCCGTCGATAATCACTGGACCACCACGGCGGGTGAAATGTTGGAAGAAAAAAATCAGAGCATATCCACGGAGTGCATGATGATGAGTGGGTTTAAGCATCCGTCAGTCCGTCCGCGATTCCGTCCATCCGTCCGTCCATCCATGCATCTGGGACGGACGCATGAACGGACGGCACAGACAGACAGACAGACAGACAGACAGACAGACAGACAGACAGACAGACAGACAGACAGATGGGCGGACGGAGGGTTGGACAGGAGCACAGATGGGTGGACAGACGCACGCACGAATGAACGAATGGACGCACACACGGACGGACGCATGAACAATTGCGTGAATGAACGCACGGATGGTTGTACAGACGGATGCACGGATGGTTGCATGGACGGACGCGCGGACGGTCACACAGGCGCTCGGACGGATGGAAGCAAAAACGAACGGACAAATGGAAGCGCGGACCGACTGAAGGACGCTTCACCCCCCTCATGATCATGTGCTCCGTGGATATGCTGTGATTTTTTCACTGTTCCAGTAGAATGGCACGCAAACACAAGGCGTGCGTGTTCTTTTTTCAATTTTTACCGCGAATCAGAGAGTTTTTTTCCGCGAACCACAGAGAGACGTGAGATTGTCAACCTGAGTTTCACCTGCATGCATTCATACTATCGCGCTTTGCGCATCTTGCAGACGTCAGTCGCCTTCCGGTGATCATAAAGCTAATTTATCCTCCCAGGTTTAAGGGAGACTTCACAGCTGGCACGGTACAAGAGGGCCAGTAGGACACCGGAAACCGGTCACACTGAGCACGAGACGTTGATTTCGCCTTCAAAAAATAGTGTTCAGGGAAAATGGTGGACGATTTAGAGCGCCTGGAAAGCTATTAGCCGCTCAAGCCCTTGTATAGAAATACTTTTTATCGCATATACTTGACCTCTAGTATGGAAGAGAAGAAAGCCGTCCTAATTGCACATACAGAGGATGTGTGTTTAAAAAAGTCTTCAACAATTCAGAGTACTTGTTACTCTACTATGAGAGGGCAGAAAATCGTCTCAAACTACCGAAAGATGACATGTTCGGAAAAATAACATTTCCACGGAGTGAATGATGATGAACGGGGTGAAGCGTCCATCCGTTCGTCCGTTCGTGTGTCCAATCATCCGTGCGTTCGTCCGTTCACCCGTTTGTTCATCCGTCCGTGCTTCTATTCGTCCGTCCATTCGTGCTTCCATTCATATTCGTCCGTCCATCCGTTCGTCCGCCTTTCTGTGCATCCACGTTTCCATCCATCCGTCCATACACTTCTGTCCATCTATCCATCCGTGCTTCTGTCCGCCTTTCCTTCTGTCTGTCCGTCCATGCGGATCAATCCGTCCATGCTTCCATCCATGCTTGCTTCCGGCCGCCGGTTTGTCTGTCCGTCCATGCTTCCATCCATCCACGCATCTGTCCATTCATCTGTCTGTCTGTCTGTCTGTCTGTCTGTCTGTCTGTCTGTCTGTCTGTCTGTCTGTCTGTCTGTCTGTCTGTCTGTCTGTCTGTCTGTCCACACGTCTGTCTGTTGCTCGCACTAGAGCGACCTGCAGAGAGAGTCATACAACTACACTTGGCGACAACATTTCCTGGCATTGAAGCAATGATGATGATATGTGTGGTTTAACGTCCAAAAACCAACATATGAACGAATGGTCACCTTAATCTTCTCCTCGGGATCCGCGGCCAAAGTGGCAGCTGTGTAACCGCTGTGTTTTGCCGTTCTAGCAAGAAGAGCCTTGCCTCGTGCCTACTGCTCCGTGCCGCCTGGCCGCTGACTACCGACGGAAGATATCGACAATCATCTCATCTAGCTAAGTCACATGGAAAAACAGGGCGTGACTGATCTTCTGACGTCACGCGCCACCAGCACACAATAAAAACCCCCGGCAACGCATCAACCCTTCGGGATTCGCGGCCAAAGTGGCAGCTGTGTAACCGCTGTGTTTTGCCGTTCTAGCAAGAAGAGCCTTGCCTCGTGCCTACTGCTCCGTGCCGCCTGGCCGCTGACTACCGACGGAAGATATCGACAATCATCTAATCTAGCTAAGTCACATGGAAAAACAGGGCGTAACTGATCTTCTGACGTCACGCGCCACCAGCACACTATAAAAACCCCCGGCAACGCATCAACCCTTCGGGATTCGCGGCCAAAGTGGCAGCTGTGTAACCGCTGTGTTTTGCCGTTCTAGCAAGAAGAGCCTTGCCTCGTGCCTACTGCTCCGTGCCGCCTGGCCGCTGACTACCGACGGAAGATATCGACAATCATCTCATCTAGCTAAGTCACATGGAAAAACAGGGCGTGACTGATCTTCTGACGTCACGCGCCACCAGCACACAATAAAAACCCCCGGCAACGCATCAACCCTTCGGGATTCGCGGCCAAAGTGGCAGCTGTGTGACCGCTGTGTTTTGCCGTTCTAGCAAGAAGAGCCTTGCCTCGTGCCTACTGCTCCGTGCCGCCTGGCCGCTGACTACCGACGGAAGATATCGACAATCATCTCATCCAGCTAAGTCACATAGAAAAACAGGGCGTGACTGATCTTCTGACGTCACGCGCCACCAGGACACTATAAAAACCCCCGGCAACGCATCAACCCTTCGGGATTCGCGGCCAAAGTGGCAGCTGTGTAACCGCTGTGTTTTGCCGTTCTAGCAAGAAGAGCCTTGCCTCGTGCCTACTGCTCCGTGCCGCCTGGCCGCTGACTACCGACGGAAGATATCGACAATCATCTCATCTAGCTAAGTCACATGGAAAAACAGGGCGTGACTGATCTTCTGACGTCACGCGCCACCAGCACACAATAAAAACCCCCGGCAACGCATCAACCCTTCGGGATTCGCGGCCAAAGTGGCAGCTGGGTAACCGCTGTGTTTTGCCGTTCTAGCAAGAAGAGCCTTGCCTCGTGCCTACTGCTCCGTGCCGCCTGGCCGCTGACTACCGACGGAAGATATCGACAATCATCTCATCTAGCTAAGTCACATGGAAAAACAGGGCGTGACTGATCTTCTGACGTCACGCGCCACCAGCACACAATAAAAACCCCCGGCAACGCATCAACCCTTCGGGATTCGCGGCCAAAGTGGCAGCTGTGTAACCGCTGTGTTTTGCCGTTCTAGCAAGAAGAGCCTTGCCTCGTGCCTACTGCTCCGTGCCGCCTGGCCGCTGACTACCGACGGAAGATATCGACAATCATCTCATCCAGCTAAGTCACATGGAAAAACAGGGCGTGACTGATCTTCTGACGTCACGCGCCACCAGGACACTATAAAAACCCCCGGCAACGCATCAACCCTTCGGGATTCGCGGCCAAAGTGGCAGCTGTGTAACCGCTGTGTTTTGCCGTTCTAGCAAGAAGAGCCTTGCCTCGTGCCTACTGCTCCGTGCCGCCTGGCCGCTGACTACCGACGGAAGATATCGACAATCATCTCATCCAGCTAAGTCACATGGAAAAACAGGGCGTGACTGATCTTCTGACGTCACGCGCCACCAGGACACTATAAAAACCCCCGGCAACGCATCAACCCTTCGGGATTCGCGGCCAAAGTGGCAGCTGTGTAACCGCTGTGTTTTGCCGTTCTAGCAAGAAGAGCCTTGCCTCGTGCCTACTGCTCCGTGCCGCCTGGCCGCTGACTACCGACGGAAGATATCGACAATCATCTCATCTAGCTAAGTCACATGGAAAAACAGGGCGTGACTGATCTTCTGACGTCACGCGCCACCAGCACACAATAAAAACCCCCGGCAACGCATCAACCCTTCGGGATTCGCGGCCAAAGTGGCAGCTGTGTAACCGCTGTGTTTTGCCGTTCTAGCAAGAAGAGCCTTGCCTCGTGCCTACTGCTCCGTGCCGCCTGGCCGCTGACTACCGACGGAAGATATCGACAATCATCTCATCCAGCTAAGTCACATGGAAAAACAGGGCGTGACTGATCTTCTGACGTCACGCGCCACCAGGACACTATAAAAACCCCCGGCAACGCATCAACCCTTCGGGATTCGCGGCCAAAGTGGCAGCTGTGTAACCGCTGTGTTTTGCCGTTCTAGCAAGAAGAGCCTTGCCTCGTGCCTACTGCTCCGTGCCGCCTGGCCGCTGACTACCGACGGAAGATATCGACAATCATCTCATCTAGCTAAGTCACATGGAAAAACAGGGCGTGACTGATCTTCTGACGTCACGCGCCACCAGGACACTATAAAAACCCCCGGCAACGCATCAACCCTTCGGGATTCGCGGCCAAAGTGGCAGCTGTGTAACCGCTGTGTTTTGCCGTTCTAGCAAGAAGAGCCTTGCCTCGTGCCTACTGCTCCGTGCCGCCTGGCCGCTGACTACCGACGGAAGATATCGACAATCATCTCATCTAGCTAAGTCACATGGAAAAACAGGGCGTGACTGATCTTCTGACGTCACGCGCCACCAGCACACAATAAAAACCCCCGGCAACGCATCAACCCTTCGGGATTCGCGGCCAAAGTGGCAGCTGTGTAACCGCTGTGTTTTGCCGTTCTAGCAAGAAGAGCCTTGCCTCGTGCCTACTGCTCCGTGCCGCCTGGCCGCTGACTACCGACGGAAGATATCGACAATCATCTCATCTAGCTAAGTCACATGGAAAAACAGGGCGTGACTGATCTTCTGACGTCACGCGCCACCAGCACACAATAAAAACCCCCGGCAACGCATCAACCCTTCGGGATTCGCGGCCAAAGTGGCAGCTGTGTAACCGCTGTGTTTTGCCGTTCTAGCAAGAAGAGCCTTGCCTCGTGCCTACTGCTCCGTGCCGCCTGGCCGCTGACTACCGACGGAAGATATCGACAATCATCTCATCCAGCTCACATGGAAAAACAGGGCGTGACTGATCTTCTGACGTCACGCGCCACCAGGACACTATAAAAACCCCCGGCAACGCATCAACCCTTCGGGATTCGCGGCCAAAGTGGCAGCTGTGTAACCGCTGTGTTTTGCCGTTCTAGCAAGAAGAGCCTTGCCTCGTGCCTACTGCTCCGTGCCGCCTGGCCGCTGACTACCGACGGAAGATATCGACAATCATCTCATCTAGCTAAGTCACATGGAAAAACAGGGCGTAACTGATCTTCTGACGTCACGCGCCACCAGGACACTATAAAAACCCCCGGCAACGCATCAACCCTTCGGGATTCGCGGCCAAAGTGGCAGCTGTGTAACCGCTGTGTTTTGCCGTTCTAGCAAGAAGAGCCTTGCCTCGTGCCTACTGCTCCGTGCCGCCTGGCCGCTGACTACCGACGGAAGATATCGACAATCATCTCATCCAGCTAAGTCACATGGAAAAACAGGGCGTGACTGATCTTCTGACGTCACGCGCCACCAGGACACTATAAAAACCCCCGGCAACGCATCAACCCTTCGGGATTCGCGGCCAAAGTGGCAGCTGTGTAACCGCTGTGTTTTGCCGTTCTAGCAAGAAGAGCCTTGCCTCGTGCCTACTGCTCCGTGCCGCCTGGCCGCTGACTACCGACGGAAGATATCGACAATCATCTCATCCAGCTAAGTCACATGGAAAAACAGGGCGTCACTGATCTTCTGTCTTCACGCGCCACCAGGACACTATAAAAACCCCCGGCAACGCATCAACCCTTCGGGATTCGCGGCCAAAGTGGCAGCTGTGTAACCGCTGTGTTTTGCCGTTCTAGCAAGAAGAGCCTTGCCTCGTGCCTACTGCTCCGTGCCGCCTGGCCGCTGACTACCGACGGAAGATATCGACAATCATCTCATCCAGCTAAGTCACATGGAAAAACAGGGCGTGACTGATCTTCTGACGTCCCGCGCCACCAGGACACTATAAAAACCCCCGGCAACGCATCAACCCTTCGGGATTCGCGGCCAAAGTGGCAGCTGTGTAACCGTTGTGTTTTGCCGTTCTAGCAAGAAGAGCCTTGCCTCGTGCCTACTGCTCCGTGCCGCCTGGCCGCTGACTACCGACGGAAGATATCGACAATCATCTCATCCAGCTAAGTCACATGGAAAAACAGGGCGTGACTGATCTTCTGACGTCACGCGCCACCAGGACACTATAAAAACCCCCGGCAACGCATCAACCCTTCGGGATTCGCGGCCAAAGTGGCAGCTGTGTAACCGTTGTGTTTTGCCGTTCTAGCAAGAAGAGCCTTGCCTCGTGCCTACTGCTCCGTGCCGCCTGGCCGCTGACTACCGACGGAAGATATCGACAATCATCTCATCCAGCTAAGTCACATGGAAAAACAGGGCGTGACTGATCTTCTGACGTCACGCGCCACCAGGACACTATAAAAACCCCCGGCAACGCATCAACCCTTCGGGATTCGCAGCCAAAGTGGCAGCTGTGTAACCGTTGTGTTTTGCTGTTCTAGCAAGAAGAGCCTTGCCTCGTGCCTACTGCTCCGTGCCGCCTGGCCGCTGACTACCGACGGAAGATATCGACAATCATCTCATCCAGCTAAGTCACATGGAAAAACAGGGCGTCACTGATCTTCTGTCTTCACGCGCCACCAGGACACTATAAAAACCCCCGGCAACGCATCAACCCTTCGGGATTCGCGGCCAAAGTGGCAGCTGTGTAACCGTTGTGTTTTGCCGTTCTAGCAAGAAGAGCCTTGCCTCGTGCCTACTGCTCCGTGCCGCCTGGCCGCTGACTACCGACGGAAGATATCGACAATCATCTCATCCAGCTAAGTCACATGGAAAAACAGGGCGTGACTGATCTTCTGACGTCACGCGCCACCAGGACACTATAAAAACCCCCGGCAACGCATCAACCCTTCGGGATTCGCGGCCAAAGTGGCAGCTGTGTAACCGTTGTGTTTTGCCGTTCTAGCAAGAAGAGCCTTGCCTCGTGCCTACTGCTCCGTGCCGCCTGGCCGCTGACTACCGACGGAAGATATCGACAATCATCTCATCCAGCTAAGTCACATGGAAAAACAGGGCGTGACTGATCTTCTGACGTCACGCGCCACCAGGACACTATAAAAACCCCCGGCAACGCATCAACCCTTCGGGATTCGCAGCCAAAGTGGCAGCTGTGTAACCGTTGTGTTTTGCTGTTCTAGCAAGAAGAGCCTTGCCTCGTGCCTACTGCTCCGTGCCGCCTGGCCGCTGACTACCGACGGAAGATATCGACAATCATCTCATCCAGCTAAGTCACATGGAAAAACAGGGCGTCACTGATCTTCTGTCTTCACGCGCCACCAGGACACTATAAAAACCCCCGGCAACGCATCAACCCTTCGGGATTCGCGGCCAAAGTGGCAGCTGTGTAACCGTTGTGTTTTGCCGTTCTAGCAAGAAGAGCCTTGCCTCGTGCCTACTGCTCCGTGCCGCCTGGCCGCTGACTACCGACGGAAGATATCGACAATCATCTCATCCAGCTAAGTCACATGGAAAAACAGGGCGTGACTGATCTTCTGACGTCACGCGCCACCAGGACACTATAAAAACCCCCGGCAACGCATCAACCCTTCGGGATTCGCGGCCAAAGTGGCAGCTGTGTAACCGCTGCTTTATGCCATCTTGTTCCGCGATAAACTAAAGGAATTGTGTGTACCTAAACTATCAATAAGCGAAAGAGTAAATGACCCTTGGTTTACTCGAGAAGTAAAAAGAAGCTTAAATAAAAAGAAAAGAGCCTACCAGAAAACCACTAAAACGAGCGACCCCCTCGACTGGCTTAAATACAAGAGTACATCCAGCGCGTGCGCGGATGCAATTCGCAAGGCCAAAAATGAATTTTGCAATTGCACGCTCCCAAACCTTTTAAAAACAGACCCTAAAAATTTTGGAATGTTATTAATCCAAAGAACAACAACTCTGCCCCACCCATCACAAGTGAAGATGGCAAGACCTTGCCTGTTGCAGCATGTGCTCAAAAACTGAACACCTACTTCTCTCAAGTTTTTCACTGCTGAGCGACCACTAGATAGCTCTCTTGATTTGCCGTCACTAACCGTTCAACACCCGTTTTCCGCTATCGTAATCACTACGCATGGCGTAGCCTGCGCAATAGATCGTTTGGCACTCAAGACTAGCCCCGGACCAGACGGAATTAGCGCGAAACTTCTAAAATTAACAAGTCCCTTTTCGTCATACTTTCTTTGTTTGATTTTTCAACAATCACTTGATTCAGGATTTATACCAGATGATTGGAAATCAGCGCATGTGACCCCAATTTTTAAGTCTGGTGACAATACAGTTCCCAATAACTACAGGCCAATTTCACTAACATCAATCTGTTGTAAATTACTCGAACACATATTATTCACGCATATAATGAACCACCTTAATCTGAATAAACTGCTCCTAAACAGCCAACATGGGTTTTGCAAAGATCTATCTTGCCAAACACAACTCTTTGAATTGGTAACTGACCTTCATTCTTCTCTAAACGTGTCCCGTCCTGTTGATGCAATATTTGTTGATTTGTCGAAAGCCTTTGATCGCGTACCACATAAACGTCTGTTCCTAAAAATTCGCCAACTCCAACTCGACCAAAACACAACACGATGGATAGAAGAATATTTAACCAATCGTTTTTCAGACAGTCAAGTTAAACAATCATATTTCTAACCAAACACGTGTTTCATCTGGGGTCCCTCAGGGGTCAGTGTTAGGTCCTCTTTTATTCCTGATTTACATCAGTGACATAGCATGCAGCCTAAAATCACCAATTCGCTTGTTTGCGGATGATTGCGTAGTGTATAGAGAAATATCTAATCCAGACGATACAATTATCTTACAATCTGATCTCATTAGGCTAGAGGAATGGTGTAGCCGCTGGCAAATGGAAATAAATGTAGAAAAAACCAAACACATAATGTTTAGTTCTACCCCCGAGACAGTTCCCACTAACTACAAAATAAATGATACTCCAATAGATTCAGTTCAATCGTTAAAATATTTAGGTGTGTTCTTTACGGCGAATTTAAAGTGGACGTGTCACATAGAATACATATCTACTAAAGCCCTTAAAAAACTTGGCCTTCTCAAAAGGCGCCTACATTTAGCCACCAAGGAAACCAGGTTTCATGCATATAATTGTCTTATCCGGCCCTCACTAGAATACGGTTCAATCATATGTCATCCTCAGGGCGCAAACCTAACTAACCTTTTGGAATCTGTCCAGAACAAGGCAACCCGGTTCATCACGTCCTCGTACTCACGTTACCAAAGCGTATCTTCTTTAAAGAATTCACTTCATCTTCCCTCGCTTGCCATGCGCCGAAAGTTGGCTCGACTATCTTTTTTTCATTCGCTGTACCACAGTAGCACGCCGTTTTCCCAGCTTCATATCATTCCACCACCTCATATCTCCGCCCGGGTTGACCACACTTTCAAAGTTAAACCAATTTTCGCTAAAACAGAAAGATATTAAAACTCTCCTTTAGTCCTTGCAATCACAGAATGGAACGCGTTACCTGCTCACATCGCAGAACTGTCCGATTCATCATCTTTTCAACATGCACTCAAAATATTTCTTGAAGTTCTTTGATGACGCATAAAACTTTATTTTGTTTTTCTTCTTCTTCTATGTTTCTCTCTGTATTTATTTCTTTTTCTTTTTTTGCACACTGTTGTTGACTGTACTGTTCGCGCTTTTTTGTTCTTGTTTACTGTTTTCAAAGTGCATTTCGCGTGAGCCCCTTTTTTCATTCAATGTATTCTATTGTTGTTTGGCGTTGTTTATGGATTGCACTTTCAGTTTCTCGATGCAGTAGACATGTATACCATCTCTGCCTTCATTTATGTTCTGTACTGTACTTGTGATCATAACCCCACTCTATCCCCCCCCCTATGTAATGCCCATTCGGGCCTTTAGGGTATTTAAATAAATAAATAAATAAATATGATTATGAGAGACGCCGTAGTGGAGGGCTCCGGAAATTTCGACCGCCTGGGGTTCATTACCGTGCACCCAAATCTGAGTAGACGGGCCTACAACATTTCCGCTTCCATCGGAAATGCAGCCGCCGCAGCCGGGATTCGATCCCGCGACCTGTGGGTCAGCAGCCGAGTATCTTAGCCACTAGACCACCACGGCGCGGCTGGCATTGAAGCGAAGGCTCGAGCCAAATCACTTGCATCCTACCACCAGTGAATGTAGTTGCACAATAGGGCCCATATTTTCAACGTAAAATATAAAAGTTCCTCTTTTGTTTCCTACAGGGAGCTATATTAGACAAGACGTAGCTTACACCAGTAGGATGTTCGTATTTCTTTTATTTTATTCGAGGAAGAACTCGAAGTGTTGCTGTATCGGAGTGTTTGCCGTTCATCTTCAGACTTTTCACCTATTTTCGCAGTTATACGGGGAACGTAGTTCTCTTTTCGGCGGCGATGGAAGTGGACTCATCTGCACGCCCACCCGAGTTGCCGGCGACAGCGCCGGCAGCCTCAAGGAAGCGAAACTGCCTTTCCAGTGACAGCGAGGCTACCCTCATTGACACTGCCGAGAGCGTCGACAGCTCCGACGACGAATACGGGACCGTCATGAGCCAGAAAGCAAAGCGGAGGATGCTCAGGGCATCCACGGACGCATCTGCTGGGAGGGCCCCGCAAAGCCCGCCGAGATACACCATCCTATTTTTGCCTACGCAACCATCCATCAACATGCGACTACTGAACAGGCAAGCTGTATCTTCAGAGCTCGAGGCACTGGTGCCGAACAGTATTAAGGATATCAGAGTGAATCCCCGGAAAAATGTTGTAGCAGTGGACGTTGCTCAAGCGTCAGCGTTAGACTCACTGAGTAAAGTTACCGTCCTTGGCGGCATGAATGTTCACACTATCATTCCACTAGAAAATCAGGCAACTACAGGCGTCATATATGACATCATTGTGACCATCTCGAACGAAGATCTGCCGATTCTTATTAAGCCTGCTAATGATGGGCCCCAAATACTACAGGTGTGCCGTCTAGGAAAGTCGAGATGTGTGAAGATAGACTTTAAGAGTGATTGCCTACCAACACATGTTAAGGTGGGTCATTCCCACATGCTGTGCGGCCATTTGTCCTTAAGCCGCTTCAGTGCCGGAAATGTCAGAAATTTGGTCATGTGAGCGCCGTCTGTGGAAATCCTAACACATGTTCTCGTTGTGGTGCACCACACTCTGCCGAAAACTGTAAAGCTAATTCCTATAAATGCCTGAATTGTCGAGGGCCCTACGACGCCACATCAAAAGAGTGTCCGAAAATAAGGCAGGAGATTTCGGTGTTGAAGAAAATGGTGAGGAACCGTTGGACTCACCGAGAAGCGGTTGCTGTCGTCAGGCGACATCGTTCTCCTCGCCGACGCTCATCTAGAAAGCCTGCCAACAGCATCAAGTCTTCTGTAAAAGCCTCCTTACGTTGAATCGGCTTCACCACCACCGCCGGACAGAAGAAACACGTGCACTGGGAATGCTGCCCCTGAAAAGGAGGCTCTGGAAAAAGCATGGCCATCACTTCCAAGGATAACCCCGGAAAAAAACTGGAACGTGCACCGGTAGCACCACTTTCTGCATCTCGCCAAGAAGAGGCCTCAGAGCGTGACCGAGAAATTTTGATGATGATTAGGTCTCTCATCAATGCCATTCGCACGCTTATAGGCAACACGAACACGCCTACAGCACGATGCGCAGTGCAAGTATTGAATGGCCTGAGTCCAGTGCTTGCCAACTTCGCATAGACAAAATGGCTTTTTCCCTACCTTCATTCCGAGACGAAGTACGTAGTGCGACAGTTTTACAGTGGAATGCCAGAGGACTTAAATCACAGATCTCATGTTTTCGACATTACGTTTTCCGCAACAGATTTCATATATTAGTAATATGTGAACCAAATTTGTCAAAAGCGATAAAGCTTTCTGGCTACGAAGCCTTCACTTCATCGACTTGTGGTGAGCCCAGCAAAGTAAATATATATATCCGCACAGATTTAACCTACATTCCACATTTGGTGCAACTCCATAACGGAAATCAATACGTATGCCTCCACGTTGCAAAGAAGAAGGTAGCCTTCACACTTATCGGCGCATACATCTCACCATCTGGACAGTTCGATGGGGAAAGACTACATGACATCTTGACCGCTACACCTGGACCTTGGATTGTTATTGGTGATTTCAATGCTCATCACTTGCTTTGGGGAAGCACAAAGATTGATTCCAGAGGCCGAAAACTTGCTGACTTCGCCTCACGCCACGAACTTAACATTATGAATGACGGCAGTCCAACGTATTTGCGTGATTCGAGATATAGCAGTTGCTTGGATCTTGCATTGGTGTCACGGCAATTCGCCCAACAAGTGCGATGGTTCACTGATATTGAGACTCACGGCAGTGATAATATTCCAACGTATCTGAAGGCCACAGGTTTTGCAACTTCCTCCTCATCAACCAACAGAAGAGTTAATTGGACAATGTACAAGGCAAAGGTGGAAGAGGCATGCGATGATATCGCGTGCGGCATCGAGGAGGTAATGAAAAATGTGATGGAAGAGGTTACGTGCGCCTTTAAATACACATCAAAGCGTACAGAATTTGATATAGAACTGTAACGACTACGAACGATTCGTAGGCGGGCGGAGAGGAGGTACAGGCGCACCAATTCGATTCATGACCTCAGAGACGCTCGACGTCAACAAAAGAAATCCCAACGTCGGATGGACAAGCTGGAGGACCAACGGTTGAAGAAATTTTGTGAATCACTCGATCCTCGCAAGCCTATGTCTCATATATGGAGGACGGTGCGTGGCCTTGGCTCGACTCCACAACAACGTCCATTCAGCACATTGGCTCTCCATCAAGGCTGCCTGCAGGTGGACGTTGCTGAAGATTTCTGCGTGAGGATTGCAGGCAACGTGGTTAGCATGAGTGACGAAGTTCTCGGGGATGTTCCCGTAGCACGAGTTTCTGAACTGAATATGCTTTTCTCACTCGAGGAACTGGATGCAGCTCTAGCCACCTGCAGACGTTTATCGTCACCTGGGTCGGACGGTATTACATACGCTGCTTTATGCCATCTTAGAAGACGCGGCCGAGACCAGCAACTAAAATGCTACAACCAGTCATGGAACGATGGCGTCGTTCCAGAAAGGTGGAAACCCAGCCGCTTGGTACCAATCCTCAAATCTGGAAAGTCGCCGCTTGATCTAGCATCAAATCGACCCATTGCGCTATCCAGCTGCGTGGGGAACATAATGGAAAGAATGGTTCTGAGACGCCTCGAGTGGTACCTTGAACGCTATAATATATACCCAGAGGCCATGGCTGGTTTTCGAAGAGGCCGCTCTTCTATTGATAATGTCATCGACCTCGTAACCTCTGTGCAACAACAGAAATACCTCAAGCGCATCTCGGTTGCAATGTTCCTCGATGTGAAAGGGGCATATGACAACGTAACGCACGATGCCATCCTAGATGCCTTGGCGAACATTGGAATCGGTGAAGAAATGTTTCAATGGATTCGGAGCTACCTACAGGGGAGATCATTCTTCGTGCTCACTGCGGAAGGCCGCACCGTAGATCATTACACCGCTCGTGGCGTTCCACTAGGTGGGGTTCTGAGCCCTACGCTGTTTAACCTCACGATGATTGGCCTTGTACAAAGCCTACCTCGATCAGTCAATATCTCTACATACGCCGATGATATATGTATCTGGGCTTCAGCAGTGACACGACTCCAGGTACGCGCACGGCTCCAGAAAGCAGCGAGAATAACGTCGACGTACCTCCATGCTCGAGGCCTCACATTTCCACCGAGAAGTGCGCCTTAGTCCCTTTTACCCGCAAGCCCATGATCTGTTATCCTGTTTCTATCGACAATGTGAACCTTTAGTATGTGATACGTCACCGATTCCTGGGCGTCACTATCGACAGAGATCTCTCGTGGAGTGCTCACATCTCGCACTTGAAGAAGAAGCTCAGCTCTATCACACACGTGATGAGATTTCTCGCTGGTAAAACGTGGGGCACATCAGTGTCATCTATGCTTCAGCTGTACAGAGCGCTCTTCTTGGGATATTTGCGGTATAGCACGCCCGTGCTTTCCAACGCCGGAAAAACTAACATCAGGGTCCTGCAAAGCATTCAAGGTCAAGTCCTCCGCACATGCTTGGGGGTACCTCGGTGCGCTAATACGTTAGCAACAATTTGTATTGCTAAAGACCATGCGATTACAACATATATAACTGTCGACACACTCCGGACACATATCCGTCACATATCTAGAGTGCCTAACCACCACCTTGCTAGCTTGTCACTAGAAAGACCAAAGGCAGCGTTTTCCAAAGTTGTTGCGGCTAACCAGAATTCCATCTCGCGGAGATTTTCGCCCGCAACCATACCACTATCTCCAGAGTGGTGCATGAAAAGACCGACTGTACACCTTGAAGTGCTGGGGATATCTAAAAAGGCAAGCCTGTCATCTGCAGCCCTCAAGCAGATCTCACTGGACCTTTTGCATTTGTCGTATGCTAACCGAATTCATGTTTACACGGACGGTTCGGTCTCGGGAAGTTCGACAGGTGCCTTTGTCATACCATCTCGATCAATCAACGTCAAATTCAAGACATCACACGTCACGACATCTACGGGATCCGAGCTCACCGCTCTTCGAGCCGCTGTGGAGTGTTACACAAGAATCCCCTAGTAGATGGGCCATTTTCTGCGACTCCAAGGCAGCCCTTCAATGCGTGCGAAGTCTACGACGTGGAAACTACCACCAGATGGTGTATTGTATTAATGAAATTTCTCATCGCGCTGCTGATCAAGGGCATGACATTGTTTTACAATGGTTGCCAGGCCACTGTGGCATCAGTGGTAACCACCTCGCCGACGACGCTGCCCGATGTGCCCACGATGGAGCGCCCACACTGTTAATACCCTTGTCAAGAGTAGACGAAGCTAGAGAACTTCGTCACATCGCGCATAATGCCACGCTTGCGCACTGGAATTCTCCACTTAACTCTAATCATCACCCTAAGAATCTTAAGTCCTTACGTCAGAAACAACTGCCATCCAAGATTTCTCGACGTGACGTTACAATGCTGTGCCGGTTGTGGACTGGGGTAGCGTTTACTAAGTCGTTCAGCCATCGCATTGGCATGGCGGATTCTTTTATGTGTGAAAGCTGCAACTGTATAGAGACTATTGAACATCTCTTGTGCCACTGTGCCCAATTTGATGAAGATCGCCGGACTCTTCAGTGTGCCTTGAATAGACTCGATGACCGGCCATTTAATGAAGCAAAGATCTTAGGAGTTTGGTCGCGCAGCACATCAGCACAGAAAGCCACACGAGCCCTCCTGAGATACTTGTCAGCAACTTCATTGAAGGACCGCCTGTGTAACTTGGCATTGTGTGTGTGATGTGACATGTGTCTATCCTTCTCTCTCTCTTTTACTCCCCCCTACCCTCCCCATGTGTAGGGTAGCAAACTAGACGCACAGTCTAGTTAACCTCCCTACCTTTCCTACATTCCTTCTCTCTCTCTCTTTTATTTTATTCGTTGTGACTTTGTGTATTTAGGGGTGAAGATCCTTATAGGGGCACTTGTTCATCCCTCGTAGCCGTTGTAGTATGTAACAAGAATAACATTTTGACCTTCAAGCAAGTGCTGGTGAGAGATTTCTTCTGTGCGTTGTAGAACAATTAAAGATAGTGCTCAATGTACATGCCAATGGCTGCTAATGGGGAATGAGAGACAGGAGCATTTGGCTTTTAGTTAACATGCACGCTGCGATCCCCATTAGCAGCCATTGGAATGTACATTGAGCACTATCTGACAAGAAAGGGTTGCTACGTTATTGGGTGTAACCTCCTTAGTTTCAGAAAGGTTTTGCGAGCGTTGAGCCGCAGTGTCATGAATACAATGAAGTAGTATATACCATGAATGAACTCGAGGTGGTTAAAGGTGGGAAGTAGATACGAAGCGCAAGCTGTAAGAAAGTAAAAGCCGAATTCTCTTGTCTCTCATTTCCCATTAGCAGCCATTGGCATGTACATTTAGCTCTATCTGACAGGAAAAGTTTGCTACGTTATACTCGCTGGGCGTAACCTCCTTGGTTTTAGAAAGGTTTAGCGAGCGTTGGGCCGCAGTGCCATGAATACAGTGAACTGGTATATACCATGAACTCGAGGTGGTTAAAGGTGGGAAGGAGACCCGAAGCGCAGGCCTAAGAAAGTGTGCGTGTGCCACCTCTCGTTTATTCCTTGGAATGTCCGCTGGATGGTGGTGCTTCTATATGGGAAATATATGATGAAAAGATGCGAGATGGTGGTACTTGGAGTGTTGAATAGATGGACAAACGGACACACAGACAGACGCATGGATGGACGCATGAACAGACGCAGGGGCGGATGCATGGACGAACGCAGGGATGGACGCATGAACAGACGCACGCACGGACGGGCGGATGGACGCATGTGTCAGCGATGTCCGAATGAATGTAGTCAAGGCAAGGTTCAAATTTTAATAAAAACTGTATTGTGCTAAGTTACAGGTGAGTCGGCAGTGGTTGCATGTATAAGGAAACTGGACTCGGTGCAGGAGTTCGATCGCATACGTCCGACGCACTCGCGTCTCGGCTCGCTTTGCGATGCGTTGCTCTGCGTTCCCGGCTCGAATCTCGGCTCGTTCTCCTCTTTCTGTGGCGATGCGTCGCTATGCGCTCCCGGCTCGAAGGCTCACTTTTGTTTTTTGAATGTTCGTTGAACCGATGGGCAACCGCGTCGAGTGGACGCGCTCAGGGCTCGGAGTCCACGTTAACGCAGTGTAGCGTTTCCCGAGCAAGCACGGAGACGCTACCGGAGAAGGAGGCGCTGCCGGAGAATGAGACGCTGCCGGAGAATTCAGCTGTGCGAACTCGAGTGCCGCTGACACGGCCCTCCCGAAAATCGCGCCTGTCCTGAGGCGTGCGTGTCGTTAGATGGCGATGGTTCCGTAACTTCTAGAAGCGGCTCCTTATATCTACGAAGCTGCTCCACGTTGACGATTTTTTGGTTGATCATGCCCGGTGTGTGGGGTACTCTTTGGATCTCGGCCCTGTTTCCTCCGACGAGGGCCGTTATCTCAAACGGACCTTCATAGCGAGGATCTAATGTGCCTCGAGCGCTCAACTCAAGCAGGACGAGGTCCCCCGTTATGAACCTCGGAGTTCGCCGCTTCTTGTCGTATCGGACCGTTGTTTTGCGCTGACTCTGCAGTAGCCTCTCTCTTGTCTCCGCACGTTCCCTTGCCAAGTCATGCAGTCTATGAGACTCGTCGATGTCTCCCTCGACTGAGGCGAGGTTGAGCTCTCCTGGCAGTTTTGGGTCGTAGCCGTGCATGAGTCGAAATGGGCTGTGGCCACTGTGACGATGCTTCGTGGCGTTGATTGCTAGCGTTGCTCGGGGTAGTTCCTTCTGCCATTTGTCCTTGTTGTTTAGCATTTTGCGTAGCACCTGTTTCAATGTTCCTACCATTCGCTCAATCAGTCCGTTTGATTGTGGCCAGTACGGTGGGGAGTTATGATGAGCAATTCCCAGTCTGTGATGGAATTGGTTGGTTTTCTTGTTCACGAATCTCTTGGCTTGGTCCGTAATAATGACGCTGGGAATTCCAAATCGCGGAATCCACCGGTTTGTCATAAAGTCAAGGTAGTGCGCCGACGAAGTGCTCGGTACGGTCATGGCGTCCATGTATCTCGTGGCGTGGTCGATACACACGAGGATGTGGTCTCCCTTCTCGTTTAGCGGACCCATGTGATCCAGGGATATCACCGCGTTTGGCTCAGTAGGAATATCGCATGGGATGAGGCAACCTTCATTCCGTGTCGTGCGGCCGATGATAGTCTGGCACGTGTGGCAGGAGTCAACATACTCGCGGATGTCTTTTCTCATCGATGGCCACCAGTAGTTTCGCTGGATCAGGTCTCTTGTCTTCTCGACGCCTAGGTGGCCGTTGTTGTCGTGGAAAACGATCATCACACTGCTTCGGAGGGCAGCGGGAATGATCACCCTCCGACGGACCCGTCCTCCCTCGAGAGATTTCTTCACCAGTATATCGTTTTCGATCTCGTAGTCTGAAGATTTGTGCTCAGCCTCCTCCCGAAATCTTTTGCAGTCAGTATCCCTCTCCTGAAACTCGCGTAGGCGACTGTGTTTGCCGACCATTACTGCGTAGAAGTGGAGGTCTCGGGTCGAAACGCCCTGGTCGAAAGCCTCTGCAGATTCCGACTGCCTCGAGAGTGCGTCAGCCGCGGAGTTCTGGCGTCCTGGCTTGTGCTTGACGTCGAAGGTGTACTCTGCCAAGTCGAGAGTCCACCTCGCGAATCTGCGGTTGCTGGCTCCTTTCTGGACGAGGTATGACAAGCTGAAGTTGTCCGTGAACACTGTAAAACGAGGGCCTCCTCTCAGGTAGACCGAAAACTTCTCAGTGATCGCCCATTGGAGCGCCATGCACTCGAGCATGTGAGAGTGTAGACCACGATCGTGCTCGTTTAGTGATCTGCTTGCGTACTCTATGATTCGCTCCTTTTCGTTTTGAGTTTGAGAAAGCACCGCGCACAGCCCGGTTTGCGAAGCGTCGACGTGAACGTTAGTTGGGCAGTCTGGGCGGAAGCTCGCCAAAATCGGCGGGTTCTTCAAGGCGTGTTTTATGGCGTTGACGGTTGCTTCATGAACGTCAGTCCACACGAAAGGAACGTCCTTCGCCAGAAGGTGCCGTAGCTTGTGCGTGACCTTTGCAAACTCCGGTATGAACTTTCGGTAGTGGTTAGCGAACTGCAGGAAGGAGTACAGCTTCTTTGCGTTGCGATGCGGCTCGAACTTCTCGACAGCGGCAACTCTGGATTCATCCAGTGTTCGTCCTTCGGCAGAGATCACGTAACCCAGGAAAGATACTTTGTCTTGAATCAACTGGCATTTCCGGAGATCCATCTTCAAGCCGTTGATCACGACTCTCCTGAGTGCTTCGTTCAGCAAATCTAAAGCCTCCCTCACTGTTGTGGCTCTCTGCCCGACATCGTCCATGTACGTAGCTGTCCTAGGTAAGCCATCGAACGTGCGACGCATGACTCTTTGCATGGTCTGAGGGGCCTTGCAAAACCCAAAGGCCATTCGAAGGTATTCGTACTTTCCGTCTGGAGTGATGAATGCGGTCTTGTGTACGTCGTCCGGCTTCATTCGTATAGTCAGAAATGCCGTCTTCACGTCCAACACAGTGAAGTAAGCCGATCCGTCGCGCATGACATCGTCAATAACGTCTTCCATGACGGGCATTGGATAAGAAGGGTTGATGGTTTTCTCGTTGAGCTTGCGATAGTCGTGTACCATTCTTCGTGGAGTCGTCGGGTGGTGCGGTTGGTCGACGACTATCGTTGGAGCACCGTACTCGCTTTCGCTCGGCCTTATGATGCCCTTGGAGAGGTAGTCATTCACCTGTTCTCGGATGAACTTGCGATCAGCCGGTGAGCACCTGTATGGCTTCGATGACACTGGTATATTGTCTCTGAGTTCGATGCTGTGCTCGGTGTGAGGACACACGCCCAAAGTGTCGCCTTTGGAAGTGAATGCTTGGTGATGCCTTAACAGAATTGCGTGAAGTTGTTCCCTCTCTGCCTGTGTGGCGTCTTCGACTAGACTCGTGAAGTCTTCGTCGGGTGCGGGACCTTTCGTGTTGAGGCACACGTACCCTTCGTCTTTGGAAACACTCTCGTTCGATTGCCGGCAGAACGTCGCAATAAGCGTTTCCCCGGTGCGGTGTGGTGTGCCTTGTTTCGGGGGTGGCACTTCGGACGATGAAAATTTTCCGGAGGGCTCGACTGGAACGATAGTCACATCGTTTGACGTGTGAAACGTTACGTCGACGTTCGCGACTCGTCGCCAGTCTGATCCCAAAATCAGGTCGATGCCGCTGGGCAGTTCCGTTACCACGACGTCTTCGAGTCGCACATTCGTGGTGCCCAGTGTCACATCAAGCGTTTCAGCGAGAGTTGGGCATATGCTGTGGTTGAGAACTTCAATATTCTCGCGCGATACCCATGCGTGCGTGGGAATGTCGTCCGTCAAGGCATTGGCACTCATGATGGATAAGTTGGCGCCACTGTCAATGCACACGCGGACGGGTCGGTTGTTAGCAGTACCGGACACTATTGGTAATGTGCCGCCCGTCGAATGCAAAAAACAGTTCGCTTGCCTAGGTGACGTAGTCTCTGTTTCATGGCTGCTATTGTCCCTCTTCGCTCGTTTCTCGTCCGCTCTGATCGTTGCAGGCGTTTTCGGCTTTCTACAATCACGGGACAGGTGACCGATGTCGCCGCATTTGAAGCACGAACGAGCAGAGATGGGCCGCGGGTGTGGAGCTCCCGGGAAATCGCTGCGTGGGTTGGCCTTCGGCAAGTTGGCAGAGCTGCTGTCTGGCACCCGCTGGTTCAAACCCTGACCACGGCTCGCTGTAGAAGATGACGGTTTCTTGTCGTTCTCGGCACACACGGTCGTGCGACGCCTCGCGTCGAGCAAAGCCGCTCTGTCAATGAGTTCGGTTACTGTGCCGCACAGCTGCGCTGCGAGTGGGTTGGCCCTTGTGTCGTCCTCGATGCCGCTAAGAATGGGGGAAATACGCTCTTTCTCTGCTAAACGGTACGGCGCCTTGTTCAGAATGGCGTTCTTCGAGTACATGTACTCGACGATGGTCTCGTCGCTCTGAAGCCGTCGCTTCGTCTGCAGTTCGAGGAACTCCTGCATTGTCAGCTTTCGTTTGAATCAGAGAATGAGCGCTTCTTTCCATTGCTCCCAGGTGTCATACTGTGAGCCGTAGGCGCTGTGCCAATCCTTGGCAGATCCCGTCAAGCGGCTTGCTGCTGTCACCAACGTCAGCGATGGCGTCCAGTGAGCGAGCACTGCGATTCTCTCTACTTGCGTAATCTATTCGTGAGCACTTTGTTGCGGCGTACCATCGAACGAGGGGTTTGAGGATGACGTGTCGCTTGTGAATTGAATCTGGATCGGGCTCGTCGTCGGCGGACCTCTCGACAGCGTGTTGGCGAGCAGGGCTTGTGTGTTCACGAGCGCGGCGAGGATCTGGGCCATGCAAGGTTCTCCCTCGTGCGTTGAAACGGTCGGCGCGGCGGGGCGTGCCGCGTCTTGGTTGGTGCCGTCGTTCAGTGACGGTGGCCGCGTCAAACCCGAGGACATCGTGTCAGCAGGGACGGAATGGTGCAGCCCGAAGGTTGGAGTCGTCACCCGTTCCGTTGGCAGTGAAGCGTTCTGATGGGCTTCGTGCAATGTCTCACGTTCACTCGTGGTCGCACGGTTAAGCTGGGCTCGCAGGCTGCTCAGTTCAGCGCAAAGCCTCGCGTTGTCGGCGGACAGTGTCTCCAGGTGCGCCTGCCTGTCGTCGTCGTAGGCAGCCTGGTCCTTCGTTAACGAGTCCGTCGGCTCTAGGGCTTGGCGAGTGATGTTTTCGCGGATAATTCTTGCGATGAGCTCGCCCTTTCGTCTGGAGCACCGTAGACCTCGTGCTCTCAGCTCATCGAGAAGTTGCTTTTTCGTTGCATTGGCCATCGTGCTGTGGTCGAGGGTCGTGAACACGCTTTCGACGATGGTCGTTTCGGAGCCCCGAGACGATGTACGGCGCGGCGTCGCTCCTTCTCGTGGCGTCGTTTCCTCCTTCGCATGCAGCTCGGTCAATTCACATCCTGTCGGCTGCGCCATGTCAGCGATGTCCGAATGAATGTAGTCAAGGCAAGGTTCAAATTTTAATAAAAACTGTATTGTGTTAAGTTACAGCTGAATCGGCAGTGGTTGCATGTATAAGGAAACTGGACTCGGTGCAGGAGTTCGATCGGATACGTCCGACGCCACTCGCGTCTCGGCTCGCTCTGCGATGCGTTGCTCTGCGGTCCCGGCTCGAATCTCGGCTCGTTCTCTTCTTTCTGTGGCGATGCATCGCTATGCACTCCCGGCTCGAAGGCTCACTTTTGTTTTTAGATGCGGAGCATCTAATACTCGAGGCTTGTAGTGCGGCGCCGTCCGCAAGCTTCCTCCTCCTTCTTCCACCATCTGTGCATCCCTTCCTCCTCTACACACCGCGCGCGCTTCACTCCTCCACCATCTGTGCACCCTTCCTCCTCTACACACCGCGTGCGCTACTCCTCTTCACGAACATTCGCTAGCTGTATAATGTAGCGCGCATGCGCCGTCACGCTTCGAGAACAACGGCAGCTGACGCGCGCGCATGCGCCGTCGCGCTTCGAGCACATCGGCAGCTGACGCGCGCGCATGCGCCGTTGCGCTTCTCCCCCTTCTCGAACATTCGACAGCTGACGCGCGCATGCACCGTCACCCACCATCTGTGCTGCGCGCGCTTCTCCCCTTCGAGAACATTCTACAATTCTCCTGATTTTCCAGTGGACGCGCATGCGCCGTCGCGCTTCGAGAACATTCAACAGCTGACAGTGCATGCGCCGTCGCGCTGTATATATACTCAAGGTCGGCGCTCTCTCGCTCAGTTGTCGCTCGTCGGTTGGCTTGTACGGCGCGTCGACGTCCAAGGTCGCGGTAAAATGAATTCCAACGAATCCACAAACACAATGATCGACGTCCCTTCGACCAGCGCCGCCCTTTCGCATACGTGTGTACGTGTTGACTCATTTAACACCCCCTCCTACAACCACGTTAACCAATTTAGCCATCGACCCAAGTAAGTCGCAATTTATCACCCCATTTCACAACCACGTTAACCAATTTAGCCATCGACCCAAGTAAGTCGCACTTTAACACCCCGTTAACCAATTAAAAATTGCCCGCAGCTTCCCTCGGGGGAACACTGAGGAGGATGCGGAGCATATAATTGGTTAACGGGGTGTTAAAGTGCGACTTACTTGGGTCGATGGCTAAATTGGTTAACGTGGTTGTGAAATGGGGTGTTAAATTGCGACTTACTTGGGTCGATGGCTAAATTGGTTAACGTGGTTGTAGGAGGGGGTGTTAAATGAGTGAACACGTACACACGTATGCGAAAGGGCGGCGCTGGTCGAAGGGACGTCGATCATTGTGCTTGTGGGTTCGTTGGAATTCATTTCACCGCGACCTTGGACGTCGACGCGCCGTACAAACCAACCGACGAGCGGCAACTGAGCGAGCGAGCGCCGACATTGAGTATATATACAGCGCGACGGCGCATGCACTGTCAGCTGTCGAATGTTCGAGAAGGGGGAGAAGCGCAACGGCGCATGCGCGCGCGTCAGCTGCCGATGTTCTCGAAGCGCGACGGCGCATGCGCGCGCGTCAGCTGCCGATGTTCTCGAAGCGTGACGGCGCATGCGCGCTACATTATACAGCTAGCGAATGTTCGTGAAGAGGAGAAGCGCACGCGGTGTGTAGAGGAGGAAGGGTGCACAGATGGTGGAGGAGTGAAGCGCGCGCGGTGTGTAGAGGAGGAAGGGATGCACAGATGATGGAAGAAGGAGGAGGAAGCTTGCGGACGGCGCCGCACTACAAGCCTCGAGTATTAGATGCTCCACATCTAATATGCTCCGCATCCTCCTCAGTGTTCCCCCGAGGGAAGCTGCGGGCAATTTTTTTGAATGTTCGTTGAACCAATGGGCAACCGCGTCGAGTGGACGCACTCAGGGCTCGCAGTCCACGTTAACGCAGTGCAGCGTTTCCCGAGCAAGCACGGAGACGCTACCGGAGAAGGAGGCGCTGCCGGAGAATGAGACGCTGCCGGAGAATTCAGCTGTGCGAACTCGAGTGCCGCTGACACATGGACGGTCACACAGACGGACGCATAGACGGACGAAGCAGGAACGAATGGACGAACGAATGCTTCGCCCCACTCTCCATCATTCCCTCCATGGATATGCTGTCAATTATTTCAACGCGAGAGAAAGTCTCACCTTCTTACGCGTATCGGAACGCTAAGCGGTGTCTTCGTCTACAAAAAAAAAACGGTGATGGTGCGCCACCGTCATTTTCGATAGCATTACGAGACGCGCGTCAAGTCGGCCTACTTCGCGCAGTACTACATATGCAGTATGGTATAATGTGCAGTGACTGCACCCCTGTAGCTGTCCCTTCAGTATCAAGAAAAGTTGTCGCCGAATATATATAGGTGCTTGCGAACTGGTAAAAAAGAGACATGCATGGAATGACCCAGGCCTTTAGTAGCGATCGCCCCAAAAAGTGTTTAACGAATCCGAGTACTTGATACTCAACTATGGGAGACCAGTGGGCCGTCCACATTTCAGGTACAAAAAAATTAGGAGACCCTAAAGCTTCGATTTTAGGAGTTAAATGCAATAGAGACATACTGTTCCTAGTGCGTACTTAAAGCACTTAGTGCGTGAAACTTTTTCGAATTGGCTATGCCTCCGCGAAGTGTTCTTAAGGAAATAGGCGCATCAGTGTGTGTGCTTTAATAGTGGGGTGCCGGCTTTCGACCACGGAGCCGTTGTGATAATCCCATATTCCGACGCCCGTTGATAATGAAAGCTTGTACCACGTATTATTACTGCAATACTTTATGTTGCATTGTGAAGCATGTATACAGGACGCGTAAGCTTGTGAAGCATGAAAGCTACTTTGACGGCATCCAAGCAGAAGTTCTTTTCACTCTTTTCAGAAGCAGAGGCGAGGCCATGTGGTAGAACATCCACTTGCCACGCAAACGACCCAGGTTATATCCCCACTAGGACCCAAACATCTCTGGTTCGGTCCCCACTCTGCTCCAGGAATCTTAGGGGCGAAGCTCCTTAAGGCGTGGGTCTGTACATCATCCGATTTATGTAGTAGTAATAGTATTATAGTAGAAGTAGTAGTAGTAGTAAGTAGCCATCGCTTACCTCACTCCCGCTCTAGAGATGGTATGTGGCACCAGGGATGCGAGATGGGAGATGGCGGTTCATCCGTCTGTGCGTCTGTCCATCCGTCCGTCCGTCTAGTGAACACTTCAAGTACCGCCATCTCACATTTTTTCATGATATATTCAGGATATAGAAGTACGGCGATCCAGGAACATTACAAAGACTAAGCAAGAGGTGGCACGGCCGGACTATAGGAGTGGCACGTGCGCTGTGCTTCGTGTCTACGTCCTGCCTTGCACTGCCTCTAGTTCATGGCACTGCGGAACTACCCTCGCTAAACCTTGCTAAAACCAAGGAGCTTACGCCCAGCGAGTTTAACATGGCGACCCCGCCTGGTCAGATTGGACTCAAAGTGCGTCCTTTTGTTACTGGTTTTAGGGGCGAAGCTCCTTGATGCGTGGGTCTGTACATCCTCTGATGCATGTAGTAGTAGTAGGTAGCCACCGGCGGCACACACCCGCTCTGGAGTGGTTTTGTGACGTAGGGGATTATAGATGGGAGATGACGGAACTTGAAGTTTTTACTAGATGGACGCGTGGACGAACGCACGAACGGACGGACATATGAGTGAACGGACGCATGGATGGACGCACGAATGGTCGCGCGGACGGTCGCGTGGATGGATTGGAGCAAGAACGAACGGACAGACGGAAGCACGAACGGGCTGAGGAACGCTTCGCCCCAATGATCATCCTTCACTCCGTGGATATGCCGCGACTTCTTTGAATAAACATCAAAATCGAGGCAATTTTTTGGAGATTAATTCACCAATACTCGTCTATGTCGGTTGTTTCCTCCGAAACAACTATCTTATTTATGATTAACATGCGCGGGTTTCCTCCTCAATTCAAAAGAGTGTGCGCGTGCCGCTCTTTTGGCCCGGCCGGGGAGGTGGCTATATCTACTACTACTACTACTAGTACTACTACTACTACTACTGTTGCTGCTACTACTACTACTACTACTACTACTACTACTACTACTACTACTACTACTACTACAGCTACATACATCGTGGACTCATGACCTACGGCTTAAGGAGCGTCGCCCACTAAAAGTGGTTAACGATTTCGAGTACTTGGTACTTTACTATGGGAAAGCACAAAGCCGTCCCGTGCGCCTCAAATTTGTTGAGGCCCTGATGCCAAAAGTGTTTTGAACAAGTGGTTAACGATTTGGAGTACGAAGTGCTGAGCTATGGATGATGTGTGTTTAGAAAAAGCGGTTAACGACTTCGAGTAGTTGGTACTGTTCTATGGGAGGGCGCAGTGCCGTCCCGCGGTCCTTGTTTGAGAGAATTTTATTTCTGAAAAAATCACACATTCACAGAAAACATTTACGTGTTACATTGTGTTTAGAAAAAGTGGGTAACGATTTGTTTAAACAAAATGTTTAATGATTTCGAGTACTTCGTTCTTAACTATGGGAGAGCACTGAGCCATCCCGCTAAAAGCCTTCCATAATAATGTGTGACCACCTTGGAAAGACAGACAATCCTCGACTTTAGGACTTGACTGCTGGAACCAATGGACATAACAGCAAAGTGAATTGTCACAAAACAAAGCTGTAACAACAGCTCTGGCAAACATTGCAAGTACCTGTGAAGTACTTCTTCAACCTTTGATCAGCCGGAATTGCAGGCCCGCAGTTTTGATCTTGTCTGCATTCTACAAAACGTTTCTATTGCTAAATTTGCATGCGTAGAGTCTCGAAAAAGCTCTTGACTTTTTAACTAGGCTGAAATTTAGGAAAACCTTTTCTCTATTTGCACCTGTCGTAAAACAAAGAAGCAATGATGAAGAAATGAAGGTTGCTCCACCCGTTATTCCTATATTCACAAAAATCACAGAGGTCGTACTTTCCTTTTTTGTTGGATGCCGTGTGGCAACGCAGCAAGTTATTAACCTTACTGTCCCATTAAATGCGGGGCATTTCTTAGTCGCGCAATGTCGCTCTTCGACGTCCGCTTCGGCGGCGTCCCACTGATCTCTACTAGGGGGAGCTGGATGGCGCATCGAGCGTGCCCGGTTGAAGCCACCGTAAGACGCCGTTGATGTCCCGGAAGCCACCACCATGAACAGTCGTCTGCTGGGGGTGAGAGGGCTTTTCTCTTCTTTTTAATAATAGATGCTGGACTGTAGAGAGCTGCGAACTTTACGAATCTACCGAGAATGTCGTCGCGAAAACATTTTAGTTATAAGTACCTCAAAATTGTGTTTCTTTTTGCGCAATCTGCAAGGAAATATAGCGATTTGACCACCTATTGTTCTTTAGGCGCGAAGCTCCTTAAAGCGGCACCCGTTCATCCCTCGTTGTCGTAGTTGTAGTCGTAGTGTGAAACCAGTGTTACATTTTGACCCGCAAGGTGGTGTCAGAGGGAGATTTCTCCTGTGCTTTGTTGAACAATAAAAAGATTGTGGCGTGCGCGTAAACTAAAAGCCGAATGCTCCTGTCTCTCATTCCCCATTAGCAACCATTGCCATGTAGATTGAGCCATATCTGACAAGAAAGGGTTGCTACGTTATACTCGCTGGGCGTAACCTCCTTGGTTTTAGAAAGGTTTAGCGAGCGTTGGGCCGCAGTGCCATGATTACACTGAACTAGTATATACCATGAACTCGAGGTGGTTAAAGGTGGGAAGTAGACCCGAAGCTCAAGCAGTAAGAAAGTGTGCGTGTGCCACCTCTCGTTTAGTCCTCGGAATGTCCTCTGGATGGCGGTGCTTCTAAGTGGAGAATATATGATGAAAAGATGCGAGATGTTAATACGGACACACAGACAGATAAATGCATGGATGGACGCATGAACGGACGCAGAGACGGATGCATGGACGAATGTAAGGACGGACACACGAACAGACGCAAGCACAGACGGGGGAATGGACGCTTGGACGGTCACACAGATGGACGCATGGACCGACCGAAGCAAGAAAGAATGGACGGACGAATGCTTCGCCCCACTCTACATCATTCACGCCGTGGATATGCTGCCCTATTTTTATCGAGGTGCATTGAAGGTGTTTCGTTTTTTGATATGCAGCTTCTCACGCTCGAGGCCTCAAATAGGCGAGAAGTGGGTCAGTAATATTAAAAGGAACAACTGGACGCCGTCTGCAAGAAGCATACTTTGCGGGGACCATTTTGCAGAATCATGTTCTGAGCCCTCGGTTCCAAAAACTCATCTTCGAAACGACGTCATCCCAACGTTGTTTTCTTTCCCGGATCAATCACAAAAGACAAACTTTTGCGCTCTTATCTGCCAGTGCACTCCTTCTCTTTTTTTTCAGTTGCGAAGCTCCTTAAGGCATGGGTCTGTACATCCTCCAATGTATGTAGTAATGAAGTAGTGGGTAGCCACCAGTGGCACCTACCCCATTTAGAGTGGGTGTGCGCCACAGGGTATGCGCAATTGGATATGGTGGTACTTGGAGTGTTCACTGATGGACGCGTGGACGGACGCAAGAACGAATGGACAGACGGATAGACGGACTTGCGGATAGACGCACGGACGGACGGACGGATTCAAGCATGAACACGCGGATGGTCGCGCCGACGGACGGAAGCAAGAATGAACGGACGGATGGAAGCACGGACAGCTGATGGACGCTTCGCCCCACTCATCATCATTCTTCCGTTGATATGCAGTTATTTTTTCTCTGTCACCTGACTAACGAGTAATTGTAACGTTGTACGTAACAGCCCTGCGCCATATTCGAACGGCAGCCATATGGTGTCTGTCAATTTTCGTGCATCGTTAGTCGGTGTTCCAAGTGATGCCTAATCGTAGGGCGTGTTGCTTGCACCAGATGTTGAACCCAGTACCCCACCGTTTCGGACGGCGTCGCTACGGTGTCTCTCACTTTCGTTAACTAACACATTTAAAGTAATATTTGAGAACTACCCGGGTCAATACCCCAGCCGCAATGAACGCAGCTGCTCAGTGGAGCCGAGTAAAAGGATCCGCTACTTCTAAAACACTGGAGAAAAATTGCACTCGTGAGGCAACTGCCGCCTTTGGGCTACCAGGAAGACGAACGTGACCAAAACGATGCGCGTCTGTAGGCTTTTTACAGTAGGCAAAAAGTAACATGTTGGCCCAAAAACGAAAAATTGAATGCGATAGAAGCGAAATGGAACGTCACGCGAAGAATGACAAGCAGATCGTAACGTACCCCGCTTCGCTCACGTACAAATGACGCACGAAACGTACCCACAAGTACAGATGACCGCGAACAAGTGTCTCAGTTGTCAGTTCGCTGTTTCTGAAAAGCGCGCCTTTTTCGTAAACGGAGACTGTGCAGCGAGTGCAGTAACCTTGGTGCACCCGCTAACTACAACGGAATCGTTCCGGTGGAAGCCCCAAGGCGTACGATTCTCCCCATCGCCACATAAGCGCGCGCACGCGTGGGCAGCTACCTCCCCCCCCCCCCCACACAAACACACTCCGCTGGGCAAAGTACGCGTGGAGGATCAACGCATGAGGGCGCGCTGCCGCGTCTTGACAGGTGAAAGTAGCCCCCAGGTGCAGAACGCTCCAGCTGAAAAGTCACAGCATGTGATAATCAACAGATGATGTTGAAAGAAAATGAGCAACCTTTCTAAGCTGTAGAAGGGATGCATCCCTTCTGATCAATGAATAGACTAGAAGAAAGGGAGCTCAGTGGCTGGCAGAAGTACATAAAAAAGATAGAAAGGCAGCTGCGAAATTTTGGAACCATCTAAACTCCCTAAGAAATGAGACGATCCTAGAGCAGAGTTTTATAACTACAGCCCAAGGTGCTAGGCTAGAAGGGGATGAAGCTATTGAATATATAAGAACAATGGTGACAGAAAAATTTCAACAAAGAAGTACTTTATGCACCACAATAGACAAGGACGAATCAAGTGATGCAATGGCTCAATTTTCACAACAAGAGTGGTAAAGGGCTGAGAAAAGGGTTCCTAGTAGTACATCAACAGGCCCAGACGTCATTCCAATCAGGCTGATACAGACATTAGGTCCGAAGTCTAAGCAGGCTTTGAGAGAGGCAGTGAGCATAATAATAATCGATGGTGAAGTTCCCGATGGATGGAAACTTAGCAGGATGAGCATGATCTATAAAGGAAAGGGGGACAAAGCTGACATAAACAACTACCGTCCTATAACAGTGACATCAGTGGTCTACAGGCTGGCGATGCAGATTATAAAGGAAAGACTGCAGGCGTGGATAGAGGATGAGGGGGTGCGGGGGGAACTGCAGAATGGGTTTCGGAAACACAGAAGGTTGGAAGACAATCTGTTCTCACTGACGCAGTGCATCGAAATAGCGGAAAAAGAACACAGGCCCCTGTGGCTAGCATTTTCGGATATCAAGGGAGCATACGATAGCGTGGTTCAAGAGGAATTGTGGGAAATACTGGACACACTAGGCGTGGAAGATGTAGTCACTAATCTTTTAAAGGGTATGTATAAAGGTAACAAGGTAGTTATAAAGTGGGAAAAACAGGTATCCAAGCCTGCAGAAGGAAAACGGGGGCTTAGGCAGGGGTGCCCCCTGTCACCCTTATTATTCATGATGTACCTACAAGTATTAGAGGCAAAATTAGAGGGAAGTGGACTGGGCTTCAACCTCTCTTTAGTCAAACAAGGAAAACTTATTGATCAGGCACTACCAGCATTAATGTATGCAGATGATATAGTGCTAAAGGCCAACAAGGAAGATTTGCAGAGATTGATGGACATCTGCGGTAATGAGGGAGATAGGTTAGATTTTAGATTCAGTAAGAAAAAATCAGCAGTCATGATTTTCAATGACAACGAAGGTAGTGAGCTTAGGATACAGGAGGTCACGCTTGAGATAACAGATAAATACAAATATCTGAGCGTATGGATAAGCAATGGGACCGAGTACCTGAGGGAACACGAAATATACGTGACGACTAAAGGTAACAGGAATGCAGCAGTGATGAAAAATAGGGCACTGTGGAATTACAATAGGTATGATGTTGTGAGAGGAATATGGAAAGGGGTCATGGTTCCTGGGCTGACGTTCGGCAATGCGGTCTTGTGCATGAGATCAGAAATTCAAGCAAGATTAGAAATTAGGACACGTGGAATAGGTAGGCTTGCTTTAGGAGCTCACGGGAATACACCAAATCAGGGAGTACAAGGTGATATGGGATAGACATCATTTGAGGGCAGGGAAGCTAGCAGCAAGATAAAATTTGAGAAGCGATTGAGAGAAATGGGGGAAGAGCGTTGGGCTAGGAAGGTTTTCAGCTACTTGTACCTGAAGAATGTCGATACAAAATGGAGGAAGCGAACCAGGAAGTTGACTGGTAAATACTTAGAAAACAGCAGGTGGCCAAACCAAAAAGACCTATCGGTTAAGAAGAAAGTGAAGGAAACGGAGACTGACATGTGAAGAATGAGCATGATTAAGAAGTCCGCACTGGAGATCTATCGAACTTTTAAGCAGGAAATTGCCAAGGAAAGAATCTATGATAATAATCGGGGTAGTTCTCTACTGTTTGAGGCCAGGACGGGAGTACTGCGAACCAAGACATATCGGGCCAAATACGAAGGGGTAGACACAGTATGCAGTGCTTGTGGAGAGGAAGAAAAAACTGCCGAACACTTGATAATGTTCTGTAAAGGGCTTCACCCTATACTTCAGGATGATGGCGCAGAGTTTTTCAAAGCACTGGGGTTTAGGGACCGGGAGGGCAAAATAAACTTTAATCGGGTAGACTTAACTAGAAGGAGGTTATCTGAATGGTGGCTTAAGTCAAGGCACGAGTGAAAATTAAACTCTTCACTGCAAAGTACGAATCCTCAAACTCACTTTTTAAGGAAAAAAATAAATATAGTTTTTGGTTCATTAGGTATTACGGCTTGGTGGCGCTAGCCACCGCCCGATCTAAAGGGTACAACATATCCATCCATCCAACGATCTGGCGACGCGCGCTCATTGCGCCCTCTCACTGGTAATGCTGAAAACACAATTGTTCCCCAGATATGGGCATCGCCAGCGGTAAAGCTTTCCGTTTCAACGTCACAGGAGGCGCTCCTTCGTGGCTGAGTGGCTGACGCCACGCACTGACAAGCAAATGGTCGGATGTTCGATTTGGCACGCCGGAGTCTTTTCCTGGTTTATTTTTTTCTTTCTTGCGCTTATATATAAATATATATATTGATACGAACACATATACGGTGAACATCGGCGCTGAGGATGGTGGCAAAATCCACCCAAATGGGTTCATACAATCGCTATCGCAATAAAAAGGGAAAAAATCACAGGTTGTGTCGATTTTTAACGACGTTATTTGTAGTCAAAATAACGATTATACTATCTGGTCGGAACGGGGGAGGGACTGTTATTGCACTGTTTTGTTTTACGTACTGAATTTCGCAATGAATGTTGTATGCTGAAAATGTCACATTAACTAATGTGTTGAATTCTTGACCGATACTCCTGAATGGTTATGAGCCGTATCTGAGGCATTCTCATCATATTGTTTGGAAAAGTAGTAGTATTCTATTGGCAGGCAACTTCAATGCCCCTCATGCTACTTGGGGGATAGAAGCTGATGGGTGTGGCAGCCGCCTATGGGATTGGGTGCAAGATAATCACCTGGCATGCTTAAATTCAGGTACTCCCACGTATGTGAGAGGCCGAATGGCTTCAGCTTTGCATTTTGACTTTAATGTTTCTACTTGATCAGTGGTTGATTGTGCTAGGTAGAGTGATCCCTTGCCAGTAACAATTCAACTACACGTAAGCTTCTAATGTACTACCGCCGTCTATAAATTACTCCAAGTTGAAACAATCATTGCTTTCCTCAATCTCTTCTATAAAAGATACAAGGTCGACGTTGAGAGCTTTGAGCATTTGTTCTGTGTTGAAGAATTCCTGCGAAAAAGCTGAATTAGAAGTTTCGTCTGCTAAGTGGAGCTCTATTGCTTCTTGGTGAACTGATGAATGTTTCAAGGTATTATAGGCAGCGTAAGGCAGCCAGGACAAAGGTGCTGTATATAACAAGTGCCTTCAAAATTAGATACTTTCAATTCCACGGGGTACGGTACTATTAAACAACAGCTTCGAAAGCAAAGTAACAGTACGATGTTCGGAAGTTAGGTTATTCTCAAAATCAAACAATAAAAATGCACTATATATATATATATATATATATATATATATATATATATATATATATATATATATATATATGGGAAACAAGTGTATACTTAAGGGCTCGTTTTTTGTGTTTTACACAATAATAATGAGATCTAACAGACAATAATGCCAAGGAACGTATAGGGAAAGTTATTAATAAATCTAACGCGTTATTATTAAATTATTCAATTATTATTAAAGTAATAAATTAAATTATTATTATATTATAAATTATTAAATCGAACGCGTTATTCGAAGGTCGTAGATTCAATTCCTGCTCACGGCTGGTTATTTTTTCATCCACTTTTCTTCCCCGCAGGGGCGCCTGCGCAAGTAGGCGTTTGGTGTAGGGACACCACGGACCCGAGCTAACGGGGGAGTTTCTACTCCCTCCCACGCATAGCCGTGCGTGGCTGTGCCGTGTCCGGGGAAAAGGTAATCCTGGGTGTTGAGCCGACGCTGGGTGATTGGACCGTTAAGGCCCCCCCGGCAGAGGCAACACACCCCCTTTGGCCCCGGCTTCACGTAGACGGCACCCCTGGGCTGACCCACCCAGGGGAAATCGGCAGTCGCCTTTTCCTATCTCTCTCTCCCTACATCTTCGTCTTTATCTCTCACTTTTTATCTATCCTGCCTTCTAGTCTCTTCCGTTTACTTCCAAACTTCCTGGCGGCTAGGGTTAACCTTGTGTAGTTACCCAACCTTGGGTAGTTATATCTGGTTATAGCGGCGATGTATGACTGGCGCCTTCAAGTGCTCTACCTAGTAGCTTCCCCTTGTTGGGCTCGATGGTGGGTGGTCACCATCGCCGCCGAACATGAAATGCACCACATGGCAAAGTCTTTCCCCCCTCTCAATGATCGGTCCCTGAAAAGGAACCGCACCGATGAAATCTCCAAACGAACCGGAAGTGATTGTGACCACTTCCCACGATTTCTAGTCATACACTCTCTGGCAGATAACGTCTCTGTTGCAAGACTGTCTGTTTTCCTGATAGCTAAAACCCTTGATAACCTAATAGGTAAAAATTATGACGCAAAGAAACTGTCACCCGGTGATCTTCTTGTTGAAGTTAGCCAGAAACAGCATGCAAACACTCTGCTTAAACAGAAGCAGTTCGCCCACCTGGACGTGTCTATCACCCCCCACCGCAGTCTTAACACTGTTCAAGGCGGCATTTCACAACGTGATCTGATGCGAGAAACTGAAGCTGACCTCCTTGAAGGCTTTCGAGAGCAAGGCGTAGTCGCCATCCGGCGGATAACCATCAGGCGAAACAATGAAGAAGTAGTGACGCCTCATATAGTACTAACATTTAACCGCTCCATCCTGCCAGAATCCGTGAAAGCTGCATTCCTTCACTGCAAAGCCCGCCCCTACATACCCAATCTTAGAAAGTGCTACAAATTCCAGAAATATGGACATGGGTCGAACACCTGTCGTGGAAAACAAACATGTGCAAAATGTGGTGATCATGAGCACCCTACCGAGAGCTGTACTTCCACGCAAACAGAGTGCCCTAACTGTCACGGGCCACACGCAGCATACTCGCGGACATGTGAAATTTTCAAAAAGGAAAAGGAAATCATCCAGAAAAAGGTAACGGAAAAGATCACATTCTCTGAAGCCCGAAAGAAGGTGTCACTCTTCTCCGGAAGAACGTACGCTGACGCAGCGCGCCGGGAGGCTGGGCGGCGTCTAGTAACCGTGGGCACGCAGTACAGCTTTGCTGATGCGTGCACATCTCGGCCCCCCACCAAGCAGCCGCAGGCTGCACCAACGTTCGAAGTCTCGCAGGTCCACCTCCATCAGACCTCGGAGACAAAAGAGACAATCCAAACCCCGCAGGTCAACCTCCGCGAGACCTTGGGGACGACGCAGACAACTGAGAGGGCACCTGTCCCTCTTGAGAAACCTCCGTCAGCCTCCGAGTGTTCACAGGGGGCAATGGATGTGACACCGGCGTCCTCAGCGTCTCCGATGCTCACGGAATCCACCCTATTGAAGCAGAGCCCAACAGAACGCCTCAGAGGGAAGAAACACCCTCCAGTCCAGGCGCCTGACAAACGCGGCAAATTCTGAATAACCCTCCTACCTTTCTTCTTTCTCAAAAATGGCTGCTGAGAGTATCATCTACTGGAACTGCCGAGGCCTACTGAAGAACCTGGATGACATTTATGAAATAGTTGCGCAACACCAAACTAACATACTTTGCCTGCAGTAGACACACTTAAACTCAACACACACTAACTTTCTAAGAAGATATGCGGTATACCGAAAGGACAGGCATGGCACTACCCATTCATCCGGCGGTGTCGCTATCGTGGTGCAGAAAGCACTACCGTCCGAAAACCTCACTCTGGTCACCGACATAGAGGCAGTGGCAATACGAACCCTTATCTTTGGACGAATGACAACTGTGTGCTCATTATATATCCCTCCAGACTACCGCCTGTCTACTAAATAGTTTGAAACTCTAGTCGACCAGCTCCCGCATCCATTCCTCTTGGTTGGAGATTTTAATGCGCACAACCCCCTATGGGGATGCAGAAGAACAGATTCTCGAGGCTCCTTAATCGAAAACTTCCTCTTGTACTCCGACTCCTGCATATTTAACAAAAAAGAACCAACGTACTTTAACGCAGCGTGCAACTCATACATACCCATAGATCTTGCTATCGGCTCTCCTTCACTCATGGCAACCATAGATTGGTCTGTTATTCATAACCTCTATGGAAGTGATCATTTTCCTGTCTGCCTAAAACACACAGGAAGTACAAGTAAGACGACTACAAATGTATTCAGGTCTAGAGAACAGGATGCTGACTGGACAAAATTCCGAGAACTTACAGAACTGTCGCCTTCTTCTATTGAAAATATAGACATTGATGACTGTGAAGCATTGGTCGTACTTCATATCATACAGGCCGCAGAGCGATCGATCCCACAGACATCTGACAAGACGCGAAACAAACGACGGCCCTGGTGGAATGCGGAGTGCAAAAAAGCTCGCGAGAACCAAAACAAAGCTTGGTCGAAATTTCGCAGGTACCCGACAGCTGACAACCTGATGAATTTAAAGCGTGCAAAAGCAAATGGTAGGCGTACCCGACGAGAATCAAAAAGGCAGAGCTGGCAGTCCTTCCTCTCGTCAGTTAAATCCTATACTGATATGCATAGGGTGTACAACAGAGTAAGAGCACTTCAAGGGCACAACACTCATCCGGTCCCTCTCGTCAGTACTGCTGGTGATACGCTGGAACACCAGGCAGATGCCATAGGCCAACACTTTGAGTATATCTTCAGCTCAGCACATTATACAGAGTCCTTTAAACGACACAAGCATGCTGAAGAACGTAAGCCCATCCGTGATAGAAGGCCATCTGCTGGAGGCTACAATACTCTGTTTGCCATCGACGAATTGAAGGCAGTGCTGGCAACATGTGGCAACTCAGCTGCAGGCCAAGACAAGATTACATGTGGCATGCTGAAACACTTACACGAACACACGCTTGATGTCATTCTCTTACTGTTCAACAGTGTATGGTCCTCCGGGCGTCTACCCAAGGCCTGGAAAGAGGCAGTCAAAATACCCATCCTCAAACAAGGAAAGGAAGCCACACTTGTCGCTAGTTATAGGCCAATCGCCCTGACTAGCTGCTTGTGCAAGGTTTTTGAAAAAATGGTAAACCGCCGCTCATGTATTATCTTGAATATAATGGCCTCCTTGACCGCCGTCAAGCTGGATTCAGATCAGGCCGGTCGACAGCTGACCAACTCGTAGCATTCGAATCCTACGTCAGGGATGCCTTCATTCACAAACAACACTGCCTTTCTGTATTTTTCGACTTGGAGAAGGCTTATGACCCGACATGGCGTTATGGCATTCTCCGTGACTTGCAATTCCATGGAGTGTCAGGGAACATGCTGAATACAATTCAAAGCTATCTCTCTGAACGTACGTTCGTGGTCCGTGTTGGAAATGTTCTTTCAAGGCGGTTTACTCAGGAAAATGGTGCCCCCCAAGGTGGCGTACTTAGTTGCACACTATTCATCGTAAAAATGAACTCCATAAACACTATACTGCCTAAAACAATTTCCTACTCTGTATATGTTGATGACATTCAGATCAGCTTCAAATCATGCAACCTAGCCATCTGCGAACGTCAGATTCAGTTGGCAGTAAATAAGCTCTCAAGATGGGCAGACAAAAATGGTTTTAAGTTTAACTGTGACAAGACTGTCTGCCTACTATTTTCAAAACTACGTGGTATAAGGCCGCCCCCAACATTTCAATGAATGGACACACCATCGCTACTAAGAAGGATCATAAATTTTTAGGTGTTGTGATGGATGAAAAGCTCAGCTTTGTCCCACACATCAAGCAGCTGCGACTGAAATGCTTAAAAGCCTTGAACTTGCTCAAGATTCTCTCGCATCAGTCATGGGGTACAGATCGGGACTGTCTATTAACTGCCTTTAACTACTGCCTTTAACTACTCGGAGTCAACATTAAACCTCAGTAGTGTAGTGCTCTCACGTATTGATTATGGCTCGGTTGTGTACGAATCAGCATCGAGATCCACACTTAAGATGCTCGACCCAGTGCATCACCAAGGGCTTCGTCTGGCTAGTGGCGCCTTCCGAACAAGCCCAATAGCCAGCCTGTATGTTGAGACAGATCGGTGGTCATTAGAACGACGACGGCAGTTCACAAGCATCAAGTATGCAACCAAGGTGCTCTCTCATGTCGACTACCCATCTCGCGAGCTATTGCAGGATACATCAAATGCCCACCTGTTCTTGAGGCGACCATCAGCCACGCCAACGTATCCCATTAGAGTGGCCTCACACTTTGAAAATCTTAATATACCTGTCTCCAATCTTCAACTAAGTTCCCACAAGGACACTGTGGCACCATGGGAAATGCGAGCTATCAATTGCGACCTGTCATTCCTAGAGGTAGGAAAGCATGGCCTCCCAATCGCAATCGATCAGCATTTCATGTACTTGCAGGCAAAATATAGGTGTGCTGAGTACTACACTGATGCTTCCAAGTCCTCGGCCGTCGCATGTGCTGCATACGGCCCAGCGTACTCTGAATCTGCAACAATGAATGAACATACCAGCATATTTACTGCTGAGTGCTATAGCATACTGCTAGCTATAAGGCACATCTTAAAGAAGAAAGAACCAGCCTGCATCATATACACAGATTCCCTCAGTGCAGTGACTGCGTTGTCTTCCGCAAAGACACATAAAAATCCAGTGACTAATACCCTTCTAAGCTGCCTCATGTCAGCCTACAGATCCAACCTGAAAATCACGCTATGCTGGATTCCGGGACACTGCAACATAGCCGGCAATGAGGCAGCGGACCAACTTGCGAAGTCCGCTGCACTCCGCCCAACAGTAGACGTAGCCGTCATCCCATATGAGGACTTGAGGCCGCTAATCAGAAACCGAATGCGTAAGCAATGGCAAGATGAATGGAACGCAGCAAATGCAAACAAACTGCACTTAGTAAAGCCAAGAATAGGAAGATATGTGACTGAAAAACGTAACAGGCACCAAGAGGTTGCACTGTGCAGACTCAGGATCGGTCATACACATGCAACACACTCGCATCTTTTAAAGAACTCTCCAGCACCACATTGTGCATAATGTGGTGATGAGCTGTCTGTCGTTCACGTTCTAATCACCTGTCCATACCTCGAACCAGAAAAACTGTGTCACTTTCCAAAGCTGTACAAATGTCACATTCCACCTCATCCACAATTTTTTCTTGGAGACGATCCCTTGTTTCCCCCAAAAATAGTCTTAAAGTTTTTAGATAGTGTAGGCTTCCTACATTCCATAACATATTGATACAAAGTATCACTACTAGGAAAAACAAGGGAAGCGTGGGCAGAGAAGGAAGACGACGTTGCCTCCACTGCGATCCCCCTGAGTGGGTACGAGCCATGGCGGTGATCATCATCATTGGACTGTGATCGCGGACTCAGGGCCCATTAAAAACCCCCATTAATTTACCTCGCCTTGTGTAACATTAATTTACCTCGCCTTGTGTAACAATTTGGTGGAGGTGCTGGGTAGGACGAACCCAAAGACGGGAGCTTCACTACCAGGACTTCGTCGCAGCCGCCGCCTCGCCGGACTTCCACCTTCACCGATCGTAATGGCCAGAGAGCAGCCATCCAACGCTTCGAGGACAACTACGATGGGTTCCGTGCCGTACTACAGAGTGCCACCAAACTTCGGCGGGACCTCAGGAGAAGACGTCGACGTGTGGCTCAAGAACTACAAGCGGGTGAGCAGAAGCAATGGCTGGGACTCGAACGAACAGCTCAATCATGTCGTATTCTCGTTAACTGACACCGCCCTTATGTGGTACGAGAACCACGAGGACATGTTAACGACTTGGGAACGTTTTGTGGAAGAAGTGCAGAAGTGCTTCGGCGATTCAGACGCAAAGAAGAAACGCGCGGAGCAGACATTGTCTCAGAGGGCACAGCTTCCAGCAGAAACATGTACGACATACATCGAAGAAATATTGAAGCTGTGCAAGATCGTGAATGGGAGGATGTCTGAAGAAGACAAGGTTGGACACGTTCTCAAGGGTATAGCCGAAGACGTGTACAATTTCTTAATTGGGAAAGACTGCTTGAGCTCCGTGTCCGACGTGATGAAGCACTGTCGTACCTTTGAATCCCTCAAGATGCGACGAATTTCTCCGAAATTCGGCCGCCTGTCCAACGTCCCCACTGTGGCTAGTGTTGAAACAATGCCGCCTAACGACCTTGCTTTGACCATACGGCAGATCGTTAGAGAAGAGCTGCTTCGATGTCAGCAGAGCTATCATCGCCCCAGCGATTTTCAGGATGGGTACGTAAGCGAACCAGAACGTGTGCGGACTCTTGTTTCTCATCCAACATGGCAACCATCGATCAACGCAACGGACGCTTACGAATATCAAGGCACACGGCAGGCTGGATTCCCCCGTCAACCACCTCCCAACTACGAACGAAGTTTTCGCCCACCTGTTTACCCAACATCGCCTCCCTACAGGGCCCCCGAAGGACGGTACCACTATCCCATGCCTTCCGAGAGGAGTCGTTACTCTGAGCAACAACGTGCCCCTCGACCAAGTCCGGTATGCTACAACTGTGGTGTCCCGGGTCATATCGCACGTTTTTGTGACCACCGCCCATATCAGCGACAGTCTTGGCCTTTGCATCACCAACATTTCGACTATCCGCACTCCACGTCACGGAAACCACGCGCACCTACCGGGTCACGCTACCCCTCGCCGGCCTCTGATCGAAGTTTGACGCCACCTCCAGCTCCCCGTGCTCCACGATCGCCGTCGCCACGGCGACGCGCACGTACACCGCCGCCGGAAAACTAGTCGGTGCGGCCAATGGGGGTGAAGCCGCAAGATCACAGGTGCTATCTACAGATATACCCCCGTCAGCGTTTATGTTGAAGAGCAAAGTTCGCGTAGTTGTCGATGGAGTGGCTACTATGGCACTTGTGGATACAGGCGCGACAGTTTCGGTGATGATTGTAAATTTTAAGAACCTGCTAGGACGAAAAGTGATGTTTTGCCTGAACCGTGGGGTGACATTTCGTGGTGTAAGTGGTGACGTGTTGTGTCCGGTGGAATATTGTACTGTGGACGTGTCGCTGTGTGGCAAGGTGTTTTGCACAGAGTTCGCGGTTATTCCGCGGTCTACACATGACGTTATCTTGGGTATTGACTTCTTGTGTGAGTGTGGGGCAACTGTAGACTGCAGAAGTGGGCATCTTTCTATACACGGTACTTTCCCAACGGCGCTCTTGGAAAATTCTTGTCCGGAGGAATGCATCTTTTTCGTCTCCGTGGATACAGTTGTTCCTGCATTTTCTGCTGTATGTGTTCCTGTGACATGTTCCAGTAACAACTGTAGCACGTTTGACGCCACGCTCGAACCGATTACCTCGGCATGCCTGAAAAAGAACATTCTCATTCCCCATTGTATAGTGCCAGTCATTGATGGACGGGCAGGTGTGTGGACAATGAACAGTTCCATGGAGCCTGCAATTCTGCCAGGCGGCATGAAACTTGCAGTATTTAGACCCGAGACATGTACGACGCTGGTTGCGCTTGTTGATGCTACAAGCCAAAATGAACATCTAGGCTTAGAAGGTTCAGAAGATGCCCAATTGCTACAAATGGTCAGCAAGTCACTTGACCAAAGCAAACGTCATACCCTGCTCGACGTTCTGTCTAAGCACTCGAAAGTGTTCGATTTTTCTAAATACAGCCAAAGGCCCTTAATCCCAGCGTCCCGGATACGTCACCAGATCCACACCGAATCGGCGCATCCTATTAGGCAGAAACCTTACCGAGTGGCACCATCGGAGCGCAAGATTATCAACGAACAAGTCCAAGATATGCTGGAAAAGGGAATAATACAGGAATCGGCGAGTCCGTGGGCTGCTCCCGTCATTCTAGTGAGGAAGAAGGATGGTACGTGGAGATTTTGCGTTGACTACCGCCGACTGAATTCTGTTACCAAGAAAGACGTCTATCCACTGCCGCGCATCGATGACGCTCTAGACTGCCTGCATTCCGCGTCCTACTTTTCATCTGTTGACCTGAGATCAGGTTACTGGCAAATTCCGATGCACGCAGCTGACAAAGAAAAGACGGCATTTGTTACGACCGACGGACTTTACGAGTTCAACGTTATGCCATTCGGATTATGTAATGCTCCTGCGACATTCGAAAGATTTATGGACTCTATATTGCGTGGTTTAAAATGGCATATATGTATGTGTTACCTTGATGATGTCGTAATTTTTGGCCGTACGTTTGAGGAGCACAACACTCGCCTAGACCTCGTGCTCAGCTGCATTGAAAAAGCTGGCCTTGTATTGAATTCAAAAAAGTGCCACTTTGGCGAGCGACAGACATTGGTGTTAGGACATCTCGTCGATAAAGATGGCATTAGACCTGACCCACAAAAGACTGCGGCCGTTGAATCGTTCGAGCGTCCTAACTCTGTGAAACAACTGCGCAGCTTCATCGGGCTCTGCTCGTATTTCCGCCGGTTTGTACCCAAGTTTGCGGATGTGGTTCACCCCCTGACGAGCCTTCTACGCAAGAACAGCCTGTTTCAGTGGACCTCCGAGTGTGATGCCGCTTTTCACAAGCTGAAGTGTTTGTTAACTTCGCAGCCAATACTTCGGCACTTCAATCCTTCGTCGCCCACGGAAATTCACACAGATGCAAGTGGCATCGGTATTGGTGCCGTTCTCGTTCAGCGTTCTGGCAAGAAGGAACACGTTGTGGCGTACGCAAGTCGTTCTTTAAGCAAGCCTGAACGCAATTACACAGTGACCGAACAGGAATGCCTAGCGGTAGTCTTTGCCGTGCAACGGTTTCGCTCATACATCTATGGTCGCCCGTTCACTATCGTCACAGATCACCATTCCCTGTGTTGGCTGATCAACCTTCGTGACCCATCCGGCCGCCTCGCACGATGGGCCATTCGTTTGCAAGAACATGTCTTCACCATCTCATACAAGACTGGCCGTCTACACGCTGATGCGGATTGCCTCTCCAGAATGCCACTACCATCGACAGATTGTGAAGGCGATAACTTTGACCACCTTATCGCTTCGCTATCGTCTGGCTTTCCTGATGCCGTGACTTTCGCCGCTGAGCAGCGTAATGACCCAAGCTTGAAAGCTCTCTTCCCTGGAGCGAGAAATTCATTAAGCGAAGGTCGATTCTGCGTCCGAAATGGTCTTCTTTACCAGAGAAACTTGTCCACGACGGGCGCCCGCTTTCTGCTGGTTGTTCCTGCGTCCCTCCAAACGTCTGTCCTGCGTCTCACGCATGATGACCCCACCTCTGGCCATCTGGGCACCGCACGAACACTTAGTCGCACGAAAGAGCGTTTCTATTGGCCGAAAATGAGCAAAACAATTCAGAACTACGTGGCCAGCTGTATGCAGTGCCAGAGCCACAAGCGGCCCTCCTCGGGTCCAGTTGGTCTCCTGCAACCTGTAAAGCCTCCCGGTTCCCCTTTTGAAAAGGTCGGCATTGATCTGATGGGACCATTTCCACGCTCCTCAAAAGGTAACCGGTGGATAATTGTATGCGCCGACTACCTGACGCGGTACTGCGAGACGGCTGCCTTATGCTCCGCCACGGCAGTCCAGGTTTCGGAGTTCCTGTTGAACTCAGTCATCCTCCGACACGGACCTCCTCGCGTGATAATAAGTGACCGTGGTCGACAATTTACCGCTGATATTGTCGAATCATTACTTCGTTTGTGTGCCTCCAAGTTCCGACACTCAACTGCGTATCATCCGCAAACTAACGGTCTCACCGAGCGCACGAACCGAACGTTGATCAACATGTTGTCAATGTACGTCGCCTCTGACCACAAAAACTGGAATGAAGTATTACCGTTCGTCACGTACGCCTTCAACACGTCGAAACACGAAACGACAGGCTATAGCCCTTTCTATCTGCTCTACGCTCGCTCGCCTCGACATACGCTGGACACTATCTTTCCTTTTGTCATCCATGACGATTTAACAATTGCTGAAACCTTGTGTCGTGCGGAAGAGACCCGTCGACTTGCCTGCTTACGTACACTGGCTGCGCAAGAGTCATCCAAAACTCGCTACGACAGTCAACATAGGCAGGTAACCTATGCCCCCGGTGATCTAGTGTGGGTGTGGACCCCAATACGCAGACGTGGCTTGAACCAAAAGCTACTGGCACACTATGCCGGTCCTTTTGTGGTACTCCGTCGTGTCAGCGAGGTCAACAATGAAATTGCACGTGTCACCACTAGTGGCCGACGTTCATGCAAGACGGAGGTGACGCATGTTGCCCGCCTGAAGCAGTTTACACGAAGGATGCAAGAATGACTCGCCCAGAGGGCTTCGTCTGAGAGAGGAGGAATGATACAAAGTATCACTACTAGGAAAAACAAGGGAAGCGTGGGCAGAGAAGGAAGACGACGTTGCCTCCACTGCGATCCCCCTGAGTGGGTACGAGCCATGGCGGTGATCATCATCATTGGACTGTGATCGCGGACTCAGGGCCCATTAAAAACCCCCATTAATTTACCTCGCCTTGTGTAACATTAATTTACCTCGCCTTGTGTAACAATATTCTCACTAATCTTAGCCTCCTCTCAATCCTGAGGGGACAGCTGAGAGTTTTTTTTTTATCAAATGTCATGCAGCACGCACTCCTTGTCTTGACAAGGACTGTTGACGACACGGCATGACTTTGTAAAACCCATAAGCATAGCCAGTTTTAAATCCATCACACATAATCACTACACCTAAGTTTAAGTCCTATACACTACTCTTTCATTCTTGCCACCCTGAATAGAATTTTATAATCAAATCGACCAAAAAACCGTGTGTTTGGCGCTCTTTGGCCTGAGTTGCCCTTGCACCACTAAAATCTGCCATCATCATCATCATCATCATCATCCACTTTTCTTTCTTCTTATTTACATTCCATTGGTTCTAATAACTTCCCCTGTACATTCCTTGGCAATACTGTCTGTTAGATTTCATTATTATTGTGTTAAAACACGGAAAAACGAGCCCTTAGGTATACACTTCTTTCCCTTATTTCATTGAACGAGGGTCTCGTACTGGCAGACTTGGTGTGTTTAGGTTGTATACGAGTGACTATTGATCAGCTGCCCGCTCATAATAAGTTCACGTGCTACGTGACTCCAAACATGCGCATAAAAGAGTGCTTTCACACTCGTCGCTTGGCTTATAGATGGCGCTGACTGTCACTTCTACTTCTAAATTCACATATAAACCCAAAAAAGTAGATGCAGGGAAGGCCGCGGTGGTAGCTCAGTGGTTAGAGCTACGATCGCGTTATTCTAAGGTCGTAGGTTCGATTCCTGCTCACGGCTGGTTATTTTTTTATCCACTTTTCTTTTTTCTTCTTACATACCATTGGTTCTAACAACTTCCCCTGTACATTCCTTGGCATTACTGTCTGTTAGATCTCATTAATATTGTGTCAAAACACGGAAACACGAGCCCTTAGGTATACCCTTCTTTCTCTTATTTCATTGAACGAGGGTCTCGTACTGGCAGACTTGGTGTGTTTAGGTTGTATACGAGGGACTATTGATCAGCGGCCCGCTCATAATAAGTTCACGTGCTACGTGACGCCAAACATGCACATAAAAGAGTGTTTTCACACTCGTCGCTTGGCATATAGATGGCGCTGACTGTACCCCCTACTTCTAAATTCACATATAAACCCAAAAATGTGGATGGAGGGAAGGCCGCTGGGGTAGCTCAGTGGTTAGAGCATCCAACGCGTTATTCTAAGGTCGTACGTTCAATTCCTGCTCACGGCTGGTTATTTTTTCATCCACTTTTCTTTCTTCTTATTTACATTCCATTGGTTCTAATAACTTCCCCTGTAAATTCCTTGGCATTACTGTCTGTTAGATCTCATTATACATATATATATATATATATATATATAGGCATGGTGGTTGAGTGGCCGTAGCGTTGCATATAGTCCAGTAGATCCTCCGTGAGCGGTCACAACGTGGTTTATTTCGACGTTTCGGCCTAGAGTCTAGCCTTCATCAAGATTAAAGGTACAGTTTGTTGGTGCTCAGCTTTATACAATCTCAAATCAGAGGGAAAGGAAAGACGAAAAAGAGAGAAAAAAGAAAAAAACGAAAAAAAGATGCAAGAAGAAAAAAGATAAAAAGAGGAAAAAAAGAGAATATAAGGTGGACTCTCCCCCGGGCGCCCCCCTTCCACTCTTCCTTCCAATTCCCCCTTCATCTCTCTCGCCTTTCTCCCCTTCACATTTCTGATGTCAGTGGTCTGTGTATGCTTCCTTTCACTAACGATTCTTCCCGACCAGACAGCGCCTCCTGGCACTGGCGGTTCGGTGTGGGGCAAAAAAAATCTTCTCTAGGAAGTTCTAAGCCTTTAACTACTCGGAGTCAACATTTCGTCGTAAAAAAGGGGTACCGCGTAATAGGGCAGAGGCTGGTAAGCGGCCATTTTAGGAAGTTCTAAGCCTTTAACTACTCGGAGACCCGTCAACATTTCGTCGTAAAAAGAGGGGTACCGCGTATTGGGGCAGAGGCTGGTAAGCGGCCATTTTAGGAAGTTCTAAGCCTTTAACTACTCTGGGTCCCGTAAACATTTCGTCGTAAAAAGAGGGGTGCCGCGTGCTGCGGCAGAGGCTGGTCAGCGGGCGCAATGCGAATTTCTTGCCCGCTTCTGGATTACGCCTGCAGTGGGGGCCTCCCGGCTGTGCACAGGGTTGCTGTTGGGCATGTCATGCATGACACAATTGATAGGGTAGTAAAATAAAACAGACGACAGCTGCACTTAGGAAGAGTAGTTACACTTGGAATTGTTTTGAGTTGTCCAGTGCCCTTCGCAGCTGCGGTGCCGAGAACTCAGTTACTATTTTCATTATTGCCGTTATTGTTTTTTAATGCTTTAATTGCTGCAAGTGTTCCAGGATTCTCATTTATTCCTCGAGGGTGTTAAATCGGTGGATAAGGTATGACTCTCGTTGTTCACGTTCTCGATTTGATTTAAATCCCGTCTCTAAGAGCGTTACTGATAGTTTGTCGAATGCATGGCCGGGAAGATTGAGATGTTTTGATAAAGGTAGACTTGGGGCTGATTTCGCATGGGCTCTGTGATTATTGAAGCGAATCCTAAATGGTGTTTCTGTTTGTCCGATGTACTGCATATTACACACGTTGCATTCGAGTAGGTATACCACATTAGAGGAATCGCATGTTAGGTTTCCTCGTATGTTAATCGAAAACTTGGATTGTGTGCTGGTTGCTTTGTGTGTTTCTCGCATCACCTTACATACAAGACATCGTGGCTTTAAACAAGGTCGGCCTGAATTATTGGGGGGTGATGTGTTAATTTGAGAGTAGACAAGTGTGTCTTTGAGGTTACGTGGTTGTCGGTAAACGACACCTGGAGTGGATAGAAATGCGCGTTTGAGACGTTCACTTTGTTCCAGAATGTTGTAATGTCGTTTAAAGATTTTGTTTACATCGGGGAAGTTTGTGCTGTAAGTCAAGCAGAGGTTTGTTATTTGTGGGTCTTCTTGCGGTGGTCGCTTCATAGGTAAGTCTTCACGCTTTAGTTTTCTCGTTTTTTGAACAGCGTCATTAATTACATGTGAGGGGTATTTTTGTTTCTCGAGCGGGGGACGCGGTTCGTAGTTAGGGGGACGCGGTTCGTAGTTCGGCAGGCTTCCCTTTGAGGAGTGGTGTAGTGGTGCTGTCGTGTAGTGCTTTTGGTCTCGACATCCGATATGGAGGAACGCGTGTTGGCTGTTCAGCAGACTTCCCCCCTAGTACTGGTGCGCTGTTGATGATGGTGAGGGGGTGCTTGTGGCTCGCGGGAGTCAGTTTCGCCGATCGTCGGGAACTCATCTGTGATGTTGGGTGGGTGTGGCTCCTGGTGTGGGGCTCCTGGTGTGGGACTACTAGGGGGGAAGTCTGCTGAACAGCCAACACGCGTCCCTCCATATCGGATGTCGAGACCAAAAGCACTACACGACAGCACCACTACACCACTCCTAAAAGGGAAGCCTGCCGAACTACGAAACCGCGTCCCCCTATTGCGAACCACGGAACTGCCTACGAACACGTTTGCCGGGAGCCCAACGCCGAAATCCTCCCTACAACAACGAAGGCCTGCCGGACATAACTACAACCTGCGCACCTCATCAGTGCCATCCCCGCACCCAAAAGAAGATTGACTTCTGACATGTAAGTCCAGCTCATCGCTTCCCAGTTGCAGTGCCACTTTCCTTAAAGTACGAAACCTTGCTGACAAACTAATTAGACATGAAATGCATAAATCAACATTGCAAGCGTACCTTCATGATAGAATAGCCCCCAAGGGTATGCCACTCTCCCTCACACCAGCCGCTACGAATCTAGATGAACACGACCAAATAACATGGAAAAATGTCCTCCTTCAGGCATCTCTTAAATTAACAGAAATCGCTCTTAATCACAGTGATAAGCAGGTACAGAAACTGGTCGCTATGACCAACACCATTTTCCGCCACAACACTTTATCGAACGAAGAAATCACCCGATTAACAGAATTTGAACAGAATAAATACCAAGCCATCATGACCACGAAAATTCATAAACTCAAAAGAGACCATGTGCCCAAACCGCGTTCCCTGATATAGTTCCTTATCAATACAACACCACCACCCAGGAAACCACTAACGGTACAAACGAGCACCCATCTAGGAACACACCCTGTGACACTGTGGTTGTAAACTTATCGGACACGAGCTTGTCACCTGACGAAGAAAAACTGCTATCTAAGGGACTACGCTTCTGCCCGACCACAAAATTTTTCGATAAATTCCACTTCCTCCGAGACCTCGACAACTTCGCTCGAAGCTTAAAGTTGCGTGAATATTTCTTGGACAGGCCTTCTAACCACGAAACAATTCACCGTCGTAAATCAAATGATTGGACACCGAACAGTAATCGAGACAAGTGCTTGGACCTTTATATCACCGCAGTACAGAAAGATATAGTACACGAATACCACAGACAGAAAGGAAACCGAGAAAACTTGACAAAATCTGAAAAAATGAGTATGAGAAATTTGGCATATAAGACAGACATAACAATAAAACCCGCTGACAAAGGAGGTGCAATTGTAGTCCTCAATACAACCAACTACCACAAACTGATGCGAGCAGCATACCCTCGTCCAGGTCGCTCCTACATCCTCCGAAAAATTCATAAACCCGGTAACCCAGGTCGATCAATCATATCAGGCATCGGTACAATAACTTAACCCATATCAGGGTACGGGACAAACTAATAAGCCACATTCCATACACCCTCGCGTCATGCATAAAAGACACCACACATTTTCTTCGAGACAATGCAGGTCTGTGTGTGCCGAAAAACTCGTACTTGGTTACTCTTGATGTCTCTTCATTGTATACAAATATTCCTCACGATGACGGCATAGCTGCATTACAAAACATGTGCACAAACCATAGACAATCTAACACCCCAGATTTCTCTGCCATCGCAACTTTGACGAGGATGGTCCTCGAAATAAATTCATTTGAGTTTAACCAAGAGTATTTTCGACAAATCAGCGGGACTGCTATGGGCACCAAAATGGCACCCAATTATGCCAACATATTTATGAGAAAGCTAGAAGCTAAATTTCTTGCACAAAGTTCCTTGAAACCAATGTTATACAGAAGATACATAAACGACATATTTCTTATTTGGACCCACAGCGAGGACGAACTTCTTAGCTTTATTGACACTTACAATGCTGTACATCCGAACATACACTTCACACACACATACTCGCAAGTAACTGTAAATTTTCTTGATGTCACCATAACAATAGAAGAGCACAAGCTCTCTACATCCCTATATCGCAAACTAACGGATCGACAACAATACCTCCATTACCAAAGCGATCACCCACGCCACTGTAAAAAACAGTATTCCAAACAGCCAGGCTAACCGGTATAAGCGAATCTGCTCTAGAGACGCTGACTTTGACACGAGCCCACAGAAGATAAAACTTATGCTCGAGAAACAAAAATACCCCCCACATGTAATTAATGACGCTGTTCAAAAAGCGAGAAAACTAAAGCGTGAAGACTTACTTACGAAGCGACCACCGCAAGAAGACCCACAACGAACAAACCTCAGCTTGACTTACAGCACAAACTTCCCCAATGTAAACAAAATCCTCAAACAACATTACAACATTCTGGAACAAAGTGAACGTCTGAAACGCGCATTTCCATCCACTCCAGGCGTCGTTTACCGACGACCACGTAACTTCAAAGACACACTTGTCTACTCTCAAATTAACATATCACCTCCCAATAATTCATGCCGACCTTGTTTAAAGCCACAATGTCTTGTATGTAAGGTGATGCGAGAAACACACAAAGCAACCAGCACACAATCCAAGTTTTCGATTAACATACGAGGAACCTAACATGCGATTCCTTTAATGTGGTATACCTACTCGAATGCAACGTGTGTGGTATGCAGTACATCGGACAAACAGAAACACCATTTAGGATTCGCTTCAATAATCACAGAGCCCATGCGAAATCAGCCCCAAATCTACCTCTATCAAAACATCTCAATCTTCCCGGCCATGCATTCGAGAAACTATCAGTAACGCTCTTAGAGACGGGATTTAAATCAAATCGATAACGTGAACAACGAGAGTCATACCTTATCCACCGATTTAACACCCTCAATAGAGGAATAAATGAGAATCTTGGAACACTTGCAGCAATTAAAGCATTAGAAAACAATAACGGCAATAATGAAAATAGTAACTGAGTTCTCGGCACTGCCGCTGCGAAGGGCACTGGACAACTCAAAACAATTCCAAGTGTAACTACTCTTCCTAAGTGCAGCTGTCGTCTGTTTTCTGTTTTATTTTACTACCCAATCAATTGTGCCATGCATGACATGCCCAACAGCAACCCTTTGCACAGCCGGGAGGCCCCCACTGCAGGCGTAATCCAGAAGCGGGCAAGGAATTCGCATTGTGCCCGCTTACCAGCCTCTGCCGCAAAACCCGGCACCCCTCTTTTTAAGACGAAATGTTGACGGGACCCCGAGTAGTTAAAGGCTTAAAACTTCCTAAAATGACCACTTACCAGCCTCTGCCCCAATACGCGGTACCCTTCTTTCTACGACAAAATGTTGACGGGGCTCCTAGTAGTTAAAGGCTTAGAACTTCCTAAAAAAGATCTTTTTTGCCCCACACCGAACCGCCAGTGCCAGGAGGCGCCGTCTGGTCGGGAAGAATGCGTTAGTGAAAGGAAGCATACACAGACCACTGACATCAGAAAGGTGAAGGAGAGAAAGGGGAGACAGATGAAGGGGGAAGTGGAAGGAAGAGTCGAAGGGGGGCGCCAGGGGGGAAGTCTACGTTGTATTCTTTTTTTTTCTCTCTTTACCTTTTTTTCTTCTTTTTTTCTTTTTCTCTTTTTTTCTGTCTTTTTCCTCTTTCCTTTCCCTCTGATTTGAGATTGTATAAAGCTGAGCACCAACAAACTGTACCTTTAATGCTGATGAAGGCCAGACTCCAGGCCGAAACGTCGAAATAAACCACGTTGTGACTGCTCACGGAGGATCTACTCGACTATATATATATATATATATATATATATATATATATATATATATATATATATATATATATATATATATATATATATATATATATATATATATATATATATATATATATATATATATATATATATATATACATATTTTGAATAAAAAGAAATTCATTTGCAGATTCCGTTGTTTTGTCTCCACAAGGAAGAAAAGACTTCTTGTAAGTACTTGGCAAAAAATTAGAGCATTGTTTTTCTTGCCAAATTGTACTTGCTTCGATGAATCTGTAGAGAAGCTTCCGAACACTGAAATGGGTTGAACTCTCAAGTGCTTTCTAGTGGGTCTAACCAAAAAGGACGCCGCTCGCGCTGAGAGTCTGTTCTTGGCCGTGGCTGTCGCCATTGTGTATACCCGCTGTGTGCTGGCAAATAAACGCTCTAAGAAATCAAATAAGTGATGAAGAATTCGCTGGAATTTCAGGGGCTGAACTACCAAAGGTGTTAGCTAGCTTTCCGTCAGCAGCTCCTGGCCTGGACGGAGTCACGACAGAAGATATTCACAAGGTATGCGCCATATTCTAGGCATACGTAACATTCATGTGAAGTTGGCTCGATTACATGCACTTATACCTAAATGTTCACGAATGCGCTTTACTGACCTTCTCTTCAAAGGATCCTATATATGCATGACGCTCTATTATCGTCTGACACACACACACAATCAGATAATGTAAAGTATTTTGGTGTTATATATGACCAATATATTTCTTGAGAAAAGTTCCTTGAATATACCACAGCAAAAGGCATTCGTGCGGTTGAGTTATTAAGGCACGGCCGCTTAATAAAAAAGAGGTGCGCCCTGACGAACAAACGCGCTTTGAATGGGGGGAACGCGTATCGGCTGCCGACCCGCAGCTCGCGGGATCGAATCCCGGCTGCGGCGGCTGCATTTCTGATGGAGGCGGAATTGTTGTAGGCCCGTGTGCTCAGATTCGGGTGCACGTTAACCCTTTGATGCACAAAATTTTGTTTAAATGCACAACATGAAGAAAACTCTGGCATGCATAAAGAAACGTCACCATATGCCAATTACGTTGTCAGAAAAACATTATGTTTATTTATAGGTGAGTAATGAGGTGTTGCTCCTGAGCAACATTGGGCACTTGAGGCACTACTTCACCTGGAATGCCTTGAAGCAGTTGCGGCTTGGAAGGAGGCACAAGTGCATGTTGGACTTAGCGCAGTACAGAAACGTGTAGCCGAACTTGCAGAACTTGCATCGGTTCTTTTTTTCGCCGTACTGTGGCCAGTGGTTCATGCCATCGTAGCTCACGTCCACTGTGGGCCTTGGTGTCACCGGAGAATGGATCATGTGTTTGGCGGGCACGATTCCAGCTTCAGCAGCCATACTTGACCTTCTTTTCAAAGGATTTGACTTCAGATGTACAAAGATTTGGGCAATCCGCATTCGAAAAGCTAGCAGAGACAACCTTCTTTTGATAGATAGCTGGGCACAGTGGCGTTTATACAGGAGCCACCCATTGACAATAGAAACATCCACCATTCCAGTAAAAAAATGCGCATGTACCATCTTTTCGAGTTGTGGTCGGTGCGGTACAGCTCAATAAGCATGTCGGCGAGATCAACACCTCCCATGAAGGCATTGTACTCCTTTACGGCGAAAGGGCGTGGAACATCAATGCTGCGCTTTTCTTTGCTGTTCCACCGCTTGCAAAGGTCGGTTGGCTGGACACCAGCGTAGCTTAACACGAGGTGTACGGAGCTGCTGTCAAACCATTTGATGACTCCAATCTTAGAGTCCTCGTCCACGCGAAAATCCACCGAGCCTCCCCCTTGCGCCTTGAGAGTTGCGTCAGGAGCCAGCGGACACTTCTCCGTCCTGTCCACTCTAACGGTATCAACACTCAGAAAACCTTTGCGCTTCATCTCGTCTACCAGGCGCAGACTGCTGAACCAGTTATCAAAAAAAATGGCAGCATATCCACGGAGTTAAAGATGGAGAGTGGGGCGAAGAATCCGTCCATCCATTCGTTCTTGCTTCCGTCCGTCCATGCGTCCGTCAGTGTGACCGTCCATGCGTCCATCAGCCCGTCCGTGCGTGCGTCTGTTCGTGCGTCCGTCCCTGCGTTCGTCCATGCAGCCGCCCCTGCGTCCGTTCATGCGTCCATCCATGCATCTGTCTATGTGTCCGAGTGTCCATTCTTCCATCTATTCAACACTCCAAGTACCACCATCTCGCATCTTTTCATCATATATTCCCCATATAGAAGCACCGCCATCCAGCGTACATTCCAAGGACTAAACGAAAGGTGGCACACTTTCTTATGGCTTGTGCTTCGGGTCCACTTCCCACCTTTAACCACATCGAGTTCATGGTATATATACTAGTTCACTGTATTCATGGCACTGCGGCCGAACACTCGCTAAACCTTTCGAAAACCATGGAGGTTACGCCCTTTTTTATTGTTCAACAACGCACAGAAGAAGTCTCTCCCCGGCACCACCTTGGAGGTCAAAGTGTTATACTTGTTACATACTACTGGGGACGAACAGGTGCCGCTATAAGGAGCTTCGCCCCTAAAGATAACTTGTGGTTCCTTTTTTCCGGAAGATCTTTTACCAGATCGATGACTATATCACCAGAGATGCCGAATTCATTGTCATGAGCAGCACCTTTACCTTCATAGATAATGAAGTCGTGCATGATTCCGGAGACACCTGCCCTTGTGAACACCTTATAGCCCCACTTGAAGGGCTTCGATTTCATGTATTGCTTTAGCGGTGAGCGCCCCCTGAAGGAATAATTTGCTCGTCCACACTCTGCCGTTCTTCTGGGGCCACTGCCCACATGTTCTTCTTCAGCTGTTTCACAAGTGGGCGAACCTTGAAAAGGTGGTCGTGACCCTCACCGTCTCGTGGCTTTGCCTGACAGTTGTCGTTCATATGTAGGCACTGATGTATGGCCTCGAATCTATTTCTAGACATGAGGTCTTCTAGAGGCTCAAACCTCGTTCCACACTGCCAGAACATCCGGAAATGAGGCACCCTGACTGTCCCCGGAATCACTAATATGGAGAGATATTTCCTCATCTCCTCCTTGGTGATGTTTGCACAGGTGCCATTCTTCTGGGTGGAATACAGATTTGATTGATAGCACAGTGTGTCTACCATCTCTTCATCGAAAAAGGCACAAAAGTATTGGTATGGACTTAGCACATAGTCGGGCGGTGGGGGCAGCTCACCCTTCCAGGCTGTGTCATCAAGCATAACGTCTTTTGTTGTCCATTTTCTGCGAACGCTTTCTTTTATCTTTCTGCGCTGCGCGGCCGTGTGGTGGGATGTTCCCGGAACAGCTTCAACAGGGTTGCTTGGCATTCCTCTGTCATTGTCTTCTCGCGGATGTTGATCGCGAAGATGTATCACAACTTCGAGCGGATAGGAATCAATCAGTTCTTTATCATCTCTAGGTTCATATTCGGGATCATCTGGGTCGCTGTCAAAATCAACATCGGATAATTCACCATCCGGAAGGAAGATTAGCGCCTGTATTTCTTCATCTTCCAGCCATTTCTTTTCTTTTGACATCGCCATCTATACATGAAAGACAAAATAATATTGTCCAATAACTATCACTTATCGTATTTCGTAAAAATAAGATTATGTTATTGCCTGGTTTTGCGTTCAGTCGAGCAGAGAAACGCAACAAGCGTCCAACCCTATATCGGCTTGCACCTCCGCAAATGCCCGACGTTGCTCGTGAGCAACAGCGTTTTAGGGGCGAAGCTCCTTATGGCGTGGCTTGTGCATCCCTCGTAGTACGTAACCACCAGTGGCACATACCCGAAATAGCGGTCCTTACGATTTTGACAACCAAGGTGGTTCCGGTGAAAGATTTCTTCTGTGCGTTGTTGAACAATAAAAGATAGTGCTCAATGCACATGTTAATGGCTGCTGAGGGGGAATGAGAGACGGGAGCATTCGGCATTTAGGTAACGCCAACGCTGCGATCCCCATTAGCAGCTATTGGCATGTACATTGAGCACGATCTGACAAGAAAGGGTTGCTACGTTATACTCGCTGGGTGTAACCTCCTTGGTTTCAGAAAGGTTTAGCGAGCGTTGGGACGCATAACCGTGAATACAGTGAACTAGTATATACCATGAACTCGAGGTGGTTGAAGGTGGGAAGTAAACCCGAAGCGCAAGCCGTAAGAAAGTGTGCATGTGCCACCTCCCGTTTAGTCCTTGAAATGTCCGCTGGATGGCGGTGCTTCTATATGGAGAATATATGATGAAAAGATGCGAGATGGTGGTACTTGGAGTGCTGAATAGATGGACGAACGGACACACAGACAGATGCATGGATGGACGCATGAACGGACGCAGGCACAGATGCATGGACTAACGTAGGGTCGTACGCACGAACAGACGCACGCACGGACGGGTGGATGGACGCAAGAACGAATGGACGAACGAATGCTTCGCCCCACTCCCCATCATTCACTCCGTGGATATGCTGCCATTTTTTTTTGGAGGGAAGATTTCTAACGCGTAAAATGCAGCCACACCATTCAGCCTGTTCATAAGTGTTCTACAACGCCTTATGCGCAATTTTGAGTATAACATAGCTCGCCGTAGCGTTCCGTTCCGCTGTAGTAGGATAAATTTACTCACGTGTGCGGAGCTTGCGTTGCCATCTCTCAAACGCTCGAACAAAGTACTAGAAAAAGGCGATCTGCCATCTGTGTGTATTCCTTTGAAGCTTAGGACGCTTGGTAGATTTTGTCTCTTTCCACAGATGGCGCTTGCAGTATCGCACATCTAAGGTCCTTAGATGAAACAAGGTAGCGTCACTCATTGTTCTCGAGCCGTCCTCCCCACTCTCTCGATTACTCCTCTTTTTCTCTGCCATCCGCGTCTGTAATTGGCGCATTACTTGCACGTGATCTTGCAAACGGCTGGTGGTGTTATTTATTATTATGCAAAAGGTTCAAAACGAGTACGCATGCGCATAGGGCTCCAGCCGGATTCTCGCCGTGACCAAAGACAAAATCGTAGCAAGAACATAAACTGAAGAGGAGGAGCGTTTCGGTGTGCGTTAAGTCGACCAAGATTGTTTCGCCATGCTCGTTCAATGCAACATCTGCGTTTTTCAGCAATGCCGCGTTGCCGTAAACAACAGAAAATGGTTTCGCTCTCTTCAACTTGACTCGTGCTTTCCGAGATGTAGCGCACCATGAGGTGCAACTATGAACCATTTCACGCGAATGCTTTCGTGCAACTCCATCAACGTATGTCGACGCGGATCTGCGAAGCGAGTTCACTTGTCGGTTTTTATTGAAACGCCAGGCGCGCGTCTAATGCGTGTCTAGTGCATGACAGGTGGTACAAATACATGTGGGTATGCACGTATACAGAGCAGCTGTAGGTTGTAATAAACGCACCTTCAGAAACATTTCACTCTTGACCAGTTCCCGCTTGAGCCGAAACGCGTTGCTTCGAGACACCTCACCAGTAGAACTCTCACTTTTCAGGAAGTTCCCAGCACCGCATCAGAATCACTTGGCATCACGATTGTCCAAATGGACACATTTAAAAAAAAACGTCATCGCAGTGCTGCTGGACGAGTGCTCGTACCAGTCTGGTCGTAGTTTTTTTCTTGCGTGTGCACAAGCCGGTTGTAATCAATCGTCACAACGTCACGCCCTGTGGCCACTTACAGGATCCAGCAAGAAGCACGTTCACTGTCTCACAGCGCGAACAAAACACAATCGGAGAAGTGGACTTGTTAGAACTGGACGAAATACCGCGGCCGTGGAACTAAAATGTACAACGCGAGACGCCATGGCTAGTGGTGTAAAGTATAGAACTGCCCAACGTTGCCGGTTGAGTAACGCACATCCCGCTTGCTTTTGTGTTGTGACGTTTATGTTCATAAAGGTAACTGTTTATTCTACGTCTTATTCCGTTCAATTTTGTTTCATTTACATCTATTCACCGTAGCAACAGAACCGAAACATTCGCTTTTGGATGAAAGTTTTAAACCTTCTAGGGGGCGCTTCAGGCAAATAAGCGAGGAGGAAAAGGGAGGGTGTCGCTACCTTGGAAACTTGTTTCATTTAGGGACCTTACGCACAACAATATGCTTTTGCGGAAAAAATTATTTTTGGGGTTGTTGCCCCAGAGCAACAGTGGGCATCAAAGGGTTAAAGAACCCCAGGTGGTCGACGTTTCGGAGCCCTCTACTAAGGCGTCTCTCGTAATCATAGCGTGGTTTTGGGACGTTGAACTCCACATATCAATCAATCAATCAATTATTTATTTATTTATTTAATCAATCAATGGGGAAACACGTAACATTCAGAATAGCTTTTCCCTCGATCCCCTTTTGTGGGTAATAGCCAGAACAGTGAAACGAGCAAGGAAGCCAAGGAGCTAAAATCTCCATCCTTTTAAACATTTATATGCTAATGTTCTGTAATTAAGTTTGTTGTAATAACTCTTTTTAGCTCACGGAGAAGTACTGCAAATAAACACTTGAAAAAAAAATCACCTAACACTCCGTCATTCCCCTGCATTGGGTATAAGCCATGGGAAGAGGAGAAGAAGAAATAGAAGAAGCAAGCAAAATGGCGTGGCGAGCACCGATCGCAATCGCTACCGTCATGTTTCTCTGGTATTGCGGGCATGAAGTGTGGCCGGAATGGATTCCACCATTGAACGAATTACCCGAACCGATCTACGACGGCATGCCGCTGACTTTGAAAGCAATCCTGTTGGAGGTAGCATCGGGTGAGCATTTACTATTTTATAGCCCAAATGGGGTATTAATGATTCACTACTAATTGATGGTTCATTAAGGCGCTTCCAAAGCAAAAGGATATTGGTGATGTGCGGGAAATGTAACTTCACTACAATTATACGCGTACATAAATATCCTTGAACACGTGACGCCTCTGAATTCCAGCGTTTCTTCTAAATCGCCTCGTACTGTTCCGAGTACGAAGCCTAAATGTATATGGGGAAGCTTCAGTTCAGCCAATGAGCCATATGTCTGACTACTTTTGTTCTTTACTTCAAGTTGACACACAAGCACGAACAAACGTAGCCACCGGCGTTGGATGTGGTAAACTTATTGTAGATACCAAGTTTCTTGTGAAAGGAGGGGTATACTGTTAACGTTGCAAGTCGGCCTTGTTGCTACAGCATATTTTTTTATAACAGTGTCTCTAAGTTTGGGAACGGTAGTGCTGTGTCTCTTCGTCGCCTATCTTGGGTCCTGTTTCTCTGCGCTACCGTCAAAACTAGCCACACGTACACATGCTCATTCCTTTAGACTCTACTTCAAACGCACGAACTTTTAAAGCCTATATCACTTATAAGAACCCATTCCTGCGTTGAGCAGAAATGTCGTCGTCGTCGTTGGTGTAATCGACATACACGAACAAATGAAATTATAAAAACAAACAGTGTATGAAGGAATCTGTTTTGGGACGTTAAACCCCACATATCAATCAATCATGAAGGTATCTGTGCCAGCCGTCCTTGCGTGGCCGTCGAGAATCCTTTCACAAAGACCAACCTATACACGCTTTCAAACGAGCAAAAATCGCGTTAACGTATGTAATATAGAGTTACAGCAGAGTTAAACAACAATTCATCGTACAATGCTAATTGCACATCTAGTGTGGGTTTGGATGCCTTCCGCTCACTGAAAAAGACAAATGCTAAGCCATCACAATTCTTCGTCATCAGCAACAAGCAGTGTCAACCACGGATACATGATACCTTGCAGACGTGTAGCAGGTACCGTGCTTGCCACCAGAAAGGCGAATAACGGCGCAGCGGATGCTGTCCTTCTCCGAAGCTGTTATGAATTATACGCAAAACCAGACCCTTACAAAAAAAACTTGCATTCTATCTGCAGAAAGTTTGCACACCATTAGTCACCCGTGATACAGAATAAATTGAGACAAGTGACAAACTTTCTGTCCCCCTTCTGTCACCTCCAAGTAGGCAATTTGGTACACCCGTTCTGCAGAAAGCCTGCAGAGCGTTTGTAGCCGCCCAGCATGCAGCATGCCTGCAGAACATCTACGGAACATATGCAGAAAGTCTACAGAAACTATACAGCCTTTCTGCATAATATCCGCAATGTTTTGTCACGGTGATCAAACAGCAATAGCTACTTTTTGCGTCAGCACAGTCATTCAAGGAACATGCAGCACCGAAGGTTATAATACTGCTCATACACCCCCCAAACACGTGACCAATACTTTAATGCAACAACAGCAAAGCAAATACCAAACACATAACTGCTCACACTTCACAACCTAACACCGACCACCCGGTATATATATATATATATATATATATATATATATATATATATATATATATATATATATATATATATATATATATATATAGCCATGGTATTTGGACCGGCCATTGAGCGCCGGTAAGAAAGTTCCTGTGTTTCTTAAATTTGACATCTATACGTACACAGAGTAGGTGCAAAATTATAGTAGTCATAAGGTAACAACGCAATACACAGATCTTTTAATCTACACTTGTCAAGTCTGCAATGTTGTTTCAATTAGTGACATAGATTACCAGCTGACAGGCTGTCGTATGGGGATGCAGAAAAGCTGCAGCCTTTCTGCAGAGAATCTGAAGGCTACGGTTAGGGTGACTGGCGAGTGGCTAGCGAGTGACTGAAAGGTGAAGCCCCTTAAATTATTGTTATAGAATGTGTCACGACCCATAATGCATAGATATATATGTATATCATATATACATCAACACAGGCACTCACAGGGCCCACATTAACAGACAAGTCTGCTTGCCGTCTGCTCAGCGTCTGCAGAAAATCTGCCGGCTAGGTCTGTACGGGAGTTACTGGTGGGTGACTAATAGGTGACTGAAAGGTGAAACCCAATAAATATTACAATCAGATGTTCCACAATCCAAAATGTGTACATGCATACATATATGTTGCATACGTCTACGCGCACGCCACAATATAAGAAACGTCTGCCGGCCGTCTGCTCGGCGTTTGCAGAAAATCTCCAGACCGGGTCTACAGAAAGATCGAGTCTACAGGAAGGTAACTAGGGTGAATGGTAGGTGATTTGTGGATGACAGGAAGGTCAAACCCGTTTTTTGTAAGGGCAGCTTCAAGCACATGGATAATTCCACTCGTCGAGCGGGAGCAAGTTTTCTTGCTGAGCGGCCGAGAATCTGCATTCCACCGGTAGATTCGGAGCAAGTTCGTGTTTTCCCCTGGCGAATTATGAGCAACCCATTCCACGACGGAGCGTTTTGCGTACCCCGTCTTGCAGAGACGGGTTTCACCGAAAACTCTGAGAATGCGTTGTCGTCATTTCCGGTATGGTCGCGTTGACACGGCAGCTACGTTGTCTTCAGCGTTTTTTTTTTTTTTGAGGTGGTGTCTAGTCAACCTGTGCATTTGTTTTATGCCTAAAATGGCGTCGTTTGACTCTGCTCTGCTAGACGTGCTTCGGCCTGCTTGTTTCTCCCTTTGGTCGACAGCTAGAGCACCAGTTCTGCTAAGTAGCAGCAGCAAGGACGAAGAGCCGTATCTGCTTTACGAAATGATGAATAAGGAAATGTTTCCTGGCCCTCAGTGTGAATGGTTGAAGATAATCGGCTACGTCGAGAAAGTTCCCGGTACCGGTTGAGTGACGTATGCGTGAACAACTTTCGAAGCGACCTCATGCGGGGCATTCGCGTGTTCCACCCGCATATCTGGCTTGGCGTAATTCTAAGGCTCGCTCCAGGATTTCGGCGACCGCTCCAGATATACCAGTGGAATTCGCCAACAGTTGGCCTTGCCCCAACACAAATCTTCACCCCAATTTTGTGGTATCATGTTGATCTTTGGCGAATATCTTCATGTCTCCCTTTTTTTGCTTGAGGGCATCAATCTATATGGCACATTGTGAGCTAATTTCCTGTTTTACTCTCACCCTCCTACGCAGCGGTGCAAATTGACCTCCTGGTCAGCTTCGGGGCAGGCTTGATAGCCGGCGGTGTGGTGGCGGCAACATGGTAAGAACCAAACTACCACACTTGCGGACACTTTTTTTGATTGAATCTCGACATTGGCTAGCTCGGCTGGGGGATCTTTCGGAACTGCATCACTAGGAGTGCATACTATTTGTACTAATTTTGCTCGCGTTAGTTAGGTACAGGGTTCTCTTTGTATTGACTTTACTACTCCTTTTTTATTTTCTAAACCTTGCTACCTATGGATGAATTCACTCCAGTTTTAATCTCTGAGCTTCACGCAGGTAATACTGTTAGTTATTCTGCGTCTCTCTAGAGCTGGCCAGCAATGTTTTCTATGCTGAGTGAATTCGACTAATTAAGTAAGAGAGCGAAGCGAATTGAATTGTTTGAGAATAGTTTTAAAATATTTTTCAATTACGTCGAACTTATATTACATAAAAAAGTTGCGGGTGATCTTTAGGAATATTCTCAGTTCCCTACTAAACGAGAATTGAGCAAAACTGAGCACCCATCCTTTTGGGCTCCACTGCAGGAGCATTTTATTTTTCGTCATGAAATTTCCCACTTCATCCTCTGGAGCATGCTCCTTCAGCATCGTTTACTTCGTAGATATGCGGTAATTTTTTTCTCTGGTCCACTGGCCACCACTGGCACTGCGTTGCATGACTGATGTGTACATGAATATACAGTGACAAACTTACTGAAATGAGTGTGGTACATTTCTAAAAAAATGTGCAGCTACAATATTGGTTTTCAAAACTATTGCACTAAAAACTCCATTTGGGCTGAAATGCTAGTGTAGGTGCTCACTCCACATCAGCTCGTTCTGGACAGCTGTAAACTATCTGAAAGAAACAGCACGTGCAAATAAATGTCTTTTTGTTAAGACTTCGTGAAAAAAGGGCTCTGTACGCATTCAAGCTGGGATATTTCTAAAGTTGTAATCAAGTAGACTAGAGCTTCAGGGGATTGACTCCATGTTACTTGAGCTTGAAACTTTGAACGCGAATAAAGATGGAAAGAAGCATGAAAAGTGTGCGTACAGTTTTTGTTGTATGCAGGGAAGAGAGGGGTGGACACAAGTATAGATAAGCATAGATTAGTTGCTACTTACGAGTCAAATATGTACAAAAACAAAAACAAATAGATTACTAATAGGTAGATATGCACTAATGCACTGATGTATTCGTGCGTGACATTTGCTTACCCAAAATGTGTTTTTTTTAGACGGCCGAGTCATGTGACCACCACACTTGAGGTGTGGTGGTCACATACCCACGCGTCAGGTGCAAAGCCACGGCACTTCCTGCTGTAGGAAAATTGAGCCTACGTGCTTGCTTTGGAGCGAGCACAAGCACCTCCGTCAAAAATACATAAAAAGAAACAGTAATAGATGACACAACCATATGACGAAGACAGCCGAAATACAAGCACATTGGTGGGCCAGCAATACTCGCCAGTACCTGTACAACGGACATCAAAGGACCAAAATGTATTGTTTCATGGGACTGGAAATAGACAGGGAAGCCAAAAGTAAGCACAATGGTGTGCCAAGAATGCTCGCCAGTATCTTTACAACGGTCATCAAAGGACCCGCATGGATGGTTTTATGGGACTAAAATTAAACAGGGAAGCCAAAAGTGTGGCTCCCAAGCTTGAGGCATAACACAGCAACAAAACAGGAAATAGAGGCGAGTATAAGCGAAGCTATCACCCAATTTTAGGGGCAAAGGTCCTTACGTCGTCGGTCGTATGTCCCGTGTCGTCGTAGTCGAAGTAGCCAGTCGCATTGCGTTGCATGTCAATAAAAACGGTGTCACAGCATATACGCGGAGTGAATCATGATGTGTGGGGCGAAGCATTCGTCAGTCCGTCCATGTGTCCGTCCGTTAGTCAGTCCATCAACGCGTCCGTCCGCGCTTCCGCCGTCCGTGCGGCCATTCATCCGTCCATCCGTACGTTTTGCCCTATTCGTCATAATTCACCTCGTGGATATACTGTGTTTTTTTTACTCTCTTCCTGAGCAGAGTTCTTTCAAAAGCGACCCTCCTCACTTTTTCGCTGTGAGTGGCTATGAGCGCATATGTTGGTTGCCGTGTATATTTGTTCAAAAAGGAACCCGTGTCGTAGCCTAATACCCGCTTTTCTGCACTCGTTCATATCCGCGTGTTTGGATAAGGCAAGTTTGAGCCTCTGTATCATCCCGGTAATGATCACAGACAGTCCAACAGGTCAATGGTCACAGACAGAACACTGAAGGCGATGCGGTTGCTTTTCACGCACGAAAAACAGACCCACCTGTCATTACGGCGCGACGCACAAAACCGTAATGCCACAGCGTTCACAAAGAACAGAAATCAATGGAAGGCATGGAAAACAAAGGAGCTATAATATAGCAGGAAAAAAAAAAGAGAGAACAGGGAGCTGCTTTTGAAGCTTGTCCGAGAGCATTTATTAACAATTAAGGTATCGAACATGTTAGTCGAGTCGATGGCATTTTCTTTGTAAGTAAAAATCAGGAATAGTCTTGAAATTATAACAAAAGAAATACCGATGTTCATCGTTGAATTCGTTGCGTTATCATACCAGCATATGATGACGAGTGTTATTCCAAAGAGAAGATTGCAGAACGCTTTATGGGTAGAGATCACCGAGGGAACAATCACATTTTTATTGAATTTAATATTTGCTCGCCTGGTTATCGATCAATATGAAAATATAAACGTAACGTTTACTGGCGTACCATTAGCCGTGCTTCCGATATCAAAAACACGAAGCTTAAAATCTGACACATACATGCAATAACTCTATTGTAAGTATATAAATTGCCGGTTTCATTTTTTGTGGACAAAGTTGCGTTAAACGTTTTGGGATTATTTTTTGAGAACCGCGGGATATTTCTTAACAATGTCTAATTAAACGTATATCTTTACAGTAGGAGAAACGCCTCCCGTCGACGTAGGTCATATTTTCGACGACAATTCGGATGAGCAACGACGAGCCTGAAGGAGATACGGAACCGCCCCAAGTGACTCTGGAAGTGCCTGCTACGACTAGTAGTCAATGAAATTTCCATGTGCAGTGTACATTTTCAAATATATATTTCGATTCTTTTTGTGCATTCACCTAGTTGAAGTTGTACATAATTGTTTCAATTGCGCACTTTTGGTTGGCTATGTTAGCATTGTCCTCCCCTCAACTGTAATGCCTAAAGGGGCTGTGGTTATTGCAATAAATAAATAAAATCAAGAAAATGAAAAATGTTCGGTTCATCTCAACGACAAAAAACTGGAATCAACCACCACTGCTTTAAGCTGGGATTTCTGAAGCTGCTTTTAGGTAAGTGTAAAAGAAGGTGTAAGCACGCCGCGCACATGAAGGAAAAGTGGATAAAGAAATAGTAGAAAATATATGTAAATTATGACGCATGGTAAAAAATAAAGTAGGGAAGGTGCATAAAGTGCGGTAGTTGGCCATTTAACGGAGAACCAGCATGAATACGAAAGCAAATTTTCGTACAGAGAACACAATGAAGAAAACAATGAAACATGACTAAGTCAACGGAAATGGCGTATCTGTAATGCGACGATGCTGTTTGAAAAATTTGTTATCGCGATATGGTTCATCGTACAGAAAACAAAAGCAATAGACAGTTTTAGTTTAGCGTTTACGCAAAGCTGTACGGCAGCAACGTGCTATACATACGCTACGTTTGATCAGGCCGTCTAATATGAGCATTTTTATACTCACGATGCCGACGTATACCGAGCGCCAGTCTTCACGAAGCCTATAAAGCACGAGCGCGTTGAAGAGCCACGACCGCTGAGAAGATGTAACGGCTTCGTTGGGCGTTTTTAGGAGAAACAATTACTGCAAAGATACGTCACTGGCTTGTATTCCGATGACGGTAAACGCACGGGACTCCTTTTCTACAGAGGCGAGAGTGATGGGGGAGCTTGGCAGTTGAAGGCGGGGAGGGGCGTTGGGATCCGCTAACACAGCGTCAGTCGGTCAATTTTCTGTTTTATGCGGCATCATCCCTACTGACGGTATACTGTGTATCTAGTTTGATCATAATAAACAACTGTGATCAGCTTAGCACTTTCCTATAGTGGAGTGCATACTATTTTGAATCATCAACTACTTTCTTTATAAACACACGGTGGTAACGGGTTCAAAAATCAAAAAGATTGCCTAGGTACTCCTTCATTAGAGACCAAACTAGGAACCGATACACCATAGAGAGCGGAACGCGAGATCGATATACGTGACTCTTTATGTACCGTGTATACTGTGTCTCAATCAGGGAGGATTATTTGGTCTCAATTAGCACTTTGATTAGGTCATTACCAACTTCGATGTAAAATTGTGGTTAGGGTGCTTGACTGGTGACCCTGATTTCGCAGGGTCTAATTTTGGTAATGGTGGCTGCTCTTCGATGGAGGCAGTATACCAGAAGCCTGTGCTCTGATTTAGGCTTGCATTTCAGAGAATCCCAGGTGCTCGAAATTTTCGGAGCCTTTCAATACGGCATCCGTCCTGACCATGTCGAAGTTTCGGGACATAAAACAGCAATAATAATTGTTAACGTTGGATTGATATGTGGGGTTTAACGCCCCAAAACCACCATATGATTAGGAGAGACGCCGTAGTGGAGGGCTCCGGAAATTTCGACCACCTGGGGTTCTTTAACGTGCACCCAAATCTGAACACACATGCCTACAACATTTCCGCCTACATCGTAAATGCAGGTGCCGCAGCCGGGATTCGATTCCGCGACCTGCGGGTCAGCAGCCGAGTACCTTAGTCACTAGACCACCATGGCGGGACTTGTTAACGTTGGAATACACACGCATATGGTCGAACGATAATTTGAAGTGTCATTTGGCACATTTATCTGTCAGCCTGTTTGAATGGAGCCCTGCACGCCCTGTCATTCCCAAAATGTATATATAGTATCTGGTTTATTCATTCGCGTCTAACTCATAGGGAATTACCTCTTTCCGGTACAGTATATACGTTGCGGTGCAGAAACCTGGAGACTTACGAAGAGGTTTCAGCTTAAATTGAGGACGACGCAGTGAGCAATGGAAAGAAAAATGGTAGGCGTAACCTTAAGAGGCAAGAAAAGAGCAGAGTGGATTAGGGAACAAACGGGGGCTAAGGATATCATAGTTGAAATCAAGAAGAGGAAATGGACTTGGGCTGGGTATGTAGCGCGTAGACAGGATAACCGCTGGTCATTAAGGGTAACAAACTGGATTCCCAGAGAAAGGAAGCGGGTTAGGGGGAGACAGAAGGTTAGGTGGGCAGATAAGATTAAGAAGTTTGCGGGTATAAATTGGCAGCAGCAAGCATAGGAACGAGTTAACTGGCGGAACATGGGAGAGGCCTTTGTCCTGCAGTGAACGTAGTCAAGCTGATGATGATGATGATGATGATGATGATGATGTTATACGTTGCTCGTTGATTTTGATCTACCCCCTCCCCCCATTTCTTTTTTTCGTTGATACTAGCCTAGTCGCTAAGGCATTTTGCTGTGAAGCTCACACACACTGGTTTAATTCCCGCTTAAAGCAGATAACTTTCTATGGCCTCCATATGCAGAAAATTAAAATAACATATAATTTAAAAAACGAAACAGCCGTGTGCTTAGGTGCACGCTAATAAAGAGCCCCCACACTCGTCTACTACATGTTCTCCATGACAAAAACGCCCACCTGCGCGGAAGGCGCAGCATAGTGAAAGCGAAATCTAGAAGAGCGGCCTTTCAGAGCCTTTTCAAAACGCTCATTGCGTGACTATACTGCAAGCACACTTGCTTGACACCCACTATGGCATTAATATTTAAATTTTCTGGGTAGTAGGCCAGCATTCGATATGCTGTTTTTCGTCATTCTTCTGAGAAGTGTGGTATTTGCTAAATACTCGCAAGGAATTTTGTGCCAATTCTTCATACAGTGGCTGACGACGATGAGCAATTATGACTGAAGTGGGTCGGCGCCACAGTTAATCGGGGAATAAGAAGAAGCTTTTGTGATGGTTTGAGCATTGGAAGACCCACTCGTTATGTTATTTGCAATGTGCGACGACTGGTTGTTCTTTCACCGTTTTAAAGCGCTTTATAATTCGTATTAACACGATTGCTTTTCCGATATCAAGCCTGCCTAAGGCAAGTTTGCCAGCAAGCCGCAAGCACCGATGTGGCTCAGTGGTAGCATACTGGGCTGGTACCCAACGCACCTGGGTTCGAGCCCCACTGTGTCATTGGCGCTAGGTTTTTTCTACATTCGCGCGACGTAGTTATGGACACTGGTGGCGGTGGCGGTGGACAACTGTGCGTGACCCGAGTTGTAATCTATTAACAAATTCCGCTGTAAAGCATTGCAGTTCTTGGACGTAACACTCCGACAGGCAGTTATAGTTGCCTAAAGATATACATATCTTGATAAACACGGGCCACTTACCTAGCAGTTCTTTTCTTATCGATACTTTGAGATCACCCGCTTTAATATTATTTTCATGTAACCTGAGGTGGATCAAGAAAATCATTCGGGTGTGCGGTTGGGGACGGGGGTGTGAATCTCGACTTCTGTTTTGATAGATACTGTTATAACAAGTGCCACATCGCAGCATGAATACTGTTAATTTGTGCTCATGGTGGTACCACTCAATTGTCCTAGATGATACGAGGTAGAAAGGCAGGCCCTGAAGGAAGGGGGTCGAAATGAAGACACATGCTTTAGACGGGGGGTGGGAGGAGAAAATCACCCCTACAATGCCTTCGCCCCTCAGAATCAGCCACTGCGTCTAACGCTTGCATGAACAATGTAGTACTTTCCACACACGCACAAAAAAGTCGCGTGAGGAGAGCTCACGTCAACCTTTGTTTCTCACAGTCGATGCAGTTTTGCACATGCATATATTTTTTGCGTATACAATACATACGAAAGTTGGAATAAAATGAAAACCTGGAAAATTCAGCCCAGTATTCTACCACTGAGCCACACCGGTGCTTGCGGCTTGCAAAAGGCGCTTCCTTCCCTTTTTTTGAGCCCGATTATTATGCGCCGTGTGAGCTATATCCTGCGATTTTCTCTTTACATCTTTTCTTCGATTTCATTCCTCCACAATAGGCCACGTGCAGATCTCGCTGATAAGATGGCAAGGAACGATCCCATGACGTAATTGTGCCACAAGATGTGGCTGCAACAGTGCATGCGCGAATGTTGAAAAATCGCCGTTGAAAAATGTTACACGTGAGCTGCTTTTTCATTCTATGTGCTGACCGCCTCCATTTTACGTTCATTGCCGGTCACACTGCACATGCACGATGTGGCATGGCTTGGATGTGGCAACCGCAGGGCGTGCAATAGTCGTCATACGTACGTGTCACGTTTCCACATGTTTTCTTTGTGTGTGTGGACTTTCGTGTGGACTTTACCTGGACTTAAGGAGCTGAGCACTAATAACTACGTCGCCTTATGTTGGATGTCCTCTGCGAGCTTCGTCTTCGGCATTAAATCGGTGAACCCCCTATCACGACAGGCCGGCGAGGTGTCGGGGTGTTGTTCACCGAACACCACTCGCTATATATTCACAGTTCAACCGAATTTTGAATTTACGTGAAACTCTAGGGAGCGGGTTTCTCGAATAGTACCACCACGGTTGTACCTTCTTGAAGGACAGAGCAGGCTGTCACGGTTACCTTAAATAGCTTAGTTAGGCATGTGTCAACGGGAGGTGGACCCAACCTGGAATCTCTGAGCCATCATTTCGTGCCAGTATTGTTGCTGGGGCGTAATGTGGCTTTCGCGGGTCGTAACGTGGCGTCGCGGTGAAGTTGACTTGCGTTAGTTCACTCGCCCATTCTAGCTGTGATATATTGCACGGTTTACGTGATTCCTTTGCAGATGCTGACCCCTTACCCTCTTTATTTTGCAGCAGGAACTTGGCTGCTAGATGAGTGCACATGGACCGGCTGTGGCTTCGCGCTCATGCATTATTCGTGAGAGGCATTTATTTTTTTACGCGTGCTTTTTATCTCTTAACAAGTTTTGCTATCGTCCCAGGAGTGCAGACGTAGTACGTACAGTGTTGATTTGATATGTGGGGTTTAACGTCCCAAAGCCACCATATGATTATGAGAGACGCCGTAGTGGAGGGCTTCGGAAATTTCGACCACCTGGGGTTCTTTAACGTGCACCCAAATCTGAGCCCACGGGCCTACAACATTTCCGCCTCCATCAGAAATGCAGCCGCCGATGCTGGGATTCGAACCCGCGACCTGCGGGTCAGCAGCCGAGTACCTTAGCCACTAGACCACCGCGGCGGGGCGGCTTCGCCGTGCTGGTAAATATGTAAGAGCATCAGTATGCCAAAAAAGAGCACAATGTGACTGGAAGGTATGTGGGGCCGGGTCGTAATTATGACAAACAAAAAAACTTTCATTATGATGGGAGTCGGTTTTCAACATGTATGATACGCATAATGCTTGCCCCCTTTTTATTTAGTATGTTACTGTGTTCCTCTGTATGCTTTTGTAGAAAACAAATACATGAGACCGAGGACAATAAGCACCGTCGGGTACTTATGTACTTTTAGGGGGTCGTGGGTTTTAGGGTATGGGTCCAGTCGCTCGCAGTGGTACGTTGCAGAAGTAGCCGCTTTTAATTTTAAGAATTGCTCAATTGATTGCATTGTGTGTATATGTCTTTCTAAATAACATCACTAGAAGACGTTAGTGATTTTTGTATAGTTGACAATTTCGTATAGTTCACGAATGGACTCTTTGTCCCCTCCACTCATCATCATTCACTCCATGGATATGCTGTGAATATTTTTCGGGGGGCGGGGGAGTTTTTCCCGGGGAAGTTCTAGAGTGTTGATTGTCGATAAGGGGATCATAAGTACGTGCCGCTTTGTTAATTTAGCTTGTCTTGCAAAGGGCATGATTTTGCCACCTAAGATTGAGAATTATTCAGGTTGCCAGTGGAACTAACGTTGCGAAATTTGCAGGCAATCGCACCACCCGGTTTCTTACTGTCTCTCTCTCTCTCTCTCTCTCTCTCTATATATATATATATATATATATATATATATATATATATATATATATATATTGCGAGGATGTTTATTCGAACAGAGGAGTCGCAACGAGGTCGCCGACGGAAAATGGGCGAACGGCAAGTCTGGCAAAGGCGGCACAGGTTCTCGCGCAATCAGAGCATGGGGTTCTTCGTTCTCTTTTGAAGGCGCATACGCGTTAGTGCGTATGCTCCACTACAATACCCCCGAGGTGAAGAGTAGCCATCCTGGCGACTCAGGGAGTAGGCTCAATGAGGGTGTCGTAGTAGGGCTTGAGACGGTCGACGTGCACAGTCTCGCGTCCTCGACGGCGCAAGTCTGGCGATCGTGTTAGGGGCTCGATGATGTAATTCACCAGCGAGGTTGCGTCAATGACACGGTATGGACCATGGTACGGGGCCAGAAGCTTAGAAGAAAGGCCAGGAACGTGCGGGGGCACCCAAAGCCACACAAGAGAGCCAGTACGAAACGTAGGCGCCATGTGATGAACGTCGTCATGTCGGGTCTTTTGTAGACCTTGAGCCTCACTTGTCAAAGACCGAGCCAACTGACGGCAGTCTTCAGCGTATCTGGCGACTTCCGAAAGCGGGGAGCACTCCGATGTATCAGGGCGGTACGGGAGTATGGTGTCGAGTAGGAGGGATGGTTCGCGGCCGTACAACAGAAAGAACGGGGAAAAACCGGTAGTCGCTTGCATGGTGGTGTTATAAGTGAATGTAACAAATGGTAATACAGCGTCCCAGTTAGTGCACATGTGGTCGGAGGAGGTGTACATCCTCAGCATGTCGCCAAGTGTGCGGTTGAGCCGTTCAGTGAGACCATTCGTCTGTGGATTGTATGCGGTAGCTTTCCGGTGTATGATGTTGCATTGAGCGAGAATAGCTTGTATGACCTCCGACAGGAACACTTGACCCCTATCACTGAGTAATTCGCGTGGAGCCCCATGGCGGAGAATGAAGCTGCGCAGGATTAAGAGTGCAACTTCGTGGGCGGTCGCTGCCGGTAGAGCTGCAGTCTCAGCGTAGCGTGTCAGATGATCGACGCCGACAATAATCCACCGGTTTCCAGAGCGACTATATGGGAGGGGGCCATAGAGATCGATACCCACGCGGTCGAATGGGCGAGCCGGGCATGGGAGCGGCTGTAACATGCCAGTAAGGTGCCGTGGAGGTGTCTTGTTCTGTTGGCAAGTGGTGCAAGACTGAACGTATTTCTGCACAAAGCGATACATTCCTCGCCAGTAATATCGTTGGCGCAGCCTTTCGTAGGTTTTCAGGACACCGGCGTGAGCACTTTGGGGATCTGCATGGAAATTCATGCAGATGTCAGAGCGCATATGACTTGGGACAGCAAGGAGCCACTTCCGACCACCAGGCATGTAGTTGCGGCGGTACAGAATGTTGTCTTGCACGGAAAAGTGGGTTGCTTGCCGGCGTAGCGCTCTCGTGGAAGGGACAGCAGGCGGATCGGTAAGGTAGTCGAGTAACAATGCAAGGTATGGATCTTTACGCTGCTCCAAAAGCATGTCAGTGGTGTCGATTGGTGACAAGGTGGCAAAAAGGGGGGACAGAGAAGCCACATCTGGTGTTAATGGCGATCGCTAAAGTGCATCGGCATCCGCATGCTTGCGACCGGAACGATATACGACACGGATGTCGTATTCTTGCAATCGAAGTGCCCAACGCGCCAGGCGTCCGGACGGGTCTTTCAAGGTGGACAGCCAACATAGAGCGTGGTGGTCTGTGACCACGTCGAAAGGACGACCGTAAAGGTACGGGCGAAACTTCGTCAACGCCCAGATTATCGCCAAACACTTCTTCTCTGTCACGGAGTAATTCAATTGAGCCTTCTTGAGAGCGCGACTTGCATAGGCGACTACGTATTCAGCTTGGGCGCCTTTCCGTTGTGCCAAAACTGCACCAAGACTGATGCCACTTGCATCGGTGTGAATTTCTGTGGCAGCAGCAGGGTCGAAGTGACGAAGAATAGGTGGTGAGGTCAGCAGGCGGCGCAGCTGGCGAAATGCGTCGTCACATGCAGGTGACCATGCAGATATGCCTTTGCTGTTAGAAAGCAGACTCGTGAGAGGTGCGATGATGGACGTGAAGTTGCGCACGAAGCGATGAAAGTAGGAGCAGAGACCGACAAAACTTCTAAGGGCTTTCAGTGATGTGGGCAATGGAAAGTCAGCGACAGCTCGAAGCTTATCAGGATCCAGAACAACACCGTCTCTTGTGATGACATGTCCCAAGATGGTTAGTTTTCGTGCTGCGAAGTGGCACTTCTTGGAGTTAGTTTGTAGGCCTGCAGAAGTTAGACACGTCAGAATCTCGTGGAGGCGAGCAAGATGTGTCGGGAAATCAGATGAAAAGACTACGATGTCGTCCAGGTAACACAAGCAGGTTTTCCACTTGTGGGTGCGCAAGATGGTGTCGATCATGCGCTCAAATGTGGCAGGCGCGTTGCAGAGCCCAAATGGCATGACTTTGAACTCATATAGGCCATCCGGCGTTATAAAGGCTGTTTTAGGGCGATCACATTCAGCCATTGGCACCTGCCAATACCCACAACGCAGATCCAAGGATGTAAAGTAGTCGGCGCTTTGTAAACAGTCAAGAGCATCGTCTATACGTGGCAGCGGGTAGACATATTTTTTCGTAATATTGTTGAAGCGGTGATAGTAAACGCAAAATCGTACGGTGCCATCTTTTTTCTTGACCGAAACCACAGGTGATGACCAAGCGCTTTGATAAGGCTGTATGACTCCACGTTTAAGCATGTCATCTACTTGCTCCGTAATGACGCGGCGCTCTTCGGCGGAAACGCGGTAAGGACGCTGTCGCAGAGGCGAATGTGAGCCAGTGTCAATATTATGAGAGATAGTCGTGGTGCGGCCAAAAGCAGGTTCTTGAAAGTCGAAAAAAGAACGAAACTTGTTAAGGAGAGCAACAAGTTGGCGGCGAAGCGAGAGGGGAAAGTCTGCGTCAATAGCATTGTCGAAGGCTGACGAACTTGATGGCTCAGACGCATGAGTGATTGCAGCAATGTTACATGGCGTTTCGTCGGGAAGAATAATATCATCGATATGGTCGACAGGTTGCACATATCCTAACGTTTCACCACGAAGTAAGCCAATGGGGTAGTTGCAGTGGTTGGTAACCAGCGTTACTGTTAAACCAGACGCAATTGTAAGAACAGCAAATGACAGAACAATGCCCTTGCGTTCAGTAAAAACCGGAGATGGCGTAAACACCACCGTGCCGTCAGGTTGCGCCACACATGAAGGGCTAATAGGGACCGAAGCTTGAGGAGGCAAGGTGATGTCGTCATCAGCGATGAGTTTGCAGAGCAGAGGAGAGCGGTCGGGTGGTAGAAATTCACATGTTGGCACAAGGGACACTTCGGCACGGGAACAATCGATGATAGCTTCATGACGTGATAAGAAATCCCAACCCAGGATAAGGTCATGAGAGCAAGATGGTAGAACAAAAAACTGTACGACGTACAAAACGTCTCGGATGACGACGCGCGCCGTACACACAGCCGAGGGATGTATGCGTTGCGCGCTAGCCGTGGACAGCACCAAGCCACTGAGAGATGTGGTCACTTTCTTCAGTTTCCTACAAAATTTTGCGTTCATCACAGAAACAGCGGTCTCGGTATCAATTAACGCTAATGTGGCGACTCCCTCAACATCGACATCAACAACATTTTGCGGCGAAAATGGAGGCCTTGGGAATTGCGCACAAGTTGCAGTTCTTGCCTCCGAAACTGCACTGATTAGTTTCCCTCCTCAGGAGGTGGTCGACGACGCATAGGCGATGGCGATCGGCGACGAGGTGATGGGAAACGAGCAGTCGATGGGTGGCGATCGGAGTCGGAGTGCCTCTGTTCATATGCAGACGTGGTGGTCTGCTGCGGTGCGTAGGTAGGAGCTCCGAAGTATGCGTGCGCACGTGAGGGATGGCGGCGGCAGAAGCGTGAAATGTGGCCAGCGATGCCACACGCGAAGCAGATGCGACGATTGTCTCGGGTGCGCCACTCATTAGATGGACGGAAAAAGCGAGGTGGGGGCCTGTAAACTGGAGGCGAGGCCGGAGGAGGTGGAGCCGATAAGGCGACTGGATGCGGTGGGGGCCGCGCGACCACAGCTGCGTAGCTGAGAGGTGAAGGCGGCGCAGTTGGTGCGTAGCCAGCAGTTGAGAGATCAGATGGCACCGAAGTGCATGGCTAAGAGGCCGGAACTGTAGAGAGGGCATTGCAAATTTCAGTGCGGTTGGCCTGCTGCATATTCGAAGGGAGGCTTGTCGTGGGCGCGTCGCTATGCGGCAGCAGGGAGAGCTGTCGGGCGACTTCCTCCCTGATGAAGTCTTTAATCTGGTCCGATAGAGTTCCTTGGTGAACGTTGCCATTTGCGAGTGCGACGGCCGAGATCGAATCTGGTGATGGGACACTCTGTCGGGCGATGGAACGCTGACGACGTAATTCATCGAAGCTCTGGCACAGGCTTACGAGGACTGCCACTGTGGTCGGGCTTTTCGCCAGCAACATCTGGAATGCGCCATCCTCGATACCCTTGAGAATATGTCGAATTTTCTCTTCTTCAGGCATGGATGAGTTAACACGCCTGCAGAGGTCGAGCACATCCTCAATATAGCTAGTAAAGGTCTCGCCAGGCTGCTGGGCTCAGTGGCGCAGACGCTGGTCAGCGCGGAGCTTGTGGACCTCTGGTCGGCCGAACGCTTCGGTCACGAGGGTCTTAAAGGTGGACCAGCTGGCGATGGCGGTTTCGCGGTTGGTGAACCATAGCTTGGCGACGTCAGTCAAATAAACGATAACATAGGCAAGCTTAGAGTCGTTGTCCCATTTATTGCTGGCACTTACGCGTTCGTACAAGAAGAGTCAGTCTTCGACGTCTTGCTCACCACTGCCGCTGAAGATTGGTGGGTCCCGCCGACGGGTAGCGCCGGGGCAGGTCGACGGGGCAGCCGATGGTACTGGCTGTGCTGGGATGGGCTGGTTGGCGACTGCGTCAGTCATGTTGTACGGAGGTCTTTCGGCCAACTTGCGAGAGCGGAGCTCCAGGTCTGCTTAGGGATCTCAGCACCTTAACCAAATGCGATGATGTTTATTCGAACAGAGGAGTCGCAACGAGGTCGTGACGGAAAATGGGCGAACGGCAAGTCTGGCAAAGGCGGCACAAGTTCTCGCGCAATCAGAGCACGGGGTTCTTCGTTCTCTTTTGAAAGCGCATACGCGTTATAGTGCGTATGCTCCGCTACAATATATATATATATATATAGTTATATACTTTGAGAATAGTGCAGTATAGGAAACAAAACAATAAAATATTTATTTAATCCTAACAGTTTCGGCTGGTGGACCAGCCTTCTTCCGAGGATGTAAGTGAAATGATACAAGTTCCCGTAGCAGAGGGTCACCCTCACAGTTTAAAGACCCTCCAAAAAAAAAGGACAAGCGGGCGAACGGGGTAGCAACAGACAACAAGAAGCAGAAGAAGGAGAGGAACCAGAAAGGAGCGACCGAGAGCCGCCGAAAACGAGCGGGTAATTCTGGCATTGTTACTGGGTATAGGTAAGACGCGCCGCCAGCGGAGGCGACCAAGAAAAACGGAAAAATGTGGAACATGTTTTGCTTACTCGCATCCCACACATGGATCGAGTTTAAGTTCACGTGGTTTGGCGGCTGGCCCGCGGCATCGGACCACACACACACACACACACACACACACACACACACACACACACACATACACACACACACACACACACACACACACACACACACACACACACACACACACACACACACACACACACACACACATACACACACAAGAAGCGTCGGTAAAATATAGGTTTGAATGGAGAATTTTCGAGAACCGACGCTTCCTCGATGATATATTCTTCGTGTGGGCTGATAGTGAACATAATCTTTCCAAATTCATTTCCGGTTTCAACTCCGTGCATCCTTCGATAACATTCACGCACACGTATTCGCAGAAGAGTGTTCACTTTCTGGATGTCACTGTATCACTCAGTGGCACCACCATATCTACTTCCCTGTATAAAAAACCAACAGACCGCCAACAGTATCTGCATTTCTATAGCTGTCACCCCCATCACTGCAAAACAGGTGTTCCTTACTGTCAAGCCCACAGATACGGAAGAATTTGCTCTGAAATCACGCAATTTGACACCCACGCACAGGAATTGAGAACAGCCTTCTTGCGTCAAAAGTACCCCGAAAAAATAATTGACAATGCAATTGAGCGCGCTCGCTCTTTGGACCGAGAATCAACAATGGGAGAAAAAGGTGGGAATAAAGATGATATAACTTCAGGGGCAAATTTAATCCTCACATACTGCGCCGCCGCCCCTCGGGTGAATTCTATACTAAACCGCCACTTCAACATACTTAAACAGAGTAGTCGCCTCTCTGCCATTTATCAGACTCCGCCCAAGGTGGTTTACCGAAGAAATAAAAACCTGAGAGACCTACTGGTCAGGGCGAAAACACACAAATCCGACCACCATCAGGGCTGTAGACCGTGCGGGAAACCTCGCTGCAGGGTGTGCACACACATGGTGACCACAGATACGGCCGAAGCCTCCTGTTCAGACTATGTGTACAAAATTAAAGACGACCTTAACTGTGACTCAGCCAATGTGGTATACAAAATTCGCTGTGAGGTGTGCAAACAGGAATATATTGGACACACGGAAACCACGTTCCGTTTGCGTTTCAACAACCACAGGGCACACGTAAAGGGCCTCCCCAATTTGCCGTTCTCCAAGCATATCAATCTTCCTGGTCATTCTTTCGAACGCGTGTCATACTCCTACAATCCGGCTTCCAGAACACACGGGAGCGCGAACAGCGGGAGTCATACTTTATAAAGAAATTCAGATCACTTACCCACGGAATCAACGAGAGCCCTGGGCGACTGACGTGTCTCCGCGACGTTTCGTGAAACACAGAAATTGAATTACTCAATTAATTTATTTATGCATACGTGAAGTCGCACACGCAAGTTGGTCAATATAGAGAAACTAAACGAATTCGATGCTACGTGAACCAAACGGCGTGTGTTAGTACTATTAGACTTTATTTTCATTTCTGAGTACTTTTTAGTATTATTTATTTTTATATATATTTTATTTACGTTTTTGTTTGTTCATGCTTTACAAGAATACCCATTCATTTATTTTCAGTATGACTGGTTGTACACTTTTCTGCAAGAGAGGGCAGGTGGAGAGAGGGGGAGAGGGCACATTAGCTTTCCAACGTGGCCATGATTTTCCGAAAGCTGGAGCGGGTCGTATGCTTCTTGTGTGTGTGTGTGTGTGTGTGTGTGTGTGTGTGTGTGTGTGTGTGTGTGTGTGTGTGTGTGTGTGTGTGTGTGTGTGTGTGTGTGTGTGTGTGTGTGTGTGTGTGTGTGTGTGTGTGTGTGTGTGTGTGTGTGTGTGTGTGTGTGTGTGTGTGTGTGTGTGTGTGTGTGTGTGTGTGTGTGTGTGGTCCGATGCCGCGGGCCAGCCGCCGAACCACGTGAACTTAAACTCGATCCATGTGTGGGATGCGAGTAAGCAAAACATGTTCCACATTTTTCCGTTTTTCTTGGTCGCCTCCGCGGGCGGCGCGTCTTACCTATACCCAGTAACAATGCCAGAATTACCCGCTCGTTTCCGGCGGCTCTCCGTCGCTCCTTTCTGGTTCCTCTCCTTCTTCTGCTTCTTGTTGTCTGTTGCTACCCCGTTCGCCCGCTTGACCTTTTTTTTTTGGAGGGTCTTTAAACTGTGAGGGTGACCCTCTGCTACGGGAACTTGTATCATTTCACTTACATCCTCCGAAGAAGGCTGGTCCACCAGCCGAAACTGTTAGGATTAAATAAATATTTTATTGTTTTGTTTCCTATACTGCACTATTCTCAAAGTTTATAACTTTTATTACGGTAGCCGGAAGAAAGTCTGATCATCTATTTCATCTATTTTATACTCATGGCTACTGCAAGTGCTGCAAGGAAACAGTTAACATGGAAGTTCCCCCACCATCCCTCAACGACAGCCATCATCGGTGACTCTCAAGCAAAGTATCTCTACAACCATTTTGACCCCCGTCGAACAAACACGCCCGTCTTCGTGACTCAATCTGGACTGATTATGCAGGAAGCACTTTCACTGCTGGACTTTATTCCACGCACAGTGACCACTCTGGTGTTACACGTGGGTACGAATGACATAGCATCCTCCTCAGCCACTGTGGTGTTTCAAAAATACAAGGACATAGTGAGCCGAATCGTGGAGCAGCGGCCGGAGATTAAGAAGATCTTCACCACATTGGTGCTACCGAGGGCCCCAGACCGCAGGCGCGCGTGCCTCAACCGGCCCTTCGTCGCACGGTTCAACAGAGAAGCGGGCCACTTCAACCACCTCCTTGGATTGCACTGTCGGCGAAGCGGGACTCTCTTCTACATCGATCACGCCTTGGAATGGCTTCCGCCTGGCCGGGTTCTGGCGGCCGATGGTATACACCCAAGTTTTGAGGGTGTTGCCCTCATCGCCAGCCACCTGAGATCGCTGCTTCTGCGAAATATGGTGAGGTCGCCGTCAACCTGGCTTGACCATGCACCATTAGGCCTGCCGCACCCACCGAGAGAACATTGTCATTCCCGGATTGAGAACCCCAGCATCCGCGAAGCAAGCGGGATCCCATGCCGACGATCATCACCACGAGCGCCGAGGGGTGCTCCGCATACATCAAGAAGCAAGAGCCCCTACAACACGACTCGGGGCCGCCCAGAGGCTTCCAGTGACAGTGCTTGTCCCCCACGCAGGGACTGACTCAACAACCCGTCAGGTACGGCCCGCTCCAGCACATATTGGTCTCGTGATTCAATGGCCTTAAGAAAGAATGTTGATAAGCGCGTGAGGTTTGAAATGCATGCTTCAAACCTTAAAACATATATTTCATCGGGATTCGCACCAAAGGGTCTCACTGTTCAACTGCAACCCGCAATGAATAACTTCAACAAAAATGAGCAGCGGCAATGGAGCAATATCTTAAAAGATGCATCTATTAGGCTTACACAGGTCGTAATACAACACAGTACACGTAAGGCCACGGAACCTAAAGAGGAACAAAAGGCGCGACTAAAACAGTCAAGTTTAACGCAGTCAGAAACAGAAGAGCTTGCCAAATACGAAGGAAAAAAGAGATTGACCATTCAGGGCAAGAAGGACAAGAAATTGAGGCGAGACGGTGCGTGGCCGACTTTAATATACTCCGCCAGCAATCCTCCCACAACGTATACAGATCAACCTGTTACCTCTCATCAATCTCCACAAAAGAGCACCGATGTCACCAATGTGGTTAACCTTTCCGGCAAATCTTTGACACCTGCGCAAACAAAGCTGCTATCAAAAGGTCTAACCTTCTGCCCCGCCTCTGGCAAAATTGATGAGTTTAAACTTTACCAAGATTTGGACAACTTTGCCAGAACCATGCGTCTAAAAGAATATTTTCATGATCGAAGCAGCACGCAACAAAATCAATTTTCAGATAAATCTTGGACTCCAGGTGAACAACGAGACAAATATCTAGACATGTCAATTTCAGCCGTCCAGGGGGATATAATCAGGGAATATGAAAAGCGCCAACCCATTCGCAACAATCTGTCCAAAGAGGAGCGGGAGGCTTTGCGCAGTTTAAGTGACAGCCAGAGCATTGTTATTAAACCAGCTGATAAGGGTGGTGCTGTGGTTGTACTCGACAGGACTGACTACATCAAAGAAGGGCTTCGCCAACTGGCAGATGAAAATTTCTATAAACAACTTCCTTGTGATCCGACAGAGGAGTATGAAAGTACTATTAAGGCCTCACTAATATCATTACGTAAAAGTGGGAAGATAACCTACCCAATGCTTAAAATGATGTTACCTGGCAAATCGTCTCCCGGGCGTTTCTAGTTACTACCCAAAATTCACAAGACTAACAATCCCGGCCGACCCATAGTTTCCAGCAACGGTACTGCTACTGAAAAAATTTCTAGTTTCATTGACTCTCTGATTAGGCACATCCCACAATCATTCCCATCATACATCACAGATACCAGCCACTTCCTTCGAGAAGTCTCAAAACTTGTGGTACCTTTAGATTGCTATTTGGTCACCATGGATGTCTCATCACTGTACACAAACATTCCCCACACCGAAGGAATCGCCGCCACAGTCACCGCCTATGGAAAAAGTAAATCGACGAGTGAATTCGACGAAAGCGCTTTAGAGGTGCTCCTAAATCTGGTACTTAAACATAATAACTTTGAATTCGACCAAAACCATTATCTGCAAGTAAACGGAACTGCCATGGGAACTAAAATGGCCCCAAATTAAGCAAATATTTTCATGGCCTCTTTGGAGATTCCTTTCCTCGAAAATTCTCCATTCAAACCTATATTTTACCGACGCTTCCTCGATGATATATTCTTCGTGTGGGCCGATCGTGAACATAATCTTTCCAAATTCATTTCCGGTTTCAACTCCGTGCATCCTTCGATAACATTCACGCACACGTATTCGCAGAAGAGTGTTCACTTTCTGGATGTCATTGTATCACTCAGTGGCACCACCATATCTACTTCCCTGTATAAAAAACCAACAGACCGCCAACAGTATCTGCATTTCTATAGCAGTCACCCCCATCACTGCAAAACAGGTGTTCCTTACTCTCAAGCCCACAGATACAGAAGAATTTGCTCTGAAATCACGCAATTTGACACCCACGCACAGGAATTGAGAACAGCCTTCTTGCGTCAAAAGTACCCCGAAAAAATAATTGACAATGCAATTGAGCGCGCTCGCTCTTTGGACCGAGAATCAACAATGGGAGAAAAAGGTGGGAATAAAGATGATATAACTTCAGGGGCAAATTTAATCCTCACATACTGCGCCGCCGCCCCTCGGGTGAATTCTATACTAAACCGCCACTTCAACATACTTAAACAGAGTAGTCGCCTCTCTGCCATTTATCAGACTCCGCCCAAGGTGGTTTACCGAAGAAATAAAAACCTGAGAGACCTACTGGTCAGGGCGAAAACACACAAATCCGACCACCATCAGGGCTGTAGACCGTGCGGGAAACCTCACTGCAGGGTGTGCACACACATGGTGACCACAGATACGGCCGAAGCCTCCTGTTCAGACTATGTGTACAAAATTAAAGACGACCTTAACTGTGACTCAGCCAATGTGGTATACAAAATTCGCTGTGAGGTGTGCAAACAGGAATATATTGGACACACGGAAACCGCGTTCCGTTTGCGTTTCAACAACCACAGGGCACACGTAAAGGGCCTCCCCAATTTGCCGTTCTCTAAACATATCAATCTTCCTGGTCATTCTTTCGAACGCGTAAGTGTCATACTCCTACAATCCGGCTTCCAGAACACACGGGAGCGCGAACAGCGGGAGTCATACTTTATAAAGAAATTCAGATCACTTACCCACGGAATCAACGAGAGCCCTGGGCGACTGACGTGTCTCCGCGACGTTTCGTGAAACACAGAAATTGAATTACTCAATTAATTTATTTATGCATACGTGAAGTCGCACACGCAAGTTGGTCAATATAGAGAAACTAAACGAATTCGATGCTACGTGAACCAAACGGCGTGTGTTAGTACTATTAGACTTTATTTTCATTTCTGAGTACTTTTTAGTATTATTTATTTTTATATATTTTTTATTTACGTTTTTGTTTGTTCATCCTTTACAAGAATACCCATTCATTTATTTTCAGTATGACTGGTTGTACACTTTTCTGCAAGAGAGGGCAGGTGGAGGGAGGGGGAGAGGGCACATTAGCTTTCCAACGTGGCCATGATTTTCCGAAAGCTGGAGCGGGTCGTATGCTTCTTGTGTGTGTGTGTGTGTGTGTGTGTGTGTGTGTGTGTGTGTGTGTGTGTGTGTGTGTGTGTGTGTGTGTGTGTGTGTGTGTGTGTGTGTGTGTGTGTGTGTGTGTGTGTGTGTGTGTGTGTGTGTGTGTGGTCCGATGCCGCGGGCCAGCCGCCGAACCACGTGAACTTAAACTCGATCCATGTGTGGGATGCGAGTAAGCAAAACATGTTCCACATTTTTCCGTTTTTCTTGGTCGCCTCCGCTGGCGGCGCGTCTTACGTATACCCAGTAACAATGCCAGAATTACCCGCTCGTTTCCGGCGGCTCTCCGTCGCTCCTTTCTGGTTCCTCTCCTTCTTCTGCTCCTTGTTGTCTGTTGCTACCCCGTTCGCCCGCTTGTCCTTTTTTTTTGGCGGGTCTTTAAACTGTGAGGCTGACCCTCTGCTACGGGAACTTGTATCATTTCACTTACATCCTCCGAAGAAGGCTGGTCCACCAGCCGAAACTGTTAGGATTAAATAAATATTTTATTGTTTTGTTTCCTATACTGCACTATTCTCGAAGTTTATAAATATATATATATATATATAATATATATATATATATATATATATATATATATATATATATATATATATATATATATATATGTGTGTGTGTGTGTGTGTGTGTGTGTGTGTGTGTGTGTGTGTGTGCTGTGTGTGTGTGTGTGTCTACCCTTGTGTAATAAAGATAAATGCGGTGAGTACATTTTCCTAAGTCTGTTCATCAATATGTATTCGGGTAAAAGCTCAGAGGGCTGTATGAGCCCACCCAGATGAGTCCTGCTCATGCACTCTGTCACGTTCTCTAATAAAAAAGTGACTGGTTCTTGAGTTCTTGACAGCCAGAGTACAAGCCCATTGGTGCTGCCTTTTGTGAAATCTCTATTGAGGAAGCAACGCCGTTGACTTGCATTAGTCAGTCTAGTAGAGGGCGAAAATATTGCCCTTATTAGTTAAACATCCCCATTTTCAGAAGCATTCAGGATTGTGTTTATTTCTAATTATATGCTGCTCAGCACATTTGCAGTTAATAAATGTGGAACAAGAGAAGAAAGATATTGTACAAGTACCTTTAGGCATCAACCATTTCAGTACTTTTTCCTTTTTTTAGCTGAAGCGTATGATTGCTTACATGTCGCTGGTTCAATAAAGAGCATATAACAGTATGCTATGTTTTCATTCCAATTCATATTACCACCACATGCCGTCTTTGTCCAGTAAAGTTCGAGTTCCCATTTAGCTTCCATATCAGACCTGGCTACACTTGCAGGTTTCTGAACAGATTCTTTGTCCGGGGACTTGAGCTGTTGTGTTCGTTTACGTTCTTTGTACAAAATTTTTCGGTTACTGCAATGCATGAAAAATACAATGTAGATTGTGCGTTGCTTTTTCTCTCTTGGCGTCCACTGGTGCTCGACCAATCGAGGGCTTCTCTGCTGCATTGACTCAAGCCTGATGGAGCACACAGCGTTGCCCTGCCAATATGGTTGGCTGGGCGAGTTGGTGATGCAAGGCCACTCATTCATAAAATAGTCACCTAGACATTGGAACGACATATGAAACTTGCTCACAAGATGGAACTCCAGACTAAGCGGAAGACAAACGCCTCAAGAGATGAATATTCAACATGGCATGTTGGCGGAGTTATTTCGACAAATGCTCTTTCCTTCATGGGAAAAAAAAGAAGGGGGGCGGGGGGGTGGGGGCTCGGACAAGGCTGCTTGCCAAAATGTCGGTTCAAGCCCAATATTTTTTGTCCTATGTACCCTCTTGGGTGGGAATGTCCGTTTCTTCAACTGTTGTTCAAAGTACTAATTGTACATGTTTGGTAGGCGAGCTTAAAAATTAAGATGCAAATGCCATCTCGCCATTTTTCTGGCATCCAGCAATGGTTGCATGTAAAGCAGTAAAAAGAACTGATTTTGGACTATACCTGAATACTCAGATTTTGCGGGCCTTGTTTAATGTCACGCAGCTCTTATATACCTGCTGATATTATCGAAAGGAGCACCTTGGACTGGAGAGCAAGGTTGATGTTGGTTAAGATATTCGCAAGGATCTGAAGTTCGCAAGGAAACAACGTAATGGTGTTTACAGTAGTTGAGAAGCAGTTAAGGTGCTAAAAGTAATGTTTCGTGGGCTAAAATGCCCCAGACTCTTTCGAAGCCAGTGTCGAATGCCCCGGCAAAAGCGTTGCAAAGGTAACTTTCGCCTCTCATACTTACTAGATGTTACCAATGAGGGGTGCCGCTATCGGTGAACTACCTGCCTCCCTAATATTACTGCCTGTCTCCCCTTGCCACTCCCCCCCCAAAAAAAGACATGCTCAAAACACAGAATAAGCTCCCCAATTACATGTATCCACTGCCCCCTCCCCCAAATGAACTCGCTTGAAGCGGGTTCCTCACCCACCCAATAAAAAAGTATCATCTTGTCACCACTGTAACTAATTAAAAGTAATTGTTCCTTCGCGTAATATAACACAGGCTCATTGCAGTCCTGAGTAATTAGTGGAGCCGGAGACCTCCCCCCCCCCCCTTCTTAAGTCGGTGACGCCGCCCTCAAGGAAACTGGAAAGCGAACTTCTCTCTGCACGTAACTTGTGAAGTGTAAGTATTTGCACTGAAATTCATTTATGCTACTTTCAAGTATCACTGTTAGCAAGGTACAGTCTAGCACATTTCCAGTTAATCTCTTTCATTGCTGGGGAGGCACAGGCGAATTTTTTTTTCTTTTTATAGCCTAGCGGTATTAAGCTCTAACTACACGTACGCGTTCCAACGCGTCAGCGTGTGTGGCGCGTAGATACCGCGTCGCGTCGCGTTTATGTATGAAGGGACAGGGCGCACGTGTGAAGTGTGCACGCCGTACACGTGCTTAAGAGTGAGCAATAGAGACAGCAATAGAGAGTTAGAAAAACGGGAGGAATAGTGAGATAGAAACAGACATCCTGCACTCCAGAATACTTTAAAGATTGCAGCGGAGCCAGCACAGCCAAGAATGGCCTGTGTGCCACGAACGGGAAACACTACAAGACATGATTTGAGTATGTAACTTCAACCAAAATCACCCGCCACTGCCCCTCTCTCACCCCATGTCTAGCATGCTCCCCCGATCTGTCCCACCCCTTGGAGAGCAGGGGAAGATCTTGCTTTGCCGCCCCGCGCTAAAAGACCAGCTACTGCTCGTTACGAGGCGCCAGGTGGCGAGAAACGCATTTGGATTCCCGTGAATTGGAGACCACTTCCTTCTGGCGCATTCGCCAGAGAGCTCATCAATAAAGTTCTTTCATTCCTTCATTTATATCTAATCTATAGCGGCGTACTCGGGACATCACACAAGCTCGCTAGACACCGTATAGACGTCACCGTGTCAAAGATGCAGTGTTGCGTGAAGCGGAGGCTCCGAAATGCAAGTTCACGAAGCCGAGGCAACAAGGTAATAAAAGGTACGTGGTACTACTGAGGGCACCAAGGGTCTCTGCAAGGAATATCGCAAGGGGATCATCACGCATGGACAGCTTCGGTGTACGGTGTGAATGGGTCAAAGTCTTTCTCCCTCCGCATCTCTCTCTTTCGAGTCCTGGGTACATGTGCAGCACGGTGATGCTATGGCACGTCTACTGCAATTACAAACAGTTGCAGAAACCATGGTGCATCCAGGCTGGCCCACTCACGTCGCCCGTGCAGTGACACGAGACGCACAAAGACGCCGCAGGAAGTATTATTATTATTGTTATTATTATTATTATTATTATTATTATTATTAATATTATTATTATTATTTCTATCACCAGTATGGTGCAGTTACCTGGCTTACTGGCGTTCACGCTCTACAGATGCCAGCGCATAGCTTAACGCTGAGACGCTTGCCTTTTGAGAGGAGGAGCTGGGTTCGACTCGCAACACTGTATGAGATTTTATTTTTTATTAAACATTAAAGAGTAAGTTTCATAGCTTTTTATTGTTTATATGCTTTCTAGGTGACATAAAGACAGACACGCAATTTTAGCCGTTGATTACATTGGGTGCTTACATTCTACACATGATCGCTGTAGAACGATAGATCATTCCACAAGGTTTTCAGCGTAGCGAAAGAATGCGACAATGCGCCCAGTTCCTTTGATCAAGCAAACGTCCGACCACACCCCATTGCTTAGGATCATCGGGGCATTGGTGTTTACAATGGGAGAAACATAGGACAAGGGTTCCCCTGATGTGCTGGCTTATCTGCAATACTTGGTCAAAACAAGCAAAAAAAAACGTTGAGGCTTTTATCACTTCTGAAAAGGCTCAACTTTTGTTTGGCATCACAACTTCAGACGTGGGCATTCAGTACGTTAGTTCCAAGCTAAAGGTTTCCCTGAGAAGTTGGCTTCCGAAAAAGACTTGGTCAAAAGCAAAGTAAAAAGTTGAGGCCCTTACCACCCCTGATAAGCTTCAACTTTTGTCTGACGTTGCGCCTTGTCACGTGGACGTACTATACGTTTGTTTCGAGCTTAAGGTTCTCTCGAGAAGTAGACTTATTCACAATACATGGTCAAAACCTCTGAAAAAAGTTGAGGCCCTTATCAACCCTGACAAGGCATTAACTTTTGTGTGACGTGACGCCTTGTCACGTGGGCGTATGGTACGTTTTTTTCGAGCTAAAGGTTCCTTTGAGTAGTTGACTTCCCCGCGATGCATAGTCAAAACCAGCGAAAAAAGTTGAGGCCCTTATCACCCCTGATAAGCTTCAACTTTTGTCTGACGTCACAACTTTTCTCGTTGGCTTACTGTACGTTCGTTCCGAGCTAAAGGTTCCCTTGAGAAGTTGACTTCCTCGCAATACATGGTGAAAACCAAGAAAAAAAAAGTTGAGGCCCTTATCACTCCTGACAAGGCTCAACTTTTGTCTGACGTCACAATTTCCGAGTCACGTGGGCGTACTGTACGCTGGTTTCTAGCTAAAGGTTCCCTTGAGAAGTTGACTTCCCCACAATACATGGTAAAAACCAACAAAAAAAAGTTGAGGCCCTTATTACTTCTGACAAGGCTCAACTTTTGCCTGACGTCAAAATTTCTCACGTGGGCGTACTGTACGCTGGTTTCGAGCTAAAGGTTCCCTTGAGAAGTTGACTTCCTCGCAATACATGGTGAAAACCAGCGAAAAAGTGTTGAGGCCCTTATCGCCCCTGATACGCTTTAAATTTTGTCTGACGTCACGCCTTGTCACATGGGGCGTACTCTACGTTTGTTTCGAGTTATGGGTTCCCTCGAGAAGTTGACTCCCCGCAACGGATGGCCAAACCAGCGGAAAAAGTTGAGGCCCTTATCACTCTTGATAAAGCCCCACTTTTCTTTGACGTCACACCTTGTCGTGAAGGCCGTCCACGTGACAAGACGTGACGTCAGAAAAAAGTTGTGCCTTATGAGTAGTGATAAGAGCCTCAACCTTTTTCGCGGGTTTTGACTATGCATTGTGGGGAAGTCAACTTCTCAAGGTAACCTTGATTGATATGGGGGCTTTTCCGTCCCAAAACCACCATATGATTCTGAGAGACGTTGTAGTGAAGGGCTCCGGAAATTTCGACCACCTGGGGTTCTTTAACGTGCACCCAAATCTGAGCACACGGGCCTACAACACTTCCGCCTCCATCGAAAATGCAGCTGCCGCCGCCGGGATTCGATCCCGCGACCTGCGAGTCATCAAGGGTACCTTTAGCTCGAAACAAACGTACAGTACTCCCACGTGACAATGCGTGACGTCATACAAAAGTTGAGCCTTATCAAGTGTGATAAGGGCTTCACCTTTTTTCGCTGGTTTTGACTCTCTATTGCGGGCAAGCCAACGCATCAGGGGAACCCTTGCTTCTGATTCCTCTAACTGAAAACGCATTTGACCCAAAATTCAATGTAATGGTGCATGGGGGGACGTTTGTTTGATCAAACGAACTGGGCACATGATCGCATACCTTCACTACGCAGAAAACCTTGTATTACGGTCTGTCGTTTTTTAGCGTAGATGTGCAGAGCGTCAGCACCCAACGCAATCAACGGCAAAGCTTGCTTGTCCGTCCGTCTTTATGTCACGTAGTACGAATATAAACAATAAAAAGCTGTAAAGCTTCGCGTTTATTATTTAATAAATAAAAAATAATATATCATGCAGAGTTCAGAGTCGAACCTAGCCTCTCCGCTCTGAAGGCGAGCATCATAAGCGATACGCTATACGCCGACACTTGCAATCCATGATTTCATCTTAGCCAAGTAACTTCACTGTGCTCGTGAAATAAATAATATTAATAATAATAATAATAATAATAATAATAATAATAATAATAATAATAATAATAATAATAATAATAATAATAATAATAATAATATAGAAAATAATAATAATAATAATAATAATAATAATAATAATAATAATATTATTATTATTATTATTTTTATTATTATTAATATTATTATTTCACTTTCGGCACCGTGTCGACGAGAAAATTGCCAGCCCGCACATCCCTCTGTCACGTAACACCCACATCACTGTAAGTTAATGCAAGAAACACTAAAGAGATAGTCTCGCAGAACTGCCGTTGTCGGCGTCGTTGGATATCAGCAAAAACTTGAGAAAGGTTCAAATAAATATATAAGAAAAATATATTTCTTTTCAAGTGAGTATCAACCACAGGCCTTCTGCATGACAAGCCAGCGTTCGACAACAGAGCCTCGTCGTTGCGGGGAAGCTGTTTTGGAAGAAACGTTATATGAATGTCATCTCACCCTTCCACATCCGTGAAAATGCAGGTACCGCGACCGGGTTCGATCCCACGACCTTAGGGTCAGCAGAATACCTCATCAGTAAATGGGGTGTTCTGACAAACACCGTGGTATGGTATATCATGTGAAAAAGCCAATAACAGTTGTTGCCTGGAAGGAAATGTCGCATCTGCCACTCGAGATAAACGTGCCTTGGCAACTGATTGTGCGTCTTGTGTTTCTGTACGAGTGACATTAGTGAGTGTACGGGCTGCACCGTGGTTTCTGCAACTGTCTTTAATTACGGTAGACGTGCCACAACTTTCTCGTGTGGTAGCTGTACTCATGACTCAAGATAAAGGGATGCAGGGAGAGAACGTGTACGGCCAATTCACACCGAAGGTCTGTATGCGTGATGATTTCCTTGCGGCATTCCTTGCAGCGACCCTTGGTGCCCTTAGTAGTACCATGAACCTTTTCTTGCCGTCTATCCCCGGCTTCGCAAATGGGAATTTCGGAGTCAATGCTGGCACTCGGCCACCGCTTCGCGAACGGTGACCTCTAACGACGTCTAGCGAGCTCGTCTGATGTGAATACGCCACTATAGCTTTAAATAAACGAATGAAAAACATTATAAAAGGGCTCCTGCCCCGGAAGGAAGCGGTCTCTCTTGAGGGGAATTCATGTGTGTCTCTCTCCACTTGGCCCCTCGCAGCGAGCCGCAGCTTGTCTTCCAGGGCGCACAGGAAGATATTTCATGACTACCTATAGGAGTCGGTCAGTTCGGGTGTAGCACGTTGGTGGTGGGCTGAGGGAGGAGTGGTGGCGAGTGCTTTTGGATCAATGTATAGTCCTACAATGTGTTCTAGTGTACCTGGTTCTTGGCACATGAGCCATTCCTGCCCGTCATGACTAGGCTGCATTCTATGAAGTATTCGGGAGTGCATGAATGCATCTGTCCGTTGCTCCCTCGTATACTTTAGACTTGAAGTGCGCGTGCTTATACCCAACCGGTCAAAGCGAGATTGCTTGCCCTGCTGAATCAGCCATTGTATTCGCTTGGAAATTTCGGCGTACGCTTACTACGAACGCACAGGATATGACCTCATGTGCGTGTTATAACGCGTCAGTGAAGATTAAAAAGTTTTTCTTTTATTTTCAACCTCGTGCTCCTTAAAGTCTACGACATCTCGACAAAACTTCAAGTTGCGGTCTCCTCAAGAACAGCGCCCCCGACTTGATCTGTGGGGGAGGGTTAGCATCCGGCTTTCCTATCAGTTTCTCGGGGCTTCGAAACTTTCTTGTCATGACATATGTTAGGGGAAGAAGCAATTATGGTCAACTGGCAACGAGACTGACACGAAAATTTTTTGATTGGAGCAAGTAAGTGACGAACTAATACACTATATTTTGAACAGGCTTGCTTTCATGGGAAGGGGGGGGGGGCGGATAAGTTAGGCAGTTAGGAGGGCAGCTGCCCCTCCAATGGTGGCGCCCTTAATTGGTAACTGTCAGCAACTATGAAAAGCGAAAGTTACTTTTGCAAAAGTTTTTCCAAGACATGCGACAATGGCTTCGAGGGAGTCTGGGGCATTTCAGCCGACCAAACCTTACTTTCAGCCCATCAACTGTTTCTATACAGACAATTAGAAATAGCTCGAGCCAACGTCAAGTTTGCACTCAAACCCAAGGTGCTCAGTTCGACAACGACTTCAGAAGGTATGAAAGAACTGTACGACTATAAAAATATCAAAGAGATGCATCAAAGACTGCCCTCAAAATTAAAGAGCATTCGGGTACACCCAGTCCCAAAAGGCTGCTTTACAAGCGACCACAGTGGGACACCAGACCTCATCACAGTATGCATGTTGAGTCAAAGTGGCGAGACTGAATTTAACCTCAAGCTGTAGACCTAATTGTCCACCATACATCCGTATCGAACAATGTACAAATGGTACTTTTAACAAAAGATAAAGAAATTGACGCGTCCACACAAGGGAATGCGCAGGGTGAACAAAATATCTTACTTACCTTGAGTGTTCCGTTTTGAGAGTAGATCAGCATTATTGAACACTGCGCATTACTGGAACCAATATTTCGACAAGCAATCTTGTCAAGTTCCCCCTCCATCTCCATGAGTATACGACCACTGGTCGAAACAACTCCAGCAACACCCAGAGTTGAATATTTATGTCTCGAAGCCTCCATCTTCTAAACATCTGCTCTGGTTTTCCATCTTGTGATTATGTCGTTGCATTTTAGAACCCATTTTTCCAAAGTCTGGCGAACTATTTTATGAATGACTCGCAGAGAAATGCTCTTTGAGCCATCAGGCTTGCCGTAGTAGCCAAGGCAGCACAGGAGCACAACTGGTGGAGTACAAGAGGGCGCTGAATAAGAAAAAGTAACACACAATGTACGTTTTGATTGGATGAATAGCAGCAACCAGAAAATTTGAAACAAAGAATGTAAACAAACACAACGCGGGTCCCTCGACAAAGATTCTGTTCACAAACCGCCACCAATAGTCTGGTCACAGATATGGCAGCTCTATACGCGAATTCACACTACACTGTGCAAAGACGCTATCTGGTAGTACTCTGAATTAGAATGGACAGCATATTATTTACTGTTAAGTGCTACCAATCGAACAAGCCATTTATAGCAAGAATTTCTCTTAGCCAAAGGTAGCAAAAAATTGCTGAAATAACAGAGGCCTAAAAGTACTTGGTAAACGGGGAACAATAGAAGACATTATACAATCGCAAATGTGCGGATGAGCCCAATAACAAATTATGTGATCAATATTTGTGAATATCAGGATGTCGCACTAATAAGGACATTAAAAGAAAACTTTGCCCCTTACTAGACCAATACAAGTCAACGGAATTTCCTCGTCAAAGGTGGACGCACGCAAGCCTGCACCAATGGGTAGGTACACCGGCTGTCAACAACCGGTCACTTCGTTCGAGTACATTGCCGGGTGCATGAACAGGACTTTACCCCCGTATTCTAGAACACCCCTTCAATCAAAGCTCCACCATCACTCGCGAAAGCCGGTGGGAGCGCCATCTATAGGTAGGGCAAGTAACTGCATATCAGTGATATTTTGCGGCTATTCTTGAGTAGCGCAACATCTTTTTCAGCAGAGCAGTGGCGCAGCGCTCAACTCTGTCAAGTGAAGGGTGAAAATCGAGTCGATGAGCGTTTGTGAACACGGGGGTTAGTCACCGAGGCGACCGGTGGCCGTGCTTCAGTTACCTGGTCGGCACTTATCCGGTCTTCTAGTGTCATCCGACTACATAGTCATAAACAGGTTTAGGAAAATGTATTCACCGCACTTATTTTTTATTACACCAACCTAATGGTGAACCTGTGTAGCTTGGAAAAGCCAACCGTGTGGGGCAATTGTCTGCAAACTTCTCAAGGCTAAACCGCCGGACACCTACAACATCCTATAGGCTAACCAAAAAAAAAACATGCCTCCTACAAGACCTTCAAAAAGCACTAAGAAGCACGTACTTACGATCCCCCAATATAGAATCAACATTCTAGAATTTTCCCGGGAAAAACGTCACTCAAAAAGTGCATAAGCACCCACGGTGCTTATTGTCCTCGGTCACATGTATTTTTTTCTACAAAAAGTATGCAAAAGAACACTACTCTATCAGAATGAATAAAAATGGCAAGCATTACGTACAATGCATGTCGAAACAAATTCTCATAATACTGCAAGTTTCTTTTTATTGTTTGCCGTAATTATGGCCGACCCCCACATACCCCTCCAGTCTAATTATGCTATTTTTGGCATATTGATGCTCTTGCAGGTTTACTGGCATGGCGAAGCAAGACCAAAGCATTTAAAGCTGTCTGCCAAGTTGAAAAGACAACACCAGCAGAATGACTAACAGGTACTTGGGTTAAGCTCGTGGACCATAACCAGGTGACTAAGTGTTAGCAACGAACCATATACGCACGCTGTGGACGCTCTCTGACCAGGATACCAGAAAAACAGATTCCAAAGAAGTGAAGCCTATTACCCACACATGACGATGCTTCAGCTGAGTCTCTTCATTGGACAAGCGAGAACCTGCCGAGCGCGTCCGCACAATAGCCTCAAGACCGAAGCAAAGGAACACCGAGTTCAGTAGTGAACGGGCGAAATGGAAGAGCGTAAGATGTGCCACTAACGCGAGCAAACACATGCACGCGTGATCCTGGTAACACAGATTGACAGATGAATTAAGCCCAGTTGCTCCGCTTTTGATGCAGAATAAAGCAAAAGAGCATCAATGTGCCATTGCAATTCACAATGTGAATGGATGTAAATCATGGCTAAGAAAGACGTGCATATGGGTTGACCATTTCTATTGCGCTCGAATCTGATGGTGAAATACAAACATTGCGAAGCGTTGCAACACAACGTTGCACTTGTGTAATTTAATCAACAGTATGGGTCTAACACATTTGACAGTCGCTGAAAACTAGATTCTCTACATATGGCGGCCGAACACTGCAGCACTTAGAGGTGTGATATCATCTAAGCCTTGACATTATCCCTGGAACAGCACTGCATGATAACACTGACGTATACACCCACGTGAGAATGTTTAATAGCGTTTCATGGGCCGATGGTGGATCCCGAGTTTGGTGGCATGCCTCGCGGAGGCAAGGCGACATCCAGTCCGTCAACCATTCTTCATCCGCCGTTGGCGACAGGACAGTGATGAGCAGCTGCGTTGAAGGGAGTCCCTTAACTAAGTGAAGACACAAAGGCAGGCCACGTAGATGGGATTTGCTGCACGACGCATCCCCCAGAAGGCAGGCAGGAGGCAAGAACCCGAAGCTGACTCGTTGTGCACGAAGAGATGGCACGGCCACAGTCTCCAACAGTGCATCCACCGGATGATGCCGAAGGTCGAAAAACTGCAAGCACACCAAGAATTCATGTTTATGTGTCGTTCAGATGCGCCAAGTACGCACATCAACGAAAGATCACGGGGACCGCCATATTTGAGAGAATTCCGAATTTATGCTTCGCCTAGGAATGGACAAACGAATGAGATCTTGTTCCATCCGGTACAGCATCGGACGTGATAATCGGAAGTTGTGGGTTTAAATCCCACGCACAGAAAGGGATATTCTTCGTCCGCCTTGACTAGATTCAATTGACGTCTTAATTGCTACACCCGACAATTGAAGACAGTGTCGCCTATGCTTTCCTTGGGCTCATTGTCAGATTTCTTTGGTTGCGTCTAACAATAAAATGAACTACAATGAAAACAACTCTACCAGGGCGATGTTTGCACTACGGATGAACAAAAAGAATTAACTTTCCACCTTGCCTACAAGTGGCCCATACTTTATGTAAGCACTAAAGCTACGTACGTATAAGACACGCGAAAGACACGGGACAAACGCTACTTTCAAATGAAACTTTATTGGAAGAGAATACCAAATATATAGGTGTAGCCTGCTCAAGAGAAAAAGCACGAAAACAAGAATAAACGACTAATCGAAGGAAATTAATGCTATCACTGTGGAGTGTTTATTCGCACCAACACGTGTCCAGAATGTATGCGCCGGCACGGGTCTAGATGAAGACTTCGTTAGTCATCACGCCGATATTGGCTGCAGTGGTGCCAAGGTGCGCATTATGTGACTACTACATGCGCACACTTAAAAATTCAGTTCCTTGCTTGTCAAGGCAATTGAAGGAGCACTAACCACAATTAAAACACTCCTCTACATCGCGTTGCCCTCGACAATTAGTGTCGAGTCAATGTCCGAGTCCTGATATAACACCATGGCGTTATTGAAAAAAGTTCGCACCCACTTTATCGACAATAAAGCGCGAGATGCCCGTCAGTTCTTTTGCGCACCTGATTGCGATGCTCACTAAAGCGAACGTTGATGCAGCAATCAGTCTGCCGTATACATAGCAATAAGGTGAGCATGATGCCATGAATTTTTCCATGCATTGCACGATGCCATGAATACGGCTACTGCAGCTAATGTTGGCTGGGGCACCTGCTCACAACCAAATCTCGCTTATGTGGCACAAACTGGGGACTGGAAACTGATGTTTGTACACTGCTTAACCATGGAATTTCGCATTAGAATTTTCGGCCATTATTCTCGTAAGCGTAGAGAAAAGTGGGAGATTAAGTGAGAATCGGAATGCACACAGCTAACAGACTCAAGGAAAGAAGACAAGCGCTGACTGAACTATCTATTAGTGAGTTCTTATAACCGAAGCTTTTTTGCATGATGATCGATGCAGATATTAAGTGAGCCACTGAAGTACCTAACCGGCGATATCACTTTCTTGGATGTTATTTGATCGTTTTACACTTTCTGTTGCATTCTGTTGGTATTTTTTGCTATTTTCTAGCACTCTGAATCATCGTAGATCATGTGTGCTCTCAGCCTAGATATATGCATGAGTGTGTGCACATTTAACCAATAAACTGAGTTGAGCCTTTGCTTGTTTGACTTCTAACCTTGCAGCTCTAGCATTGTCAACTTAAGCTTATTTACGCAGCAAATTGCCGAACAAAGGTCCAATAAGTGAACGTATAGTGGGTTGCAGCAGGCAGAAGAAAGACTTGAGCGGTGGGCTACTGGGTACGTCTTGTCCGGTGGGGCAAGGGCTGATTGAAATACACGAACCTGTGAGATCACTCATGGCATGTCGCACAGCTGCAAGCAAAATCCAGCAACTTGTCAATCATGGCAACATGTGACGGACCTGCTTTACAGATACCCAACATATACACAACTTCAATGTGGGTAGACTTCCCATAACCCTTTGTGGGACAGTGTTTACATTTGGAGAATACCTTTCTGTGCACTATCACCAGGTAAACTACAAAGTTTGAGGGATCACACATTAAGCGGATGGTTACACGTAAGATCGATCAATGCATGGCTGGTCGACGTACTACTTAAATGTCTAAAATTTTTATATATTGTTGCCTCATCAGCGGACAGAAGAGATCCTAAATTGGTTTTGCTGTAAAAAAATTGTTTAAGAACACAGTAAACCAATGACGAAAAGGTGGAGTGTCAGGCGTATGCTGCTTCTTTTTCTTTAGTTTGACAATGAACTGCGCAATATATATATATATATATATATATATATATATATATATATATATATATATATATATATATATAGTCACGTGGTCGTGACGTGACGAAAGGAGCACACTGCGAGTCGAATAATAAATTGTTTATTTGGGCGAACCTGTGCCCAGTAAACGAAAAGTCGGACTACAGTAGCGGCGAACGGAGCGTCGGCCGTCGATCAACAACTGACAAGCGGCGAAGTGCGTCGGCATTTATACTCTTGCCATCGAATGTTCTAGCGCTATCGCAGGCGGTGGCACATAGGTTCCAGAATAATCTGTACAGTTCGCAGAGTGGGCGTCATCTAATCGAAATTATCTACTAAAATCCGGAAGCTTCTCGAAAACTGCAGGCGTGGTTTTCGCTGGCAATTGTGTAGTGTTTTGGGGCGACAACAAAACTTGGGAAATTGAACGTGGCTATATATATATATATATATATATATATATATATATATATATATATATATATATATATATATATATATATATATATATATATATAATCTCTGCGTAGTGTAGGTGTTCTTTTAAACCTAAAAACGTTGCCTATAAACATTGCCTAAAGCATGCCTATTTATAAAACTGCCAAATCTTATATTAATAACACTTTTCAATGAAGAGAATATAATCGCGCTAAGAAAAGAGCATGCAATGAAAACTTCTGACGACGATGAAGAAAAACCCAATTTTTGTTATTTTTTATACTTTCTCCACTTATTCTCCTGAACATCAATGTTCACAATCAATAAAAATATGTTGCATTATAAGGATTCACTAGCGGTTACGACCCGTCGAAAATTCACACCGATAGATCGGACTTCCTGCCCTCTAAGTATAGTATGCAGGCCTATACTTTAGTTTTTCAAAAGGCAAGCAGCACTGAAATAGCTGTCGACTGCACTGAAGACGCCCCTGTCGGAATGGATTGGCAATGGGAGCAGCTATGAGTGCGGGATTACCGAGCAAGCAAGTGCGCACAGTCCATGTTGCGGTGTGAAGAGGGCCCGTCGAATAAGGCATTTGTGCAAGACTGAGCACAACATGTGGGTCTGAAGAATGTATGAAATTGGCGAACGCAAACGGCTTTTCAATTTGGCATTATATTGTATTGAGCAATTATTTCTTGACCGCTAAAGTGACTTGCAGCAATGATTGCTGTTTTCTTTGTCCTCCACTGATCGCTGGTAGTGCGGCTCCTTGTCAGTGGTTCCCAGTTTGGCAGTTCATAGTCCAAGTATCACCGCCTCCTTGCAAAGCTGCATCAACAGTACTCCGAATTACCGAGTAGAAATGATATAGAATCTAAAATTTTATTTTTCGAAACTGCGGCAAGATATCGCGCATGTTGGACATCAGTGTATTTAATAACCCAGTTTTAATGTGCACCTAAATTTGCAACTGCAGAGGTGTCTAGCTTGCTCCAAGCTAGTTGCAGCCGTGGTGGTCTTCAAAAGCCGTATCTGAAAAGCCACTAGGAGCAACTGCCATGAAAAGCTAGCTTATTTCAGTACACACGCACACCCACGTGATTCACATGAAAGATTGTATGAAGTTTTAAAACCTGTTTTCCATAGTCTGAGAAGGGACGTGGCATGGTCACATTTCATGGTTTCCAGCAAAAGATATCTTTTGAAAATTAGTGTTGATTTTTCATTGTCACACTGAGATTGAATGATTTGTAGCGCCTCAATGCGCTGCGCGTCAAGGAGGAAGAAGTTGGCATTTGGGCCGCGCGGCGCGTGCAGCGCGATAATAAAAAATCAGTTTGAAAACCGAAAGCTGTCGGGGCTGGATCTTTCCCGTGTAAGCTCCGACAGTTAATGGTGACCCGATAAAAAACACACAGCCCCGATCATCCCCCATGGATCCCGCCGGCTATGCCACCAATGCTACCGGTCCTGACGCCCAAGAAGACGCCAGACCTACCGGTGCTGCAGTCGCTGCGATTCAACATGTCAACCTGCCACCATTTTGGCCCAACAGCCCCAGCACATGGTTTCTGCAGGTCGAGGCGCACTTCCGTCTACGGCAAATCACCAGCCAACAGACCAGGTACTGGAATCTGGTATCCTGCTTACCTCCGGACGTAGCCGACGACTTAGCTGATATTTTAGCGTCGCCGCACCCGAGCCATCCCTACGACACGTTGAAGGCAGCTATCATTTCCCGCAAGTCTGAGTCCGAACACAGCAGACTGCAACAGCTCATCACGGCTACAGAGCTCGGTGACTGTCGCCCATCACAGCTCCTGCGACGCATGCGCCAGCTTCTTGGCGGCCCCTCCGCCCCTCAAGAGGAGAAGCTGTTACGTGAGTTGTTCCTCCAGCGCTTACCGCAGAGCATGGTCCCGGTCCTCGTAGCTGCAGCAGATGTCCCACTAGACACACTCGCTGAAATGGCTGACCGAGTGGCGGACTACTCGCGGGAACATAGCCTATACGCCGTTACCACACCGCTACCGGCCACCGCTGCAGACCCGGCGCTCGCGAGCATCGAGAACCGTTTGGACGCCCTTGTCAGGCGCCTCGATGACTTTGCACCTACGCATCGTCGACCGTCATCCAGGTTCCAGATACACAGTCGCTCCTCGACGCCCCCACGTTCTCCGGAACTTCGGCCACCCGACGCGCCGCGGGACGTTTCATCCTCAACCGTGTGCTGGTACCACCGCCGATTCGGTGCCTCTGCTCGCAAGTGCACTCGCCCGTGCTCGGTCGGGAAATGCGACGACCGGCCACTGACGGCGGCAAGTGGTACTGGTCAGAAGTCATGCCGCCTTTTCTATGTTTCTGATAAGATCACTGGCGCTCGCTTCCTAGTCGACACAGGAGCCCAGGTTAGCGTCATCCCGGCCTCGTGTGCAGATCGCCGTCGCAACGAACAGTCCTGCCCACTGCAAGCGATCAACAATTCCGCCATTCGCACATACGGCCAACGCTCTCTTACACTTGACCTTGGACTACGCCGTACGTTCCGCTGGATTTTCATCCTCGCTGACGTCTCACAAGCTGTTCTTGGAGCTGACTTCCTCAGTTTTTTCAACCTTGCTGTGGACATGCATGCTCATCGCCTCATTGATGTCAACACCCGCCTCTTCATCAACGGTGTACTCTGTACTTCCTCGCCAACGGGACTGCGAGCTCTCACACCTGCTTCGCCGTATGCAAAATTACTCGACGACTTTCCCAGCATCACGAAGCCGCACACCAGAGAGTCACCGGTGAAGCATTCCATCACTCACCACATTGTGACCACTGGACCTCCCGTTTTTACACGACCCCGTTGGCTATCTGGAGAACGCCTCGCCATCGCCCGCCGTGAGTTTGAGCACATGCTTGAACTCGGCATTGTGCGGCCTTCCTCCAGCAACTGGGCGTCGCCACTCCACATGGTGCCGAAGAAAGATCCTGGCGACTGGAGACCATGTGGGGATTACCGCGCTCTCAATGCCCACACCTTACCAGACCGCTATCCACTTCCTCACATACAGGATTTCACATCAAACTTGGCTGGGTGCACAATCTTCTCTAAGATTGACTTAATCAAGGCTTACCATCAGATTCCTGTAGAACCCGCCGACATTCCGAAGACGGCCATCACCTTCCCATTCGGTCTGTTTGAATAAGTGAGGATGCCTTTTGGATTGCGCAACTCTGCACAGACCTTTCAGCGCACTATCAACGAGGTCACGCGAGGTCTCGATTTCGTATTTGCCTACCTTGATGACCTCCTTGTAGCAAGCTCATCTGGCCCTGAGCATGAAGCCCACCTGCGCACCCTGTTCCACCGCCTGGATGATTACGGCTTCGTAATTAATCCCAATAAGTGCGTCTTTGGCGTCGCTACAATAGAGTTCCTAGGCCACCTTGTCACTCCAAAGGGTATCCAACCACTCGCCAGCAAAGTGAAGGCTATTCAAGACTTTCCACCTCCTACTTCACTAAAGAGACTCCGAGAATTTCTGGGCCTACTATACTTCCATCGCCGCTTTCTTCCAAAGTGCGCCACATTCCTAAAGCCCTTGACCGACCTATTGGCTAAAAAGAAAGACCCGGCTGCGCCACTGGAGTGGCCCAAGGACGCTGCATCTGCCTTCGACACTGCCAAGAAGGCTCTGGCAGACGCTACCATGCTCGTACATCCCGTCCCTGATGCCCCAATTCGTCTCATCACCGATGCATCAAGCGTGGCAGTTGGCGCTGTTCTCGAGCAGCACGTATCCGGTTGGCAGCCCCTTGGGTTTTTCTCGCAAAAACTGAAGCTACCAGAGACAAAATACAGTACATTTGCCCGAGAACTCCTCGCGGTATACCTCGCCATCAAACATTTTCGTCATTTATTGGAGGGCCGGGACTTTTACGTCGTTACAGACCACAAGCCCCTGACGTTTGCCTTCCATCGCAATCACAGCAATTATACTGCACGGGAGATCCGTCAACTATGCTTCATTTCTGAATTCACTGTGGATCTCAGACACGTACATGGGCCGGAAAATGCTGCTGCTGATGCACTATCCCGCATCGATGCCTTGTCGACCCAGCCACCACTAGACATGGAAGAGCTAGCAGCTGCACAAAGAAACGATCCTGAGCTGCATCGTATTCGCTCTTTATCCACGTCTCTATCGTTCACGGAGTGCCCGCTTCCATTTTCTACCTCATTAACAACGTGCGAAACGTCTACTGGTGTCCCTCGGCCCTTCGTGCCCTCAGCTTTTCGTCGTGCAATTTTTGATCAATTGCACAACATGAGCCATCCTGGTATTCGTGCCACCCAGAAACTAGTCACATCTCGTTTCCTTTGGCCAAGCATCAATGCTGATGTCCGACGCTGGGCGCGAACCTGCCTTGAGTGCCAGCGCGTTAAAGTTCACCGTCACACTGTCACGGCAACATCCCCGTTTCGGCCTCCAGACGCAAGGTTTTCTCACGTCCATCTCGACATCATCGGTCCTCTTCCGTCATCGCAAGGAGCCTGTTACCTGCTGACATGTGTGGATTGCTTCACCAGATGGCCGGAAGCGTTTCCCATTTCCGACATTACAGCCCCAACAGTTGCCAAAGCTTTCACAAACGGCTGGGTGTCGCGCTTTGGATGCCCCTCTGTCGTCACCACTGATCGCGGTCGTCAGTTTCAATCAGCCCTTTTCACCGCACTTGCCAATATCCTGGGCATTCGACACATCCACACAACTGCCTACCATCCTTCTGCCAATGGCATGGTTGAACGGCTTCATCGACAACTGGAAGCTGCCCTCACTGCTCACCAGCCAAGGGAACGTTGGCTCGACCACCTCCCCTTCGTACTTCTGGGCATCCGATCAGCATTGAAAGTGGATCTCGGCTGCTCATCAGCCGAACTAGTCTATGGCGTTTCCCTGCGTCTTCCAGGAGAATTCTTCGAGCCATCATCGCCACCTTCCACTCACGATGCCTCCACGTACATTCGAGAGCTGCGCAACACGTTTCGGGACTTTGCTCCTGTGATTCCTGCCGACCGACACCCCCAGTCTGTCTTCGTCAGTCAGGATCTGCATGACTGCAGTCACGTCTTCGTTCGGCGTGACCAAATACGGCCACCACTAACACCAGCCTATGATGGCCCATTCCGCGTACTCCATCGTACACCAAAGACGTTCACGCTGGACATCAATGGCCGTGAAGACGTCGTGGCTGCTGATCGACTGAAACCTGCATATATCGCCGCTCTCGCGGCCGCGGGGTTTCAATCTAAAGTCTGGATGCCAACATCTAAGCATGTCCACTGGGCGACTCCTCTGGTGATTCCTACGGCTCTCGCTCTACGGGGGGGAGCCCTGTAGCGCCTCAATGCGCTGCGCGTCAAGGAGGAAGAAGTTGGCATTTGGGCCGCGCGGCGCGTGCAGCGCGATAATAAAAAATCAGTTCGAAAACCGAAAGCTGTCGGGGCTGGATCTTTCCCGTGTAAGCTCCGACAGATTGATTACTGATCATCAGTGGTTCCGCAATACTCATTCACTTGCTTCAATACTTCGTCGACAATACTTCTGTTCAGAATTTTGCAATAAAAATGTCATTGACTCATTTTTATTGAAATACCATTGAGGAAATATTTTGTAAACAATATTTCTGTTGAGCACTTAGCAATAAAAAAAATTTGTATTATTTCTATAAAAAAAACTTTGGACGAAAAATTTCGCAAACAATATATGTGATGAGCATTTTGAAATAAATTTTTATTGTCTCAATTCTATCAAAAAACCATGGACTAAGTATATATGACCCCACCTGCACGCGGACGTTCGCGAAAGAGATGCACAGAAGCAGTATTTATTTGGAAGAGAGACTTACCTGTCAGCCACTAATTTGTGTACGTAACACTTAAGCTTGGTGCGCGTTTTGGCGTTTACTTGAACAGCGGTGTGATGCTGAATAAAGAGAAGAGTAGCCACTCCCCATAAATAGGATCAGTTAAAGGCTGAAATTGAGTAAAAACCACTCTATACCACGAAGTAATGCACATAAGTTCGGATTGCGAAATAAGTAATCGTCGAAATTCTAAAAAGGCGCTGCTGCCACAGCGTGCAGCTCACGGCAGTTCACGCGTTAGAGTAGGCACGCTAAGATACTCATGCAACATTTACGTACGAAAGCGCATTGTCTTCAAACAGCTGAGAGTAGGCTGCTGTCACTGACACGCGTGTACTACCTCGCGACACAAATAAGCGAAATTGCTTACAGCACACGCACGTGCGAGAAACAAACGTAGGTTTCGACAGCCGAACACCGCCTCGTAGCGCAGGTATCCGTGAATTTCAATGACCGAAACACCCGCGGTTAACGGGGAAGCACTAGAACGACGCACCAACACACATTAATCGTTCTTCCAGAACGGCGCACTATGCACGATCCGAAATCGGAGCCGCAACCACTCACCGTTGTTGTCTGCAGTTCATGAAACCCTACCAACTATTCGATGATCAAATGCATGCGCAAAAAATTCATATGGCACAAAAAAAAGTTCAAAGTTCCACCGACAGTTCGCAAAAAGTCATTTGGTAGATATATATTACGCAAAACGCCTCACCTTCACGTGGTGGAGCTGTGGTACGATGGGTAAGATATGTGCTTCGCGTGCATGAGGTCTCCAGTTCGCTTCCAGTGCTGGGTGGTCTTCGGATGAAGGTGATTGTAATACTTCTGTTTTTCTAATTACCTATGGTCATAATATCTACCGCATGATTGGTGATAAACCATTTTCGGGTGCGCAAAATAACAGTTTTTTTTCGCAGTAATAAACCATTGATGGCTTTCAATTGAAAATCGGGGGCCAATTTTCAATGCTTGTCAATAATTGCCTTTGTGATATTTCAATCTATCCACAACGTATTTTCCATCGCCATTTTACTTTCTCTCAATGATAAGTTTGTATCGAGTTCATTGATAGGTTTCAATTCATGGGCCAATTTTCAATACTGGTCAACAATTTCCTCAATGGTATTTTAATGGAACCGTCATGTATTTTGAATCCCATCTGTAGTCATTGCTCAATAACCTTTCTTTGATTTTTCAATACGAATTTTCGTAAGGGATAGAAGTATGATATATCCTGCAACATAAAACGAGGGGTAGAATCCTTGAGGACCTAAATAAAGTCTTTCATCCATTCATCCATAAGCCCTGAAGTTGCCGGCTAGAAACCTGTACGACCGCCAGAAACCACTGATTCGCCATTGCGTGTGCGAAGTCATGTGCTGCACGGAGCAGAACGGTCGTTTTCTAGAAGAGTTTCAGCAGCTGCGAATTGCTTACTTTCAATGCCAAGCTGGAATCTCGATCGCATGCGCAGCTGGTCATGGAACAAAACTGTCCCCCGGAACTGATCGGAATGCAGACGCTCGCAAGGCAAGCAGATTGTTAGGTCAGTTTTCGCCAGCTTGTTTGTGGACGTACAAGCATTACAGACATAGCGCGGATTATGACCTGAAATTCGGTGCCGTGGCCCCTTTAGCTAAGATTGCGGTGCCAACTGAATAAGAACGAGAGATATTTGCATAAGAGCTAGCGTCTGTTTTTTTTTTTGCTTTCCGTTTAATCTCCCTAATCTTGTTAAAGCCGTGTACCAGCCTGGTCAACATCACATGCCGCTCAAGCGTATTATTGTGATGGTATAATCTCACCGTATTGCTTTTAAAAAGGAGGCTCACACGAGGCAGCATTGAGAGGACATCAAAAAGGTGGCTTTGTTCAGCACCAAAAGGAAAATTTTATGAAGGTTGGCAGACGAATGGTCTCTTGGCGCAAACGAAGACTGTAGTAGGTTGTGCAAGTTGAGGACCTATAATGACATGCAAGTTATTTGGCAGTTTTGAATACGCACAATGTACTGCAGAGGACCCTACGACAGGGAACAGACGAGCGTGATGACCTCGAACCCAGACTATACGTTAACATATAGAACTCCAAAATAGTAGAAAGTTCTTTTCAGTGAATAGCCGCTCCCACCTGGCATCCACCTTTACGATGCGTGAAAGGCGGCAAAAGTTCAATATTGCACTGCTCATGCGCAGGAAAGTTCTGGTGCTTAAAATATTTTGCTGCATCACAATTTCTTTTGTGTTACACACGCACGCACAAGTAGGCATGCACGCATGCGAAAGGAAAAGGGGCATATGGAAAACAAAAATATTTAGCTTTGCACATACCTGCCTCCCACTCGCGAGTGGCTCGAGATATTCTATCAGGTGGATGTTGTCTTTTATCAACAATTGCGAGCTGAGAGTGGTGACACTTAGCACAACCGCAGCATTACTCCCTTTCCGACAGCAGCCACCGCGAATCACTCTGCATCGTGTTAGAATTTTCGTGCTTGTACCCATGTGTTCCCGCTCTTAGCTTTTACACCAGTGGCGTACGAACTCTTTAGCGAGGGGGGGGGGGGGAGGGCAAACCTACTTCACTGGTACACAAGGATATATATATCCTTGTATTTGTATTGGATTTGTATGGGCCACTTCCACTAACGTCGGCCGGTAACCGCTGGGCCATTGTTGCTGTGGACCACCTCACGCGATACGCCGAAACTGCCGCTCTCCCCGCGGCTACAGCGAGCGATGTGGCCTCCTTCCTGCTCCAACGATTCATGCTGCGACACGGTCCACCTCAGGAACTGCTCAGTGATCGAGGCCGCGTCTTCCTGTCTGAAGTCGTCGAAGCCATTCTCAAAGAGTGCAACATTGTTCACTGCAAAACTGCTGCTTACCACCCGCAGACGAATGGCCTCACTGAACGCTTCAACCGTACGCTCGGCGACATGCTCTCCAAGTACGTCGCCGCCGATCACACAAATTGGGATTCCATTCTACCCTTCGTCACCTACTGTAGCGATCGGGCTATGCCTTGACCCAGCGAGTCATTTGCCACGCCGGATTAGTGCAAAAAGGACAGTCTCGCCATGTCTGGACGGAGGAAGCAACAGAGGCCGGCCCCACGAGACGTCGCCTGCTGATTGACAGCGGCGCCAACGGGATGGAATGTCGCCAAAGAGGGTTTTGGAGCCGCCACTCTATCTCCCGCCTGGGCCAGTCACGCATCGTTGGCGCGTTAACCGGCAGACGACGACGGCGCTGGCCAAAGGGCTCTCCCCAGAGGAATCCACGAACCGGGCACCCCTCGAAAGAGCGGCGCTTCTTTAATCCATTGTCAAGTAGCCGATCGGCTGACTGCCTAAGCCCGCCAGGCATTGTCCCGGAGTACGAGACGTAGTGTCGCCAAGACGCCACCAAGAGGACAACAGGGACGGCGTCTTCCTGGGGGAGACCGTGGCGGCTGCCGCGGATCGCCCCGCTAATTGAGCGAACATAATCGGCGGACCCTCTGAAGTATGCGGCCAGGATCGTGGGCACTCTCGACTAAAGACTCACACACGACGAGGGAGAGCCTTGCTGGCGCCACCAAAGTGCAGTGTTCACGTGGACCTTGCATGCTCGCCCCCCCCTCACCTGTGTGTGCGTGATTGGTGGTCGACTCGTAGAGGAGGAGCCCGACAGGGCATAAAACGACGCGGCAGAGTGCTGGACGTCGCTCTGAACTAAGTAAAGTTCAACCACCACGCTCGTGGTTTGTGAAACCACTAGTTCTTCTCTTCTCTTCTGTCATCTCGACAACTCCCTGTAAAGATGTAAATAAATCCGTTAAGTTTGCTCAAAGCTCTCCCCTGGTCCTTGGCTCGACGGAGCGACGGCGATCGGCCCCGCTACCCGCAGACTGCGGTCGCCGCGACTCGCAACAACTGGTGGCAGCGGTGGGATGCCATCATCAGCGACCTTCCTTTCCATCCGCAACAACTGGATGGCAAGCGGTTGGATGTGAGCCTGGAGGACGGAGAATGAACAACACGCCGAGATCATGGAGACTGGCAGCTGTGGACTGGTGAGTGCTGGCTTTGGTTTTTTGGTTGCCAGGCTGATAAGATAGAAGTGCAATCTTTTCGCTGGTAGAGGCTACCACAGAAGCAGTTGTTTACGGAACTTCTGGGTAGAGAGTGAGCTGCACCACACTAGTTCTCTGTCATGGATTGGAAGCGTTTGTTGAAGAGTCAGCTCCTGATTCTTGGGGAGGAGCTGGGAGCAGAAGTAAATGCGGGGATGAAGAAAGACGCAATTGTTAGCGCTATCGATAGCTTGAATCTGAGCAGTGAAGAGATTAAAGAAACATGGAGCGAGATTCAAAAGCGCGAGAAAAAGCGTCAGGAAAGGCGAGAGCAAGAGAGAGAACAGTGGAAGGAAACCCTAAAGGTAAAGCTGGAAGAGACAAGAAGATCAATACAGTGCCTTAGATGGTCTCAAGTAAATTCGAGGATCCATCCATTCGAAGAGGGCGAGGATATAGAGAGTTACCTAACCTCTTACGAGAATGTTTGCACAGACCTAGGGCTCGACGAAGACTATTGGTCTATCGCCTTATTGAGTGTCTTTCCATGCGACTTAATTGGTAGAATAGGGTACCTTTCCGAGGACGAGTTCAACAATTACAATGTAGCTAAGGCAGCCTTACTGCGGTGCTTCGGCATTAGAGCTGACAGAAAGCAAATGGAGTACAAGCTCCCGAACGCTCCGTTGAAGAACGCGCGACGGTGTGCTGGTATTAAAACCAAGCCTGAGAGAGGTCCGCGTGTCTCTCATAGCACCAAGGAGAATAGTGAGAGCAAATGGGAGATAGAAAAACGGGAGCGAGGTGAAGAGTTCGAGCGAGCACTCAGCCTAGATATTGAACTGTCGGAACAAAAAGTCGAGGCAACGCAGTGGAACATTCAGTCATCCGCAAGTGTAGAGCACGAGAAGTGCGAGGTGCAGCCTAGAGCTTTAGAGAAGGCTAGCACGTGTGAACATAGCGGCGGATTCAAAGGCGAATCGAGTTTGAGTGCTGCGAATGAAGCTGCGCTGAGTAGAGAGGCCGACGAAGGCCAGAGCGAGTGCGACGAGGTGCTTTGCCAGTTAACTGTTAGCGAAACAGCTAGAATAGCTGTAGAGAATCTGGCACAGACCTCAACTGTGTTTGTCGCGGTGGTGGATCTTGCAAATGAGGTCGAAGTAGGCAAGAACACCGGAGAAGGCTCAGAAGCAGCGAGCGTAGAGAAGGGTATCAGTGCAGTTGCAGACAGCTCTCAGGAATGCGAGCAAGATTTTTCGAAGGGAAACAGCTGCATTGTTCCTAAGTGTGTTAACCAGTCTGCCGGTCTAGAGGGTGAGAATAAAGATGACCAGGGCGAAAATCATTTAGACCGCGCGACTGAGACAGCTGACGAAAGCTGTGAGAGGATTCACGAGTGTGAGATGCGATCGGGAGGCTCGGAAGCGACACGCAAAAAGCGGCGCAGACGAAAGAGACGTCGCAAATCCGCGAGAAACACGAACAGTACTACGCGTGTAAAAGAAGGCGCAAAACCTGTCAGCGTAGCAAATAAGAGCTTTGCAGCAGCGTCAAAATTACATTGCATGCGTCCGAGCAACCGGACGAAAGGTAACAGGAAAGCGGGTTCGCGAATGGAATTGCGTGGAGAGCGCCGGTCTTTCCGTTCTATCCACAGAACGTTTCAGGGCGCACCTGAGTACAGCGTTAGCACAGGTGAATCGGCCAGACAGGGCGACAGAGCCAAGAAATCAAAGTGCCGAAACACTGTGGCAGGTGGTGCAGAGGCACCCTTGAGCGGTAAAACCATTGATAACTCAACCTGCAACGAATTTACAAGCGGTGCAGGACAGGTCGGTGGCAGACGTCGCCGGAAACGAGAGAGGCGTACGCGAGTGACAAAGCGAAGGGGTGAAAGAGGGGGCAATCAGCCGGGCGAGCGGCCTAAGAGTAGGTTACCAGTCAGTTCAAAGAAAGGTCCTTTGTGGCATAAAGTAAGGTTCCAACAGCGGAAGGGTAGGCCCCAGCGCGCATCCCCGCGACGGAATGTACGCAGAAGATTTAAAGCTTTGCGGGAACGGGATTGTAGAAGGGGTCCTAGAAAAAAAGGAAAAGCCACAATAGCTAAGCACCACACGCGAGCTAGCCCAAAGAAAGCATGGCCACTCTGTCCCACGCATCGCTCCGGTCTCCTACGCCGAACTGATAGAAGACCGCCAAAATCGCGAATGAGGCGGAACGCTGCAGTTAAGCTTGTTGCTCGTGCACGTTGTCGTCTCGCGCGTTTTCAGAGTCGAAGACCACGACCGCCGCGTGTACGGCTGAAGGGGGATCGACAGTTGTAGGAGGGAGAGTTGGACACAGGAGTTTTTTTTTGGAAACATACTTGTTTAGTTATAATTGGTTTTAAAGTGGTGTTCCTGTGTCATCTCCACAGCTAGTTTGCTTGGACATTTTTTTCTTCCCTCTAGATTTTGTTTGGGTGTAAGCTTTGTCAAAATTTAGAGTTGAATTGTTCAGCGTTATGCGGAAGCAGTGGCCCGCATCAGTCAACCGACTGCGTGAAAGGAGTTTTTTTAAGATACGAGCACGCAAGTCGCAAATGAAGATTTGGTACGCCCGCTAGTTTTGAAAGCGCGGTAGCGTAGTCGAGCGGCGCCGGAGTTTCAATGCTCGTGCCCTTTAGTTAAGCGCGGCATCGCATGCCGTCTTCAATGGAGTAAATGAGCAATGTTTGGGAAGGTTTTAGAATAAAACCAAACAAAGCAATTTTCGAAATGCTCAGGGGGAGAAACATTCGGTACAGGGGTTTTGGCGCAAAATTAACGCCTGTTTTGTTACGCACTCCTGACGTGTACCTCAAGTGTGATTGTTCCTTGCGTTTGTTCCTCGAGAAAATTCACGTTCAGATGATGGTTTAAGCATACCTAGGTGAGAGAGATATCGCCTATGGTTAGGTGCGTGTGGGTATGCTAGCGCTCTTTGGATGAGAGTAAGATGTCGTGCTAGAGCGCACAGCAAAGTCTTGTGCGTTCTTTAAAAACAGGGGCTGACATGAAACTACATTCAGCAAATAAGCGTGTTAGTATACGAAATTGCATTACCCTTTGTATTTTAGTATGTGCTGAGGGATCAGTTGAATTCTTTAGCTGAGCGTCGTGTTATACGGAACGTTGAGGGACGTTTTCCGTAATGATTTTAAGGGGTATTTGGAGTAATCGAAATTTTTAGCTATGGGCAAGCGTATTAGTGTGGTTGCCATTTAAAAGAACAAAAAAAGCGTAGGTGCATTGTGGCACATTTGAAAGACCAGCCTGGTTGCCGAAAACTCATTGCCGGCGCTTGCTGGTTCTAGCGGTGGGTCTTTGTGGTTTAAATGGTGTTGGGAGACTGCGGTTACTGTGATCTCTCCCGTCGAGCAGCTGGTACTACCCGACGTCCGAGATCTTCCCGTCGGCGGAGGAGCTGTAGCGATCGGGCTATGCCTTGACCCAGCGAGTCATTTGCCACGCCGGATTAGTGCAAAAAGGACAGTCTCGCCATGTCTGGACGGAGGAAGCAACAGAGGCCGGCCCCACGAGACGTCGCCTGCTGATTGACAGCGGCGCCAACGGGATGGAATGTCGCCAAAGAGGGTTTTGGAGCCGCCACTCTATCTCCCGCCTGGGCCAGTCACGCATCGTTGGCGCGTTAACCGGCAGACGACGACGGCGCTGGCCAAAGGGCTCTCCCCAGAGGAATCCACGAACCGGGCACCCCTCGAAAGAGCGGCGCTTCTTTAATCCATTGTCAAGTAGCCGATCGGCTGACTGCCTAAGCCCGCCAGGCATTGTCCCGGAGTACGAGACGTAGTGTCGCCAAGACGCCACCAAGAGGACAACAGGGACGGCGTCTTCCTGGGGGAGACCGTGGCGGCTGCCGCGGATCGCCCCGCTAATTGAGCGAACATAATCGGCGGACCCTCTGAAGTATGCGGCCAGGATCGTGGGCACTCTCGACTAAAGACTCACACACGACGAGGGAGAGCCTTGCTGGCGCCACCAAAGTGCAGTGTTCACGTGGACCTTGCATGCTCGCCCCCCCTCACCTGTGTGTGCGTGATTGGTGGTCGACTCGTAGAGGAGGAGCCCGACAGGGCATAAAACGACGCGGCAGAGTGCTGGACGTCGCTCTGAACTAAGTAAAGTTCAACCACCACGCTCGTGGTTTGTGAAACCACTAGTTCTTCTCTTCTCTTCTGTCATCTCGACAACTCCCTGTAAAGATGTAAATAAATCCGTTAAGTTTGCTCAAAGCTCTCCCCTGGTCCTTGGCTCGACGGAGCGACGGCGATCGGCCCCGCTACCCGCAGACTGCGGTCGCCGCGACTCGCAACACTACGCATATAACACCGCCCCTCAAAGCACTACTGGCTTTTCACCTTTCTTTTTATTATATGAAAGGCACCCGTCACACACCATCGACACTATACTTCCGTACAAGCCAGATCCGTCAGAGTGGGCGCCTATTTCTACTACAGCCAAGCTTGCTGAAGAGTGTCGAGAGCTTGCAAGGACCTTTACAGCGCATGATCAAGAGCGGCAAAAAGGCATTCGCGCAGACACCAGCACTACTGCGCCCATGTTCCTCCCTGGAGCGCTCGTCTGGCTCTCGATCCCTACCACTTCAACTGGCCTATCTTCAAAACATTGCCCAAATACGAAGGCCCCTACCGTGTCGTCGAACCCACTTCCCCTGTAACTTACTTGATCGAACCCATCGAACCATCTTCGGACATGCGCCGTCGAGGGCGCGACATTGTCAACGTGGAGCGCCTCAAAGCCTACCACGACCCGATGATAGTAACCAGCTGCTAGGTCGCCAGGCGGCTCCCTCTTCGTACCCGGGGTAGTTGTGGTGAAACCCTTCGAACAGTGGGTCGTCCTCTCCAGCGCCTTCTAGTGGGTTGCCCTTTTTAGCAAGAAGAAGAGCAGAGCAGATCGTGCAGAGAGTCGGTACCCGCATTGACTGTCGCTGTCAAGCATCGTCGACAAGCGTCCGCCAATAAACGTCTCAACAATATATATATATATATATATATATATATATATATATATATATATATATATTGTGGTGTACACGTATCCCGAAGGAGTACGGCCACCAGCGTGGGTCCGGTCTTAGCGAGCCGCAGGGTACGCGTTAACCTTCGCCGTGGCGGGAAACACGATATTGCTCAAGTCGCAACACTTTATTGTGGCAACCAAACGCAGTACAGCCCGTTGCAAAAAGGCGCGGCGGGAAAGCAAATAGGCTTATCCACGCCACGGGCACAAAGTACTACACAGGGATGCCACGAGCACGTCTCCGCGGTAAAAGTGATCCACGGAGACACCGGAGCAAAGGCCCGGTTGCTCGAGCGAGGGCAAAGGCGCTCGCGTTGGCCTCGAAGGGAGACGGGTCGGCGTAGCGAGGCCACGCACTAGGACACCGTACCGCCCTTCGGCCGTGCGTACGCAGCGGGGCAACAGCGGGTGAGCGTTCGCCTCGGGCGCGTGGCGCCGTCAGCGAAGTCCGACGAGCCCCGACTGACGGGAGTCGACGGACGAAAAGATAGCGTTGCTCACCGTTTGCCGTCCCGGAGAGTATCTGACCGCTCCCGACGCAGCGCGCGAAAACCTCTCGGGGCCCCCGCGCGCGGCGCCACAGTCAACATCCGCTTCCGGGTGAGGGAGTTAAACGTCACTCCGCTCTCCCACCACGGCAGACAGCAAGGGAGGGCAGACATGTCGGGACATGAGAACGGCAGAAAAGGCGGCAAAGCCCGCGCAAAGGCAGCGGGCTAGCCTCAATTCCCACATCCCCCTCTCCTAAATTTGCCCTTTACCGGTCTGCAAAAGGCAGCCGGACGTCACCCATGCAGTTAAAATGACACTGCTATGAGCGACAGCTAACCTCAGTCCAGCCTTGCTACTGCTGCTAAAAAAAAATGATTACAAAGGAGAAACAAAAACATAAATAACAAAAAAACACACGACACTATACAAATAACTGCGGAAGGGAGCACAGAAACGTGGCACAAGTGTTCGTGGTGCTGAAGGGGGATAGCGTCCACTGCGCGGAGGAGCGGAAAAGGGCGTGACAGTGTCCGCTGAGTGCGATGCCCGAGTGCGAGGTCAGAGGTACGGGAGGGGGCTCACTGATGGCTTGTTGCTGCTCTTGATAAGCCGCGAGTCCGACGAAAGCCGCTTCGGTTGTTCGGAGGCCCCGCATATCTGGCTCGATGACGGAGCTGGACATTGCGGGAAGCCGGGCCTCTCCGGTGGTCAGGGAGGCCGAACCAAAATTGGCTGCGAGGCGCCCTGGCGTTGGCCGACAGCATATAGCTGCTTTCAGCTGGCCTCGCGCAGGAGCCATGGTGGGAACGGCAGCAGGACTTTTTCGACGGCGGCCGAGAGCAGAGCACAGCCAGACGGTCTGACGTCAGTGTGTCAATGCCCCCCCAGCACCTCCAGTGTCCGCGTCGATGGAGGGGCAGCCATGACGCACTCTTCGCGGGCTCGCACCGAAGCTTACACACGCACAGAAGCACGCACACACACCGCCGACGGCTGCGCGAGCGTAGGCGCAAAGCGTCCTTCGTCTCTCTGCCCCGGCAAGCACCGACACCCAAGGTCACACACAGCTCCCTTCGCGGTAGACGAAAACGAACACGAAAAAAAAGTAAAGACAGAGCAAACTGACACTGAACATATGGCAAAAAAAATAAAACACAAATAACACTTAATATTAGACAAAAAAACATAAAATACACATGAACACTTTAAAAAAAAAAAGAAACACTGGCAGCAGACAAGGCGGGGTCAACTTCTTTACGAGAAAAGGCCGTAAAGAAGCTAACCTATACTGAGGCTAGACAGTAAACTGAGGGCCTTCGGTTGCGGAGAAGTCCGCCGTCCGGCGCGAAATCACAAAGGTGACCGCTTCCTCAGCTTATACCGGTGCGGGGTCCGAATGCGGTCCGCCGCTCCGGGTGTGCCCGTTGCTTGCGCGAAGTGCCGCAGGGCGCTGGCGCGAGCTCGTCAGACCGTGACAAAGGGCTTCAGGTCTGCGATGTGGGCACGGCTGAGTTTTCCCAAAGGGGATCTTTCAGCTAGTACGCGCCACGGACGCTCACTGACAATCGGTTCATAAGACCGGGCGGCTTTCCAACCCTTGGCTCAACCGTTTGTCAGACGTGGCAGGCACGGAATAGCGATAAAAACCACGCTTCGTGCCGGGCCAGGTCACAACATCGCTCAGTTAGCAAAAACTTTCGAGCCACTCAGACCGGCCATGGATTCGTCGTGAGAGGATCGCAACAGTGCGGCTCTCAGACTTTTGGGCATAACCACCTTAAACGGGTCGCTGGACTCGTCGTCAGTGGCTATATAGTTCAGCAGGAGCCCGTCATGGTCCAGCAAAAATGAATCCGCCGGGGACTCAGCGACACACGCTGTATCAGCCCCCTAATCGCGCCCGCCGCAGAACAAGCAGCGTAACGGCGCGCCTCTCAAGACGGTTTAACGGCGCCCGCCGCAAAGCAAGCAGCGTATACGGCGCTCCGTCCCTCCGAGACTCGAAACGGATCACTTTGCTGAGCCTTCAGTAGCTCTTCGCTGCTGAAAGCGATTCCCATTCTCCCAAAATGGGGGAGTCTGGTATCGCGCCCACTCAGGACCGCAGCAACCGCCGCGTGCACGGCGTCACGGGTTCGCTCTCGGCACGGTGGCCTTCGGAAAGTTCCCCCGCTCGGCCGCTACGCAGTGCGCCGCTTACCTGGATAGCAGCCAAGGTCGTCCTCATGGGGACTCCCCCTTCTCGCCGAATGGCGGCGAAGCTGCTGTTTCGCCCCCGACGCTTGCATCTGCTAAGGCACCGCGAGCGGCCGTCGCACCGAAATCCAGGTTCTCGGCAGACAACAGGGGGCACGAGATAGCGCGTCAGCTACCACGTAGGAGTGTATTCACCACAAAAAGGGGTGACGACACAGGCGAGCGCCGAAGGGCGCCCGTCGATAGAGGCGGCGGCCTCTTTGTGCAACGCGGCATGCCACGAAGCAGACATAACGTTAGGGTAGGGCAAGAGGCCCATTCCGAAGCGACGCGCCATCTCCAAAGGGAGCGGCTAGGCGCCCCGTGTCGTCACCGCAATAGGGGGTGCCGACACGGACGGGTGCAGAAGGGTTCCCGTTCATAGAGGCAATGGCCTCCGTGTGCAACGCGGCATCCGCTAAAAGGGACAGCGGACAAAAGTCCCGCGAAGCAGCCATGTTGCGACGAGCCCGAATCGCGCAGGCGAACTGACTCGCTAAGAGCAGTCAAAAGCTAGAGCTTTTGATACCGCGTTGGGCGCCAGTGTGGTGTACACGTATCCCGAAGGAGTACGGCCACCAGCGTGGGTCCGGTCTTAGCGAGCCGCAGGGCACGCGTTAACCGTCGCCGTGGCGGGAAACACGATACTGCTCAAGTCGCAACACTTTATTGTGGCAACACCAAACGCAGTACAGCCCGTTGCAAATAGGCGCGGCGGGAAAGCAAGTAGGCTTATCCACGCCACGGGCACAAAGTACTACACAGGGGTGCCACGAGCACGTCTCCGCGGTAAAGGTGATCCACGGAGACACCGGGACAAAGGGCCCGGTTGCTCGAGCGAGGGCAAAGGCGCTCGCGTTGGCTTCGAAGGGAGACGGGTCGGCGTAGCTAGGCCACGCACTAGGACACCGTACTGCCCTTCGGCCGTGAGTACGCAGCGGGGCAACAAAAGATGAGCGTTCGCATCGGGCGCAAGGCGCCGTCAGCGAAGTCCGACGAGCCCCGAGCGACGGGACTCGACGGACGGAAAACAATGCGTGGCTCACCGTTTGAAGTCCCGGACTGTACTCTCCGCTCCCGACGCAGCGCGCGAAAAACCTCTCGGGGTCCCCGCGCGCGGCGCCACAGTCAACATCCGCTACCGGGTGAGGGAGTTAAACGTCACTCCACCCTTCCCAGCGCGGCTGAGAGCAAAGGAGGGCAGACATGTCGGGACATGAGAATTGCAGAAAAGGCGGGAAAGCCCGCGCAAAGGCAGCGGGCCAGCCTCAATTCCCACAATATATATATATATATATATATATATATATATATATATATATATATATATATATATATATATATATATATATATATGGTACTGTAGTGAAGAAGTTATACCTAAGGGCTAGTTTTTCCGTGTTTTGACATAATATTAATGAGATCTAACGGACAATAATGACAAGGAATGTATAGGGGAAGTTATTAAGACCAATGTAAAGTAAATAAGAAGAAAGAAAAGTGGGGGAAAAAAATAACTTGCCGTGAGCAGGAATCGAAACCTACGACCTCCGAATAACGCGTTCGATGCTGTTCTTATTTTATTTCTCTTCTCTTCTTATTTCTTCTTGTTTACTTTACATTGGTTCTAATCACCTCCCATATACATTCCTTGGCATTATTCTCTGTCAGATCGTAATATATATATATATATATATATATATATATATATATATATATATATATATATATATATATATATATATATATATATATATATATATATATATATATATATATATATATATATATACATATAACTGAGTTCGTGGTAATAACAGTTCACCACACTGCAGCTGCGAAGGGCACTGGACAACTCCAAATATTTCCAAGTATAACTACTCTTCCTAAGTACAGCTGTCGTCTGTTTCTGTTTTCACCATACTATTCAATCAATTGTGCCAAGCATGACATGTCCAACAGCAACACTGTGCACAATATAAATTACTTGATTCAATATCAATTACTTCAAATCAATTACTTGATTATTTGCTACTATTCCAAGGAACATTCCTGAACTACCGTGAAATGCAGCAGCACTGTTGCGACAGCTGATGAGCATGAAACTACAATTTGGCTGTGCGCTCTATGTTTTCGAAGATGTCTTGTATGACGCTCTTGTAAGTGCGGTGGATATTTTGCGTTGGGACCTTCCCTGTAATGTTGTTGTCAGGCCGCACAGGCACGGTGACATTCCGTGTTAAAGTGAAGCTTTTTATGACTGTCTGATTGGTATGCGACTGCCTAGAATTCACAGCAGGAAAGACACCTCAAACAATGAAGCTGTGAGCGCAACAGTGCATGTAATCGAGTAATGGTGCACGAACTAAGGTTCAGCATAGAAAACACCAGATGACCAAATTTCGTGAGCCCTATAATACCGCGTCCTGCGTCGTGCTTTTCTCTGTCCCCTAAACTTCTTTTCCACTACATTTAGCGTCAGTGAAAATGAGTGTATAACGAGCAGGATTAAAAGGTCACAGATTGTCGGTCTTTGTGGGAGTGGCTCGGCGATGCGGGCACAAATTTTGACGAAACCCCGGTAATAAGTTTAAAGGCCGATAATTCGATGCACAGCCTTTTTGTTGGTGGGGGCGAGAATGCAACGGTGGCTTTTGTCGTTTGCGGTTCGGGGCGTGCTCCAGACTTGCTTATCCCGTGTCCCAAAAACAAGAGTTCCTCGTGTGCAAAGAGACATTTTCCAAGCTTCAGAGTGAGTCCGGAGGTCTTGATTGCTTGAAGTACAGCTTCAAGGTGCCGGAGGTCAAAGTGGAGAAAAGCACAACGATGTCCAAGTACATCAGACCGCGCAGTGTGCCACTTCAGTCCTCCCAGTACTGTATCCATAACGCGTCGAGGAGTCGCAGGTGACGAGCAAAGCCTAACGGGCATGACCTTGAGCTTGAAGAGGCCGTCTGGTATCGTAAACGCCGTCTTCTTTTGGTTTCTCACGTCGACTTCAATTTTCAAATAGCCAGTCTTGAGGCCTATGGAGGAAAAATACTTCGTATTGTGTAGTCGATCGAGGGCGTAGTCTATTAAGACGATCGAGACAAGGGACTGCTTCGAACGAAATACGGTTTATTTAGAAGAAGTGAAGTAGCGCGCGCTCGCTCCAGGCAGCAGTCTTCTTTCTTCTTCTTCCGGCGTTTGATGATGATATTTTATAGGCTCCCGCCCGCCCAAGTTGAAATGTGATAAGCTCTGGCGGGCTATTTGAAACAACCTTCTATTGGGTATATGTGGTTCACCGATCTTCTTAGGAGCTCTTTTTTGCCTGTGCGAAGGAGACAAGCTCTTGGGATTCCGTCTCGCCTAGGGTAGAGGTTTTCAATCCGGCACATTTTCCAAAATGTTCTTGGAGCCTTGTCCTCAACCAACACGATGTCATCCTGTGAGAGTGGTTTTGCTTGCCGTGTCTTGGCTTTGACCGTAGCTCCTATTTCCTTGATATATTCTTGATGCGATTTTATGCACGTGACGTATGAGCAGTTCCGTGAAATGCTCATCCTTTGGAATTACTATTACGTGCTTGTTGAATTCTTGGCTGCACTGCAATCGTCCTTTCTGTCTGATGATTCCATCGTCATCAAGGTAGACTTTGTGTCCATAAATTTCAAATGATCGATTGTTTGAATAGGCCTCGCCCTTTGTTTGTCTCAGTGATAATTGGGTGTCTTATCCAGTAATTCTCTGCATTTGTTACCTCTTTTCCTGTCAACGGCCCTTTGTGATTTTCCTTTCTTGTGTTGTTTATGAATCCGAACACCCATGCTGTCACTCTTATAAGCCATCCGTATGATGAATACCTTTCGATTTCCAAGATTGGCGCAATTACGGCTCTTCCCATGCATTGGTGACATTGTGTTTTATGCTGGTCTTCCACGTCTGTATTTGTGCCAAGTATGCTTACTAAGTTCTTTTCCAGTGATGTTATTCATTCGGGACCGTTCCATCATAGCTTTGACGTTATCAATGCCTTTGCGCTTATTCCTCGTGTAAGTAGGTCAACAGGGTTGTCGTCACTTTGAACGAATGACCAGCTTGCTTGAAGTGTTTTTTCTCTAATTTCTACGATTCTGTTGGCAACAAACGAATCTCTTTTGCTTGTTCCCTTAATCCAGTGCAGCACAATCATCGAGTCCGTCCAGCAGTGTATTTCCTGAAAGCTTTCGTTGAAGTGACCTTTGATGTAGTCGCATAATTTTGATGCTACCACCGCTGCCATCAGTTCAAGTCGCGCCAATGTCAGCTCTTTAATTGGAGCTACGCGGCTTTTTGCTGTTACTAGAATTGATTCTTTGCTTCCATCGTGGTATACTGCTATCAAGTATGCTGCCGCTCCGTATGCTAATGGGCTCGCGTCGGCAAATACATGCAGCTTGTATGCTTGTACTGGTTGATTCTTGCTTGCGTAGCATCGTGGGATTTCTAGAACTCGAAAGTCCTCCGCTTCAGACATAAGGTTCTTCCATTTGTCGCATTCATCTTTAGTGAGCTGGTCGTCCCACGTGACGTTTATTTTCCACAGTCTCTGCAGTTCGATTTTCGCGCGTACTGTGAATGGCGACAACAAACCGAGTGGGTCAAATATCTTCGCTGTGGTTTGTAACACAGCCCTTTTTGTCAAGTGCGTTGTATCTGTTATTAAATTCCACTTTTCAATAGGAAAGCAAATCATGTCCTTTGAGTGTTTCCATATCAAGCCCAGAAGCATTGTAAATCCTCTAGATCGAATATCTATGTGAGAATCGTCTCTTTCGTTTTCATCAATTATTTTGTTTAATCGCTCTTCATTGGATGTCCATTTTCTCAAATTCATCGCTGCCTCTCTGAACACTTGCTTTGCCTCTTTGTAGAACTTAGCTGCTTCATCAAGCGTTGCTGCTCCCAAAATGACATCAACCACGTAGATCGCTTTCTGCAGTGTCCTTGTCGTATCAGGAAACTGGTCTTCCACTTGTTTCAAATGGTGTTTAATTGTAGCTGCCAGTATAAGCGTGCTTGGTGTTGTTCCGAACGTTACTCTTGTCATGCGCCATGTTTGCACTTCATTCATTAACCTTCCTTCAGCGTCGTGCTTCCACAACAGAAATCTCATTGCATCTCCATCCTCTTCATGTATAGAGATTTGTAGAAATGTCTTTTCAACATCTCCAACTAACGCCACCTTTTCTTTTCGGAAATTAATGAGCAGCGATAGCATGTCCTCATTCAAATTGGGTCCTGCCTCTAGGTTCTCGTTTAGAGACATGCCTTTTCGAGAATGTGATGAGGCGTCAAACACTACTCGAACCTTTGTTGCGGCTCGGTCCTCTCTAATGATCGCATGATGTGGCATGTAGTAGCAAAGTGCATTTGGCTGTTCTGATGGCTCTTGGACCTCCTCTGCGACTCCTAATGCCATATACTCTGATATAGCTTAGTCGTAGTGATACAGCATGTCTTCATTTTTCTGCAGCCTTTTAGTCAGTTGCTGTAGTCTTTTTTATCGCATTTTCCTTGTTGCTTTTCAAGTTTACGTCATGTTTCCATGGCAAGCTGACTTGATAGCGACCGTTTTTTTGTACAATCTTGCGCTCGAATTCTTCGACCACTTCATTTCCGGCGTTATCCAAACTATTTCTTGTGATCCCCATTGACTCCAGGCTCCAGAACTTCTGTAGCTCTTGCTGGAGTTCTGTCTCCGCAGCTTTGACCTTCAGAACCATGACTGCTTGATTATGTGTTAGTTTTGTCTTGCTTTGCTCTGACGGCCCTTGCAGTACCCATCCCAGTATAGTTTCTACAGCCATCAGTCTGTCCTCGATTCTTTGAGTTCTACCAGTAAAGAATTCCCAATATTAGTCTGAGCCAATCAGTAGTTCTACAGAATTTGTTGCAGTCGTCTTGGTCCTGTGATCAGCCACTTGCATATTTAGCAGTTTCATTTTCTCGCTGAGTTTCTTAGTTGGAGTGGGTATACAACTGTGCGAGATAACGTCGAATTGTAACGCTTCAATCACTGTTGTCGTGCTTGTTTCTCGTGATCCTACAGTCACTTGCACCACGTTCATTAGTTTGACTTTTTCGTCTCCTCCAAATGAACCAATCGTCAGCCTTTCCTGTCGCAACACCTTCGCACCTATTTCTTTCGCTAATCCCGCTTCAATAAATGAACGTTGACTTCCGCTGTTTAATAACAAACGTCAATGTTGGCCACATGTTTCTCCTTCTACGAACGCTACAGCCGCCTGCAAAAAAGCACAATCTTATTCTTGATATTTTCGGTTGCGTGTAGCGTAGACGTCGTCGCTTCGGCTTGCGCTGTTGAGACCAGCTCTGCCCTTGTTTTCTGCATCACCATTCTACACACTGACGTGGCATGTCGTCCATTGCATTGCTTGCATTTTACTTGGGCCTTGCAATTGCGTGCATCTGAAGCATGCTCTATTTTCGGTAAGCATAGCTTTCTTTTCATCAATTGGAATGCTCCTACGACAGTTTTCGGTTGCATGGGTTTTCTGCTTGCAGAATAAGCATATTCTGTCCGCTGAGCTATAGAAGCTTGAAGTTGTGCGCATCTGTCCGCGGTTCTCTCTTGGTTTTGCAGTTATCCTTTCTTGTTCACGTTGTGTTTCTTCACGAAAAGCCGCTTGCTCTCTCAAGAATAACATAAGCCTGTCCAGCTTTTCCTCGCACGCTTTTCCCGTTGCGTTGTTTTGCTCGCCATTTTCTGAAGCTGAGCTGTTTCTCATAGCTTCTTTTGACTTGAACTGCACTGATAATTCTGGTGGAATTGCTCTTTTCAATACCGGTAACAACATCGGCGCATAGCTCTCGGTTTCCATTTTTAGTGACTTGAGTGCCAATATGTTAACTTGCACTCTCTGTATTAGCCTATTTGGGTCATCGGTATCTTGAACAGACCTCACTTTCTCCAAATTCAATAGCTTATTCATGTGCATTTCAATGGAATGTTCTCGATTGCCGAACGTTTTTTGCAGTATTTTGATTGCGTTATCATAATTTTCCTCTGCCGAGTACTGAAGTCCTTCAATAGCAGCCGCAACTTTTCCGGTCAGTGATGCTAACAAGTAATTGAACTACTGTCCCTTGCTCATGTTCGGTCTCAGGTGAACTGCCGACTCGTACTGAGACCAAAAGTGGTTCCACTCCAAAGTTTTTCCCCCAAACTTTATCATTTCAAGCTTTGGTAGCTTAACTAGTTCCGTTGCTTCTTGTCCTGTACTTGAGGGCGTCACCTGCCTTGTCCTATCGCTTGAATTTGATTGTTCAGGCTGTCGAAGTCTGATTTCTATTGCAGATAAGATCGCCGTTAATTTCATGTCGTACTCTATGACGCTTTCGAATTCAGCTTCGGCATTGTCTTCTGTTAGAAACTTTTCCATTTGCTCGTTTGCGCTCCTGAGACTGTCGCTTATTGCTTTAATCTGCGCCTGCGTTGTAAGCAGCTGCTCCCGGTTAGCAACATCATTAATTTGCTGCTTGGCTGCGTTAATCAGTCGCGTGATCTGGGAGCGAAGCGCTTTCCTTTTCTTCGTTATCACTTCTTTGCTCATATTGAGGCGGTTAACAATGACTCCTTACTTGTCAATCGTTCGTTCTGATGCTCGTACTGTCCACCGTGGTCTCGTCGCTCGATCCAGGTTGATCCTCTGCTCCTCCGCCGTTTTCTTCTCTGCTGCTCTGTGGCAGGTTGACCTTTCTTGCCGGCGAGGAGGTAGTATCCTGGTCACGGCACCATTATTAAGACGATCGAGACCAGGGACTGCTTCGAACGAAATACGGTTTATTTAGAAGAAGTGAAGTAGCACGCGCTCACTCCAGGCAGCAGTCTTCTTTCTTCTTCTTCCGGCGTTTGATGATGATATTTTATATAGTCTATCCTTGGAGGAGAATAAAAAATCCCTTTCGTGATTTTGTTCGTGTGGCGATAGTCAATACAGACACATAGGGTGCCGCCTTTTTCCTTCACGAACACCATGGCTGACGCCCACGGACACTTAGACAGCTGGATGATGTCATCATGTAGCATTTCGTCGACTTGTTTTTTTATGGCGTCGAGTTCTCGCGTACAAACTCTGTACGGACTCTGGCGTAGCGGTCTGGCACTTTTTATCTGTTATGACACGATGTTTCCCGACTGGTGTTGGTAGAATTTTCGACGACGACAAAAAACACTCCTTGCAGCGCAGTAGCAGGGCCTTGAGCTGTTTTTACTTATGCTTCGGAAGGCTAGGATTGAGGTCGAAAGCTGGATGAGGAGCTTGGTTCTTCGGAGTGGTTCTTCGGAGAGCTCATTTCTTCGATTTTGCAGAAACGGCGAGGGTGAAAGCCTTCTTGGCTTCCATAATTTTGTCGATGCAGGAGACCGTCGCACCTCTGTTGAGGTGCCTGTATTCATGACAGAAGTTTTCGACCATAACCTTCACTTTCCCATGACTCATCTCGGCCATGCGTCTCGCAACGCAAATCTGACGGCTATGTAAAAAGTGCTTGATGCCCTCGATGATGCCTTCAAGGTCTCCGGAATTTTTGGTGCCGACTCAAACGATGACGCTTGAGCTAGGCGGAATGGTGACTTCGTCTTCCAGCCCATTCAATGCATGATTCCTTGACGTTGTGGGAGTCGGTAGCGTGTAGTCGGAGGTTGGTGTGTGAGCCATCGCCCAAACCACACGCCACGGCATTTATATGTTATTCATGTCATGACCAGACAGACAAATCCTGTTAGCCTCCCATATTAATTTTCTTCAACTTCAAATGGAACAGGCAATCACGAGAGCACCCACACGTAGATGGATAGATAGATAGATAGATAGATAGATAGATAGATAGATAGATAGATAGATAGATAGATAGATAGATAGATAGATAGATAGATAGATAGATAGATAGATAGATAGATAGATAGATAGATAGATAGATAGATAGATAGATAGATAGATAGATGGATGGATGATGGATGGATGGATGGATGGATGGATGGATGGATGGATGGATGGATGGATGGATGGATGGATGGATGGATGGATGGATGGATGGATGGATGGATGGATGGATGGATGGATGGATGGATGGATGTTCTCAAAGTGCTTGCAGTACGTTGAGAAATACTTCGCAATTTGGAGCCTTCTTGAAAACTCATAGGCTAAGCTGGGGCTTACTTAACAAGAAACACATTAATCACCTTTCGTGCTTCGGCTTGCCGCTTCAGCCACGGGAGTGTTAAATGCGAAGCATTTCTTAGCGAACTTCAGCGACTTTGAGCGTCTCTATCTATCTAGCTGCCTACGACTTTTAGCTCTCCAGACCGTATCCATAAGGTATCGACACCTAAGTTGATATGGCCTAACATGACTGTATGAAGAACACATTTGACCAGTCATAACCTGATAATCATGACAGGGATGTCATGAATATTATGATTTATATTTGATGGTCCTGCAGCTCTTGCGATGGTTTCGTTCGCATGGCATATTGCAAAACTGGTATGGAATGACATGATTGCATGGAGAACACAAGCGACACACCCTAACATGAAAATCATGACATGCATGTCATGTAAGAACATGACTACATGACACGCTCATGACGCACTCGCGGCCGTTTTGCTAGCGTCACATATACCAAATTTGGTATAATGGTACGTGGATGGATGATGAAGGTATGTGACTGGCGCAAACATGATAATCATGAGATGCGTGTCATGTAGCAACATGACTACATGTCACGCTAATGATGTGCTGGCGGCCAGTTCGCTAGCTTCATTTATACCAAATGTGGTATTACGGGACGTGAATGGATGACGAAGGTATGATACTGGTGCAAAAATGATAAACATGAGATGCGTGTCATGGGAGAAGGCTACATGCTACGCTCATGATGCGCTCGCGGCCGTTTCGCTAGCTTCACACGTGCTAAATTTGGTTTTACGTGACGTAAATGGATTAGGAAAGTGTGTGACTGGTGAAAACAAGATAATGATGAGGTGTGTGTCATGTGAGAGCATGACTACATGCCGCAGTCCAGGCGCAAATGCATTTTGATGCGACGTGGTGCGCGTGCTCGCCGGCGTTCCTTTCGACGTGTCAAACCGGCGTTGCGAAACCAGCGCCAGTCTTGCCATATACTCGCAGGAGCGTGCCGCGCTGCGTCGCTTTGACGCATGCGCGCTTCAGCGCGTCCGGTGTCCCTCCGTCACGAAATGAGGGAGGCGCAGTGTTGTCTGGGTAACGCATCGGGTGAAATTCAGCATGTCTTATTTCGCACCGGTTTCCGTGAGGCCGCGCCGACGGACGCTGGTCGCACTGGTCGCGCCTGGTGTAAGACCATAGAGTGCTCGCGTTTTGCTGACGTAGCGTCGCTGTACCCAGTGTGCACGTGCGTCAACGCTACATAGGAGTATAATGAGCCCTCCACGATGCGCTTGCGGCCGTTTTGCTAGCTATACAGATACCAAATTTGTTGTTAAGTGACGTGAATGGATGACCGAATACAAGACTGGTATAAACATGATAATCCTGACACGCGTGTCATGTAAGAACATGACAACATACCATGCTCATAGCGTACTCGCGGTCGTTTTGTTAGCTCCACATATACTAAATTTGGTATAACGTGACGTGAATAGACGACGAAGGTAAACGACACATTCAAACATGATAATCATGACACGGAAGTCATGTACGGCATCATTTACCACCACCCCGTTACGTTGTTCTGATTTTAAAGTGACATATCAGCCTTTCTCATTCGTGCTTCGCATATCATTGATTCACACTGTACGTGGGATCTGCCAATTTTTCAAAGCAATTTCCGCTATGCTTGATGCAACAAGACAATTTTGAACTTGAATCCTTCCTATAGCATACGTATTACATAGCACCAACGAATGAATAGGCAAGCAAGAAAAAAGTTAAGGATGGTTGGTTACAATGGGGATTACCATCTGGTATGAATGTAAAAATAGATATTGAAACACTTTCATGTACATGCGCGTCCTTTTCATTCCTTTTAAGAACAATTTTATATCCTATTCAAAATATCACACGAGCAATGCTAGACCAATCGCCCAATTCGGGTACTGAAGGTTTTGTGAGTTTAAAAAAAGTTGTTAACGATTCAGAGTACTTGATACTCTGCTATTTAAGTGAATTTTATTTCTGAAAGAAGCATAAATGCACAGAAGACATTCTTGTTACATTTTTCGTTCTCAAGACATTGCTAATATATGCTAATATACATTAAAATGTACAACAGGAACTGTTTGTACCAGTAAAAAGAAATTCCAACGTGTATAAAGAAAACTATTCGCAGGGGTACGTAGTATTTGTGAAAAGGAACAAAAAACAACATTTTAAAGAATGCGCATATGAATAAGTAAATACCGATACAATACTAAGGCAAGTTCAGTTAAATCAACCACAATAGCCTACCTTCTCAGTAATGAAGGGAAGGCGTGGACACTTTCTTCTTTGCGAGGAGAATAAATTGTGTTGACCACCACAGGAGGAAAGCTTCCTTCTTTAAAATGAATAAATGTTCGTTCAAATGTGTTAGCATCATGGTCCTTAAGCGATGTAGCAGAGGAAACATGGCCCTCTGAGGGCATCCTCACAGGTATTCCAGTCCCCTCCGCTGCCACAGTAGAAAAGCACCAATACACATTATCAACTCAAAAAAAATTTGTCTGTGCCGTGACTGCCATTGCATGCTGACTTGAAACATGCAGGTCACCAAACGCCAGAAATTACGTGCCACAGGACATTCGTGAAGTACATGATTTTAGAGTTTCCGTCCGGCCACATTGCGGACATGAGGCGGAGGGCGCCACACCCCCCGCCGCAAGGCGGTCGGCCGTTGGCAACGCCTGCCATTCTCTTAACCAAGTGAGGTCTCAGACTTCGGCAGGTAGGGTCGTGGTTTTCAGGGTCCAGCGTCGACTTTTGCGGCATTTCTTGCGCTGATCATCTTATAAATTTTTCACAGCAATACATTCACATATTTCAGTGGGTGACATATCCATCAGTTCATAGTGTGGCAAGTTATTTTGCACAAAATGCAGAGATTTCATCACGTACGTATAGTAGGTCGGCAGTCGCTCAGTCGCCGGTCCCGTCGCGTATGCTAATCCAAAGAAACGACGGGAAGTTCCCAAAAGGTACTTTGTGAGCTCTCGGCCTTGGTATGTCGTATTTTAGATTAGTTCCTATGTGGTTCTCAAGGCCGACACACGACACATAACTTCCATGTCGGGAATGCTAAAACATCTCATTTTTGTTGGCAGGCGGACTAGTGCTCTGGAGACCCTTTTGCGCATGGCCGTCGCAAAAGAAGGAGCCACATGTGGTTGCTACTCTTAGCAAAACTGGTCGAGGTGGCTGTGCAATTTTTCTACACAAAAAAGGGAAGCTGCTATGCTTGTCTTCATGAGATACGCACGTTCAGTAAAATGTAAATGAAACGTCCTCGCAATCTCAATACGTTTATCCACTTTGCGCTTGATTACATTCCAGGTTTTACGGGCTACTTCATCGGACGCAAGGAAGGTCACCCCCAGAACCTTTACTCCGTCTACGCAGTGGACTCCATCGGGAAACTGTTCAGTGAAAGCACCCAAGTGCATTGCTTTACTCTTATCTGGATTGAGTTGTGCTCCCAAGAGGCTGCTGTAGGTGTGAAAGAGTTGCGAAAAAGCTCTGTAGCTATTGATATTTCCGAGAAAAAGTGCAATATCGTCCGCATAGTCTGCCACTTTCACTTAACTTAGGCCAGGAAGAGGGAATCCGCGCATTGAACTACATCTGTTGATCTGTTCTAGCAGTGGTTCGATAGAATGTACAAAAAGAAGTGCAGAGAGGGCAACCTTGTCGTATACTGCGACTCACGGCGATGGGTTCAGTTGTGTGGCCATTCACTACTAAGCAAGCTTCCAGGGTAATATAATGCAGATGAAGAACCTCGACAAGACGAGTAGGAAAACCAAAGAATTCCAACACGACAAAAAGATAATTGCGCTCAACCCTGTCAAAGGCTTTTTCTTGGTCTAGGGAGACAAAAACAAGACACCTGTGTTCTCGTTGCACACGTAAACAGATCACGGGTCAAAGCAAGTGAAGAAAAAATGTACGACCTGGGACACAACAAGTTTACACATTACTGATTATTGCAGATAGGACGGAAGATATGCGATGCGCTAAAATAGCGGTTAATATCTTATAGTAAGTGTTCAGTATAGAAATGGGTCTCCACGCCTTTGGATCTTACGCTTCACCACCGCAGAAGGATGAATCTGCTCTCACAAAACTTTTCAGGTCGAATCCCGTCAGCAAGATTCCGGTTAAGCACCTACAACAGGTGGGCATGTATTTCCCCGAAAACTGTGTGTTTCGAAAAAAAGTTTAACGATTTCGAGTACTTCGTACTCAACTATGGCAGAGAACTGAGCCGTCCCGCTAAAAGAATGAAACTCAAATAGGGAAGTACATTACAACGACTGCGTCAGTGGAGCCAGCTCTGCGGATATTTTCTGGCTAGTCTTATTCATACATTTACAGTAGGGACACAAGTTTCCCTAACACTTCTTTATGAAATACGAGTCAAAATTATGTGAAATAATTGTTTCAAGAAAGCGTGGAAGTTATCAGTAAAACGAAACAATCTTTTATTTACTTTGACTGCAACATGTTAGATTTTCTCTTTAGCCAAGAAATTGGCAGATCCCACATATCTTACAGTCAGAGTTCAGTATAGAAATGGGTCTCCATGCCTTTGGGTCTGACGCTTCACCACCACAGAAGGATGAATCTGCTCTCACGAAACGTTTCAGGTCGAATAACATCAGCAATAATCCGGCTAAGCACCTACAACAGGAAGACATGTATTTCTCCTATACCCGGCGACAACTTTCTGTGGCAGCACAGCCAAGGCTACGGAGCCGAAGCACGCTTGTCTTACTGCGCCACAGCATGTAGTCCCTAAACGAAAACGTTTGTATACTGTTCTGGGTAACTAAGATTTTGCCATTCGTCACTTACATTTTTCGCGGATTTATTTTTAATTAGTGAATAAAAACGTTGCGCAGTAGAAAAAATTTGGTTTCACACTCTCTCAGGTTTTTTGGGGGTTTTTTGGCTTCCGTCGCCTTTTTACCTCACCGAATTCCTCACTGTCAAAGATGGCGTCCGCCGGTTACAGCTCGCCAACGTCGCTTACGGAGGAAACACCACCGCGTGCCGCGAGTCCACCAGCTGCGCAGCCGTACCAGGCGTTGTCAAATCAAAAAGCTGTCCGTACAGGCCAAGAAAGTGGCGTAAGCCGTTTACGCGCAAGTAAGGAAAAGCGACCCGCAGCTGTCTGTGAGAGCCGCATGTCGGAAAGTCAGCGAGCTCACTGGTGTTAGCGAGCGCAGTGTCTTCCGGATTAAGCGGTACGTGCATGATGAGTTGTGTAACAATTACATGAATAATTGAATGTATCATTCACCCAGCAACCTGGGTCCACGCGTCAGTAAATCACGTCACAATATTATTAAAAATTGCTCTCGAGTTCCCAAAGATGCGACTTGCGTTTCCTGGAGCGAAACGCGAGCAAACGCGAGCCCATGCGGACTGCGAGACGCGGACTGCGCTGGCGAAATCGACACCGAAACACCCGTCGAAGCGGTCGGACTACTTGGCGCAGTATCACATGTGCATAGGCTCCGCCCACGTAGCCTTGGCCGTGCTGCCACAGAAAGTTGTCGCCGGGTATAAAAACTGTGCGTTTAGAAAAAATGTTTAACGATTTCGAGTACTTCATACTCAACTATGGGAGAGCGCTGAGCCGTCCCGCTAAAAGAATGAAACTCACATATGGGGGGGGAGGGGGGGGATTAGAAAAAGTGGGTAACGATTTAGAGTACTCTACTGTGCATAGAAAAAGTTGTTCACGATTTAGAGTACGACGTACTCTACTATGGGAGAGCGGAAAGCCGTCCCGGAGGGGATGCAAAGCAGCAGTGCTGTTGAAGACACTACTATGAGAAGCCGACTACAGCCACTGCATCAGTGGAGCCAGCTCTGCGAATATTTTCTGGCCAGTCTTATTCATTACAATTACAAGAGGGACACAAGTTTATCTAACACTTTTTCATAAATATGAGTGAAACTTTTGTAAAATAATTGCTGCAAGAACGCGTGAGAAGATATCAGTAGAAATAAACATAAACCCTTTACGGAAACTTTGAATGAAACATGTTAGATTTTCTCTTTAGCCTAAAAATGTGCAGATCCCACATACAGTGTAAATCGATGATATGTGAAGCGTGAATGAGAAACGTTTATATGTCACTTTAAAATCAGAACAACGTTGGATTGGATCGGATATACATTTATTTGGTCCTCCAAAACACAGATCACTGTGTTGCGGGCAGCTCCCACGTGGGGACTGAGATGCCAAGCTCCTCAGCCGCCTCGCGGGCTTGGTGGACCGCCCAGAGCTGATCTGCCAAGGATGAGCTGCGGATTGCCGCCACCCATCTCGAAGAGGTGATGTTCAATAAATGAGCGAATTTGGTACATTGCCAGAGCATATGTTCTAATGAAGCTATTTCCTCACAATGTGGGCAAAGATAAATTGGGTATAAGTCAGGGTACATGATGTGTAACATTTTCAAAGTAGGGTACATCCGCGTTTGCAAAAGCCTCATTGTAAGTGCTTGTGGACGAGTTAGATTTTTGTTAGGTGGAGGGAAAATCCTTCTAGACAGGTAGAAATGTTTAGGGAGCTCGTTATATGTTGTAACGATTTCCCTTTTATCTCTTTCACCAGTAGAACGCATCCCCGAGGAGGCACGGTTGGAGAGGTCTCACGCCGCCTCGTGTGCTGCTTCATTGAGACTGGGATGGGAGTCGTTGATTTGTCCAAGGTGAGCTGGGAACCAACTCAGAAGATGATGCGTTATGTTCTTGCCATGTAGTATTCTCAGCGTTTGTTCTGAGATCGTCCCCTTTGCGAAGGCCCGTAGTGCTGCCATGGAATCACTGTATACGACTTCAATGTTATCCATCTTGATTGCCAAGGCGATGGCCACCTGTTCCGCAATGATTGGGTCTTTCGTATTGACCGTCGCAGAGTGGACGACACGGCCATCCCCATCGACCACCACTGCTACAAAAGCTTTCCCATTGGCGTAGGAAGCCGCGTCAACAAACCTACCCCTCGTTCCTCGTTTGAGACTTGACTAAGTATAGTCCTGGACCTCGCTACTCTTCTTCCGATGTTGTGTTCTGGATGCAAGTTTCGTGGTATAGGAGATACCGTGATATTCTCCCTGATGTTCTCGGGAACATTATTGTAATTGCGTCTAATTGCCATTGGGTGTTGGCCCAGCTCCTGCAGGGTCATTCTCCCCGAACTTGTTGTAGATAACCTTGAAAACTGTGCTCTCTCTTGAGCTTCTGCTATTTTTTCGAGCGTGTTGTGGATGCCAAGCTCAAGTAGACGCTCAGTGATGGTATGTATGGGTAGGCCCAGAACCTTTTTGATAACTTTCATGAGGAGCACATTCAGTGTCTTGGACTCTGCTCTTGACCAGATGTGCATTGCTGCCTCGTACGTGAAATGGCTTAGAACAAACGCATGCATCAACCGGATAAGGTTGTCTTTCTTGATCCCTAATCTTTTGTTGGCCATTCTGCGTATGAGGTGCACCGCACTGCCTGTTTTCCGAGTTAACTTGGCTATAGGTTTGCTGTTAGCGCCGGTAGACTCTATCAGCATGCCCAGGACTTTGATGGAGTCGACCCTCTGAATGGCATCCCCTTAATTTGTACGGAGGTGGATGTCTCTCTGGTTTAATGGCTTCCATCCCCTGGGCTTCGGTCCCCGGCGTGTAGTCCGATACAGCAAAAGTTCTGAATTACTGGAGGAGCTTTCGAGCACAGAAGGACGAAGGTATTCTTATACGGTGTCAGTCGCCTATTGCAGGGCGCTCTCAATCTGCCCCTCACTTACACCTGTGCACCAGATAGTAATGTCATCTGCGTAGATGCTGTGCTTTAATCTTCGATGCTCGATAATTTCTTTGACAGTCGAATCATGGCAATGTTGAACAGCATTGGGGAAACCACTGCCCCTTGGGGCGTGCCCCTTGCTTCTAGGTTGATTGTTGCGGTCTAGATATCTGCGATCTTCATCACGGATTTCCGATCTGTAAGAAAGGGTCATACTTAGTCATAGAAGGCTTTCCCCAGACAAAGCTTGGAAATGTCTTCGAGTATGAATGACTGATAGATGTTGTCAAACGCTTTTTTCTAGATCTAGGCACAGAATGGCTCTCACGTCTCTGGTTTTGTTGTCGATGACCTGGTGTTTGATAAGCTTCGTTGGGTCTAGTGTGGATAGCCCTGCCCTGAATCTAACCATATTGTGCGTATATATGTCGTTATCTTCCAAGTACCTGTTTATCCTGTGGAATATGGCATGTCTGCAACCTTGCTGATACATGAAGTCAAGGATATTGGCCTTATGTTGTCCAAGTTGTCCAAGTTGGGCGGCTTTCCTGGCTTAGAAATAAGAATCGTGCGGGCCAGCTTCCACTGCTCTGGCACCCTGCATTCTTTCCATTCTGCATTGATCTCATCCTTCACGGTGTCAATTGAATTGCTATCAAGGTTACGAAGGGCCTTGTTTGATATACCGTCCGGGCCAGGGGCCGACCTGCCGTTGAGATCAAGCAAGGCTCTTCTGATCTCCTCGATGTTAAAGTCGCCTTCAAGATCTGGATTGAGCGTGCCCTGGTACTGTCTACTTGGTGGTGCCAATCCTCTTTTTATTGAAAGGTACTTATGCACTAGCCACTGCACAACTTGGTGTTCTGTAGAGCGCCCTATCTCTTTTTGCAAAATTCGAGTGATAACATGCTTTTAATTTGTTTTGGTGCTGTTTTAGTTGAGGAGATGTTTTAAAATATTCCATGTCTTGCCATTGCGCATCTGACCATCGACAGAGTTTCAGATTTTATCCCATTGCTGTCTGGATAGTGCGCGACAACGTTTCTCGACTGATCTGTTTACCTCAGCTATCTTCTGACTCAGTCTTCGGTTCAGGCGCTGACCCTTCCAACGGTTCAGTAGTGTTTGCTTTGCCTCAAGAAAATGAGCGATCAGGCTATCCATTCTTTGAACCGGAAAATTTGTGGGAATGGTGGAGGAGACGGATTTAATGTCCTTCTTAATCTGTTTGACCCACTGCTCGAAGCCTGGTCTGTGGCCATCTTGTTCCCTTTCCATCCTTAACTTCCTGAACTTATACCAGTCTGTGAAGTGGAATTCTCTCTGCTTTTTACGCTCCATGGAGAAGGTAGTGGCACGAACGCAGTGGTCACTCCCTACGTCTACAGCAAGGTTCATCCACTGGGCCTTCTTGATTTTCCTTCCAAATGTAAGGTCCGGGGTGAAATCCCTGCAGCAAGATGTACCAAGCCTTGTTGGTAGGCTGGTGTCCATGATTAGGGTGAGATCAAGTTCACTGGCACTTTGCCAAAGTCGATTTTTTTCCCAGTGTTGTACTTGTACGCTATGTATGATGGGGGGGGGGGGGCGTTGAAATCACCTGCTATGACGAGTGGACATTCCCCAGTGACAGTTACAGCTTTCTTTGCAACCGTCTTGAACCCTTGCTTTTGTTCCTTTGGACGGCTATATATGTTAAGAATAAAAATGCTCGGACGGTTGCTGGTACCTGGCACGATCTCTACCATGACGTGTTCCAACCGACTTGCTTCTATTGAGGTCGTGGGTTACGTGCGTTAGTTTGTTGGATACGAAGGTGCAGACTCCCCTCCCTTGAGTATGCCCTATTACAGGCCGGAATCCAGGCAGCGTGGCTCGCGGTGAAAGGGTTTCTTGCAATAATATAATATGAGGATTTTCTTGGCTGCTCCAAATATACTGCTGTATGGTTGTCTTCTTTTAAGGTAACCTCAACAGTTCCATTGCCAGATACAGAATGCTTCACGTAGAGCTGCCATCGTCGTTATTAAATGGGCCCCCAGAGCCTGATGCGGCACCTGTTCACAGGTATAGTACCACTAGTATTGGTGGCCGAAGAGGTGAGTTTGGTGCGTGAGGAGGCCTTGCTGTGTTGTGTAGATATGTTTTGACCTTTGTAATGTGTAAAGTCATATGCTCTTCCAGTGCCGCCACGCTTGATTGTAGCCTGCCCATCTGCTCGCTAAGATTGGCTACTACTTTGCTGAGCGTGTAAAAGACCTCTTTCATATCTGACAAGGTCGTTTGGTTGGCTTCCACGTGTTCTGCCATGACTGCCCTCTTTTTTGTGGTTCTCGAGTTCCCCACGTTTTCATCCACAGGGACATCAACTGGCTGAGGCATTGGCTGTGAAGACTGCGCGCTGGTTAGCTTAGTGAGAAGAATTTTTATTTCCTTTAACTCAGCTGATAGCCTCTCATTCGATTTTGTAAGTCTCGTGTTTTCTTGCTCTAGCTGTGCAATTCTATCATGCTCTGGCAGCTTACCTGTCATCACCTCTGCCGCGCCGTTGCGCACTCGCTCAGCCCAGCTGCCTTTCGATGTAACTGCAGGCGTCCTTTCCGGGTGTGAAGCCGTGATCTCGAACTGAACGCCAGGCAGCTGGCCATTCGGGTGCCGCCCAGGCTGATCCCGACCCTGATGGTGACCTTGAGAACTCGAGCGCCCCCGTGATTGGGAGCGGGCCTTGGGTCTAGAACCTCTTCTGGAACGCGACCTCCCCTGGAGTGGGGCTGCCTTTCCTGTTTTTGTGTAGTCTGGATGCTCTGGGTCCCATAGGCTGGAATAAGCTGCTTGTCGTTAATGTCTAGACTCAATGTGACTGATGCGTCCCGGGCTTTTGCGGCTGCTCGCCATTTTTCCCAACGTCTGCGTCTGACGACGTATGGCACTAAGAACCTGTTCTTGCACTCCTTGTCTGCTGTGGGATGGTGACCGTCGCACAGCCTGCATCTTGGATTGCACTGGTGCAGGCTATCTGGGTTCTTGATCTCGCAGCCTCTGCAGATGGTTTCAGCTGGGTTCGGACAGACGTCAGACCGATGTCCCAGCTTTCCACAGACGTAACATATATCGATGTCCTTAGGTTAAAGGGAGCACTGCAAAAGTGAAGGTCCATATCTCACGAATCTAGGCACCTTGTGTCCTTCGAACGCTATGATGATTGTCCCGGTGTCCTTGATTCTCTTGGCCTGCAGCGCGAGCGGGTTGTTCGCGTTCAGAATCTTTCGGGTCAAAATGTCCTGAGTATCGCTTACGGGGATCCCGCGAATCACTCCTTTACAAGTATCGTGGGGTGCCGTGGCGTACGCGCTAACCTCGTAAACTCTGCCTCCAATGTCAATTTGCTTGACCTTGAGGTATCTTGAAGCTCTGTCTTGGTCCGGAGTGCTTGCCACCATAGTGTTCTGCTGCAAGTGGGAACAGATGATGTCCTGCATGGCCTCCTCCTCTTTGATGCCGGCCGCCAGTACTATCGCGTCTGCCACGGCTCCAGTGCCAATTCTCGAGATATTTAGTCCTCCACGTGGTCGTAGCACAAGTTTGCTGAAGTCCTTGGGTATTTGCGGCATGCGTCCAGCTCGCACGATTGGTGTCATACCTACTACGACTGGCTCGAGCGTCTCCCGCAACGCCCGCCTGTCGCCAGCCTGACCACCGCAAGAGCTGCAGGACCACGAAATTTAAATTGTGACATTCATGACATACATGCCATGATTCTCATATTATGACTAGTTAAATGTGTTCTTCGTACAGTTATGTTATGCCATACCAATTTTGGTATCGATACTATTAGAGAAACGGCCAGGAGAGCTAAATGTTGTAGGCGTCGAGATAGATAGATAGATAGATAGATAGATAGATAGATAGATAGATAGATATAGATAGATAGATAGATAGATAGATAGATAGATAGATAGATAGGATAGATAGATAGATAGATAGATAGATAGATAGATAGATAGATAGATAGATAGATAGATAGATAGATAGATAGATAGAAATGCTTAATGTCACCGAAGTTCACTAAGAAATGCTTTGCATTTATTAACAGCACCTGAAAGCGCGTGAATTGTCCTCAAATAAGGCGTTATGCACCTTAATGGAAGTTGAGCTCGTCATCCAAGAACAAGTTTTCATGACGTGTAAGCCGACAATGCGCAGGCGCATTACCCAACACACTCTTGAGTTCCTGTTTACACGTCAACCACTGACTCAAAATTAAAATCTTCGCTTGGGTCTGTAGGACTTCTTACAATTCTAAATATTTTCAACTAAAGGTAACCGCTAGACAAAATGCTTGCCAAATTCAAAGCCACACTAAAAGAGAAACTATATTTTTTATACTTTCCATGTTGGTATATACAAATAATTGTGCGTGCGTGAGCCCGTTGGTCGGAAATAGTGAGCTCGGTTGAAGACAGAAAGTTGAAGGAACCAGGATGCGGTGTTAAGGGGCCGTTATGCTATATGTACACCATGGGACCCACAAACAAAAAAAGCCGGGAAATAAAATACCTCAGTTGTATGTTCTGCACTGAACAAGCCTTACTCAATGTTTGCGCAAGTCGATGCTAAAAGTGGGAGAAATCAATGTAACAAACAACTCGAAGAAAATTATAGAGCGTGCCGAACCAAGATCACCAATGAAATGCAATTATCATTTTGCTAAAAATTAATCGAACGAATGTTCAGATGAGACCTCAACAATTGGAAAAGAGAACCTGCGGCATCATTATATATAAACCATGCCATACATCTCGCGCATTCCACAGTCACCATTGTGCTGTTTCGCAGCAATTGTATGACATCAAAACTTTTGCTAGAAGTAATGGTAAGCAGACATATACTCCAGAAGCCATGGCCATACAAGAAAGTGGGCAATGAAGCGTCAGTACGCCATCCTTATTACTAATGAAAAAGAAAAAAGTTATGCCTAAAAACTAACAATCTGGTAACTTGCGAGCACTAACAAATGCTATAAATACAAGCGAAAGTCTTCACTAAATTTTGTTTTTTAGTCTTGCGGCAGGTCATCTTCCTTTTTGCCCTCATTAGAGTAGTTGGCTGTAACGCTCTTTGGCATAGTAAATTACACTTTACAAATTTCTGTATGATCACACCTGCCAAAAGAAGTGGCTTTGTAAGGAAGAAACCGTGAAAAAATATCAATGTGGGTGGGGACACCTCCTTAAAGTTTCTGTACTAAACAGTAAATTCACGCCTGGTGACATCTACTAGGCCGCACGATCATATTTGTCCCCTGAGAAGGCGAACTACCATTGCAATTCGGAAATCATTTTCGTCTGGCCTGGGTCGCAAAAATACAGATGATACATTTTGAAATTCGTGATGTCACAGGCGGGGATTTCAGCGCAGAATTTACGGGAGGAACTAAGACCTTCTTTTTCTTCCTTTATCATTACACCTATGACGTCGAGCCTAAGAGCATATTTCGCAAAGCGCAGTTTATCAGTATCAACTGTCGTATCTAACTTTATTAGATGTTAATCGGCATTAAAATATTACACGAAGTTTCGATACAAATTGTGTTTTCCGTAGCAAAAAGCAGTGATAGCATTTTACTCGCGTACAAATTAAAATGAAAAAGGTTGCGTACAGGTTAAAATGAAATATCCTAAGGCGTTTATTCAGACAATGCGGAAGGGTTCGCTACTAGTTAGCGGATCTTTCATAGTAATTTGTATTTGTGTTTAATCCACCTGCGGTGAGTAAACAAGAACGGCAGCGATTGCGCGAAATTCATGCAAGATCGAAAGACATTCGAATAGCCGAGTAGTGCGATTTTCATTCATGTGGCGACCAGTATCATTCTTGTACGCATTTTTCAAATGTTGTTTTTTGTTCATTTTCATGAATTGTACGTACCCCTGAGCATAGCTTTCTTTATGCACGTTGGAATTTCTGTTTACAGGTACAAAAAATTCAGGTTGTGCATTTGAATGTATATTAAGCTACATTAGCAATGTATGGAGAACGAACAATGTAACACATAAATGTCTTCTGTGTATGTATGATTTTTTTAGAAATAAAATTCTCCTAAACATGCTACTTTCCGAACCTACTTCGCGTTGAGGCTTCAGTGGAACAGCGTTGTTTGGTGTCATGTGCACAGAGTCCAACCTTGACTCTCTCGCATTCATCGGCGTGTTGGTTTAGTTGCACCAGCACCGATACATAAGGAGTCTAAGATGGATGGAGAAAATAGTACTATTGCACATTCCAAATAGGCGCCTCAGGCAGGTTTATGGCCTCAGGCAGGTTTATTACCTTGTGGAATCGTGGCAAGTACGGATTATAAAGCAGAAAATAACATTGGTATGACAAGAGGTGCTATCGACACAGAGAAGTTTTCTGGTTGCGTTACACTTACTGAAAGTGATGTGCTCGTGCTTTGTCGGATGCTAACTACATGCATGGTTACTTTTCTCTTTTCTCTTAAGATCCCTCATGAGACTCAAGTCGAGCTTGCTGCTGGCTTGTTGATGTCCCGATACTTTGCTCTCGCTTTCGTACTCCCTTTGCAGCTTGCGTGATACCCGCAAAGATTTAGTTAGCCCAATAACTTACCGCGATAAATTACCGGTGGTTGGTTGTCTTTCCGCACCGTCTTTCGTTGTTCACATATACAGAGCAATTACTTCAAAAACATCCACTAAACATTTCCTGGTGTCCACGTCCGTTAGTTTTTATTCACATTGGTTCTCATGAAGACAAAAATTGGCAGATTCCACGTACAGAGGTAATCGATGATATGCGAAGCACGAATGAAAAAATGTTTATATGTCACTTTAAAATCACCAAAACGTTTTGAGGTGGAGATAAATGATGCCGTACATGACTTCCGTATCATGATTATCATGTTTGGATGTGTCGTTTACCTTCGTCATCTATTCACGTCAAGTGAAACCAAATTTATTATACGGGGAGCTAGCGAAATGGCCGCGAGCACACTATGAGCATGGTATGTTGTAATGTTCTTACACGACACGTGTGTCAGGATTATCATATTTCCACCACTCATTAATTTCGCGATGCATTGACGTCACGTAACACCAAATTTGCTATATGTAGAGCTACCGAAACAGCCGCGAGCGCATCATGAAGGGTTCAATATACTCCAATGTAGTGTGGACGAGCGCGCGCGCTGGGCACAGCGACGCTAAGTTAGCAAAATTCGAGCACTCTATAGCCTGACGACAGGCGCGACCAGCGTCCGTCGGTGCGGCCCGACGGCAAGTGTCGCGAAATGCGACATGCTGCATCGCGCCGATACGTTACCCAGACAACACTGCGTCTCTCTCTTTTCATGACGGAGGGACGCCGGACGCACTGAAACGCGCATGCGTCAAAGCAACACAGCGCTGCGTGCGCCTGCGAGTATATGGCAGGGCTGGTGTGGCAACGCCGGTGTTACGCGACGAAATGAACGCCGGCGAGCACGCGTACCGCGTCACGTCCAGATGTATTGGCACCTTGACTGTGGCATGTAGTCATCTTCTCACATGGCACGCATCTCATGATTATCATGTTTGTACCAGTCACATACCTTCGTCATCTGTTGGCGTCACGTAATGCCAAATTTGACATATGTGAAGCCAGCAAAACTGCCGCGAGCGTATCATTAGCGTGGCACGTGGTCATGTTGTAACATGACATGCATGTCGTGATTATCATGTTTGGATGTGTCATTTACCTATGTTGTCCATTTGCATCGCGTAATAACCGAGTTTGCTACATGTGAAGCTAGCGAAACGGCCGCGAGCGCATCATGAGCGAAGCATGTAGTCATGTTATTACATGACACGCAACTCATGTTTATCATGTTTGCAACAGTATCATGATTTCATCATCCATTTTTGTCCCGTAATCCCAAATTTGGTATAAGTGAAGCTAGCGAAACGGCTGTGAGCACATCATGAGAGCGGCATGTAGTCATGTTGTTACATGACACGGATGTCATGATTTTCATGTTAGGGTCTGTCGCTTGTGTTCGCCATGCAATCATGCCATACCATACCAGTTTTGCAACATGCCATGTGAACGAATGTGGGTATCTATCTATCTATCTATCTATCTATCTATCTATCTATCTATCTATCTATCTATCTATCTATCTATCTATCTATCTGGCTGGCTACACTTTGGTGCTCTCGTCCCCCCTCCCTCCTTAAGTTGAAGTAAAAATAATTAGCATGGGAGGTAAGATGATTTATGAATATGAGTCGCTAGTCATGAAATCAATAATAATGCAATCCCGCCCAGTAGGTCGCCAAACACTTTCCGCCAGACGTGCGGCACATACCCACGGGCGGCTATGTGCCACATGTGATTAAGAGTTAGTTTACCCAAGAACGTCAAGAACAGACATTAATAGTTTTAACACGAGAGCATTAAGAAAAAGCTGACATCTTTGTTATTGACGCGACAAATACAAAGAATATCAGGGCCCCAGTAGGAATCGAAACCAAGCATTCGGCGTGGCAATCATGTGTTCTAGAGCCATACCTGGTCTCGATCGTGCTTTGAAAAAGTACACTATTCAGGCGTACTGTTGGTGGAACGTCCATTATGGTTGCAATGCTGATCATCTAACTTTTATAAACATCTTCGATCTACTGCTATGACACAGCTGTCAGGACGGGTTAACGTTAATTACAGTTAAGCGTGAAACACTGAAGTTCATTTACGTAGCAGTGTTCATGGCTGCCATCCCCATTAGCGCAAACGCTTCACATCAGCTTACCGCTGGGAGACGCTCTAGGTGCCGACCAGTGCGGACGCGCGAAGATCGGTTCCTGCTTTCAAGAATGCTCTCCTGTGGTATTCACGAATTTGTCGCCGAGTTTTAGATGCGGAGCATCTTATACTCGCGCCTTGTAGTGCGCCGTCCGCGCCGTCCGCGCCGTCCACACCGCTTCTCGAACATTCGACAGCTGACGCGCGCGCATGCGCCGTCGCGCCGTCGCCCACTCTTCCACCATCTGTGTATCCCTTCCTCCTCTACACACCGCGCGCGCTTCACTTCTCCACCATCTGTGTACCCTTCCTTCTCTACACACCGCGTTCGACATCTACAATTCTCCTGATTCTCCAGTGGACGCGCATGTGGCGTCGCGCTTCGAGAACATTCAACAGCTGACAGTGCATGCGCCGTCGTGCTGTATATATACTCAAGGTCGGCGCTTGCTCGCTCAGTTGCCGCTCGTCGGTTGGTTTGTACGGCACGTCGACGTCCAAGGTCGCGGTGAAATGAATTCCAACGAATCCACAAACACAATGATCGACGTCCCTTCGACCAGCGCCGCCCTTTCGCATACGTGTGTACGTGTTCACTCATTTAACACCCCCCTCCTACAACCACGTTAACCAATTTAGCCATCGACCCAAGTAAGTCGCAATTTAACATCCCATTTCACAACCACGTTAACCAATTTAGCCATCGACCCAAGTAAGTCGCACTTTAACACCCCGTTAACCAATTATATGCTCCGCATCCTCCTCAGTGTTCCCCCGAGGGAAGCTGCGGGCAATTTTTTTACTCTCATCGTGTGCTTAAGTTCTCAAGAAATCAACAAATACCACCTTTGTGCCGGTGAGTGGACTTTTAAACCGTTTTTGGGACATTTTTACACGGCAACGCCACCGGGGGCTTTAGGCCTAACCAAGAAGGCGATTGTCGCCGATGCGCCGGCCCGGCGCCAACGCGACTCAACGCTCTGCGCGTTCCAGTATCTCCAACTGAGAATGGAATACCGAGTAGATGGAGAGGACATCTCTCCAGAAGATTGCACGGAAGAAATGGGTTGGAAGGAAGCCGAAACGAGACGCTCAAGGAATAAGCAAGCCGCGGTTAGCGTTCCTGCTGCCAAGGGTTCGACCGAGGCCGGCGTTGTGGGAGACGCTCGAGCCAGTCGTAGTAGGTATGACACCAAGCATACAATCGTGCGAGCTGGACGCATGCCGCCATTACCTAAGGACTTCAGCAAAATTGTGCGTGCTACGACCACGTGGAGGATTAAATATCTCGAGAATTGGCACTGGAGCCGTGGCAGACGCGATAGTACTGGCGGCCGGCGTCAAAGAGGAAGAGGCCATGCAGGACATCATCTGTTCCAACTTGCAGCAGAACATTATGGTGGCAAGTACTCCGGACCAAGACAGAGCTTCAAGATACCTCAAGGTCAAGCAAATTGACATTGGAGGCAAAGTTTTCGAGGTTAGCGCGTACGCCGCGGCACCCCACGGCACTTGTAAAGGAGTGATTCGCGGGATCCCCGTAAGCGATACTCAGGACATTTTGACCCGAAAGATTGTGAACGCGAACAACCCGCTCGCGCTGCAGGTCAAGAGAATCAAGGACACCGGGACAATCATGATAGCGTTCGAAGGACACAAGGTGCCCAGATTCGTGAGATATGGACCTTCACTTTTGCAGTGCTCCCTTTACCCTAAGGACATCGATATATGTTACGTCTGTGGAAAGCTGGGACATCGGTCTGACGTCTGTCCGAACCCAGATGAAACCATCTGCAGAGGCTGCGAGATCAAGAACCCAGATAGCCTGCACCAGTGCAATCCAAGATGCAGGCTGTGCGACGGTCACCATCCCACGGCAGACAAGGAGTGCAAGAACAGGTTCTTAGTGCCATACGTCGTCAGACGCAGACGTTGGGAAAAATGGCGAGCAGCCGCAAAAGCCCGGGACGCATCAGTCACATTGAGTCTAGACATTAACGACAAGCAGCTTATTCCAGCCTATGGGACCCAGAGCATCCAGACTACACAAAAACAGGAAAGGCAGCCCCACTCCAGGGGAGGTCGCGTTCCAGAAGAGGTTCTAGACCCAAGGCCCGCTCCCAATCACGGGGGCGCACGAGTTCTCAAGGTCACCATCAGGGTCGGGATCAGCCTGGGCGGCACCCGAATGGCCAGCTGCCTGGCATTCAGTTCGAGATCACGGCTTCACACCCGGAAAGGACGCCTGCAGTTACATCGAAAGGCAGCTGGGCTGAGCGAGTGCGCAACGGCGCGGCAGAGGTGATGACAGGTAAGCTGCCAGAGCATGATAGAATTGCACAGCTAGAGCAAGAAAACGCGAGAATTACAAAGTCGAATGAGAGGCTATCAGCTGAGTTAAAGGAAATAAAAAATCTTCTCACTATGCTAACCAGCGCGCAATCTTCACAGCCAATGCCTCAGCCAGTTGATGTCCCTGTGGCTGAAAACGTGGGGGACTCGAGAACCGCGAAAAAGAGGGCAGTCATGACAGAACACGTGGAAGTCAACCAAACGACCATGTCAGATATGAAAGAGGTGTTTGACACGCTCAGCAAAGTAGTAGCCAATCTTAGCGAGCAGATGGGTAGGCTACAATCAAGCGTGGCGGCGCTGGAAGAGCATATGACTTTGCGCATTACAAAGCTCGAAGCAGATCTGCACAACACAGCAAGGCATCCTCATGCACCAAGCTCACCCCTTCGGCCACCAATACTAGTGGTACCAGACCTGTCGACAGGTGCAGCATCAGGCCCTGGCCGCCCATGTAATAACCATGATGGCAGCGCTACGTGAAGCATTTCGTATCTGGCAATGGAACTGTAGAGGTTACCTTAAAAAGAAGGCAACCCTGCAGCAGTCTCAAACGAGGAACGAGGGGTAGTTTTTGTTGACGCGGCTTCCCACGCCAATGGAAAAGCTTTTGTAGCAGTGGTGGTCGATGGGGATGGCCGTGTCGTCAACTCAGCAATGGTTAAGACGAAAGACCCAATCATTGCGGAACAGGTGGCCATCGCCTTGGCAATCAAGATGGATAACAATGAAGTCGTCTACTGTGATTCCATGGCAGCACTACGGGCCATCGCAAAGGATACGGTCTCAGAACAAACGCTGAGAATACTACATGGCAAGAACATAACGCATCATCTTCTCAGTTGGTTCCCAGCTCACCTTGGACAAATCAACGACTCCCGTCCCAATCTCAATGAAGCAGCACACGAGGCGGCGTGAGACCTCTCCAACCGCGCCTCCCCGGGGATGCGTTCTACTGGTGAAGGAGATAACCGGGAAATTGTTACAACATATAACGAGCTCCCTAAACATTTCTACCTGTCTAGAAGGATTTTCCCTCCACCTAACAAAAATCTAACTCGTTCACAAGCACTTACAATAAGGCTTTTGCAAACGCAGATGTACCCTACTTTGAAAATGTTACGCATCATGTACCCTGACTTATACCCAAGTTATCTTTGCCCACATTGTGAGGAAATAGCTTCATTAGAACATATGCTCTGGCAGTGTACCAAATTCACTCATTTATCGAACATAACCTCTGCGAGATGGGTGGTGGCAATCCGCAGCTCATCCTTGGCAGATCAGCTCTGGGCTGTCCACCAAGCCCGCGAGGCAGCTGAGGAGATCGGCATCTCAGTCCCCACGTGGGAGCTGCCCGCAACACAGTGATCTGTGTTTTGGAGGACCAAATAAAAGTTTATCCAATCCAATCCAATCAGCTTACCGCTCCTGATGTTGCTAACACTCATGTTGATGTTCATATCGTTACTTGAAAGTGAATATCTGGTTACATAAGCCCTGTGCCAATGTTGAACATACGTTTGTGCGTACATGTGTACATATGTTCAGTATCATTTTCTAACATTTCGCTAATTACAACACAATTGCGTTCCCTCCGCATGCTTCACATAACGTCGATTGGCATACGTCGGATCGGCCGAAATTTTTCGTGGTCGTTTTTTTCTTTTACGAAGCGTGTTCTCTTGGCAGGTGATATAGGAATTCAAAACCGTAATGGCCATTGTTATGTAACCCCTCTGTTTCTACGCTGTTAATAAACATTGCCTGCACTCACCGTCGTCTTGTACGCTCGTCTATCAGCTCTGCGCAGAAGCAGCCGCAAGCTGACAAACGCGCTACGGAACAACGTTGCCAGCCCGTGACCTCAGCGCCGTGCTGAAACGTGGCGTTGGAGTTTCGTAACACCATACCGAGGAGCGTTCCAGACAACTCTTCTAGCGAGGAAAGAAAGACAAGTGACCTGCCGCTGGACTATGAAAAGAAAGTTTATTGAAGTCTTTCCCTCATAGTTATAGTAATTCTGAGGGAATACTTTGTTCCCCGGTTACTAAAGTGTTCATTTGTACCCGTCATTTTTTTTCTTTTTCTGATAATAGTACAGACGGTGTGCTGATGTGTCATTGTCCACTTTTGTAGATTGCTATGCCTTACGAAGATTCATGTGTCGGGACACTATTACTTCTTGCGAAAAACTTGTTGTCGTGCATCTTTACAGTTCACTGACAGTAACGATTGCGGACGGCGACATGCCCAACAGGGGTTCTTTCTAATGATGCTGCATGCTCTGTTGTCCGGTCAATCAGGTATCTGCCTGTTTGTCGAATGAATTTTTCCTGACATGATGATATAATTTCCTATAGGTCACCCCGGTTCAGCACGTTCTCTACTTTTAAACCTTTATCGCTGGGAGTGTGGCAGCTTGGGCTGCCACAGAGATTGTCTATAGGACCCCCCTCTCATACGGTGCTTGTTATGTCGGAACGACCGGAAAGTGTCTGAACGATCGACTGAGAAAACATGCCAACAATGTTATAGAAACGGGAAAGATGGTTTTCTTGCTCAGCACTGCACTGAGTGCAACTGTGTGCCCCTTTTCAAGGACACGGTGACGCTGTACAAGCACAGGTATGAGCGCACCCGGGGCATCGACGAGGACGCGCTGATGGCACGCGAACAGGTATCTTGTATTAGCAAGCCCTCCGTTTTCTAAGGTTCCTTCTCGAACTAAGGAACTAAGGTTCCTTCGAGGAACCTTAGTTCGAGAAGGAACTAAGGTTCCTCGAAGGTTTCGGTGCGTGCAAGTACTTATATTACTTTTACTTTTCTGTTTCGTTTTCTTACAAACTTTTCTTTGCCTTTTTCTGTGCCTTTGTTTTCTTCCCTTTCTCATGTATTGCTCTTTGTGCCAAATGGTTTTTGTCACATGGTTTTTGTCTCGTCTATATATTTTCGCACTCTGCACAATAAACTCAGTTAGAAGTTAGTGCTCGTGTCCTTCGTGTCCTTCTTGTCTCTATGTTGTCGTTCTGTTCCCGCGCTATAATGATCGTCTTTATCGCTGGCTTGCATATATTTCAAATTAGCCTAGTTCAGTGCAGAACATGCAGCGACGATACGTTCTTTCCCGGCTACTTTACTTTGTGAGTCATGCTATGTACATTTGACATAACGACCAATTGAATCCGCAGCTTATATCGTTCAAATAGTTGACTGGAACTCTTCTAAATATATGCAACCCACTCACAAACGCAAGCACAATTCTCTTATAATTTTTTTAGGGGCGAAGCTCCTTATGGCGTGGCTTGTGCGTCCCTCGTAGTACGTAATCACCAGTGGCACATACCCGAAATAGCGGTCCTTACAATGTCTGCTGGATGGGGGCACTTGTATATGATGAATACATGATGAAAAAATGCGAGATGGCTGTGCTTGGAGTTTTCTCTAGACATATGGACGGACGAACCGACTGGCACACGCACGGACGGACAGGCAGAGGGGCGCAGGCACGGATGGACAGACAGAGGGATGGCCGCAAAAAGAGATGGACGGACAGACAGACGAATGAACAAACGGACGGATGCACCAAGGATCACACAGATAGGCGGACGCAAGAACGAATGGACAGACAGACTGACGAACGCTGCGCCCCACCAATCATCATTCACTCCGTGGATATGCTGTGATTTTTTTCTTTTGATTCTTTTTATAGTTTGCTGATACTTACTGTGGATTTTAGTGAAGCTTTTGATTTCACGTGAGAAACCTTTTAAAATTGGAGATGCCATAGAGACTCATGGAATTCTTGGATTTTTGAACGTGTGGTCAGCGTGTAAGAAACAACTCAATAGTTGGTTGCGCCTGCGCATTGTCGGCTTCCACATGTCATGAAAACTCGTTCTTGGAGCAATCATCAAAAAGCGCTGGTGAAGTGTGTCGTACTGGAGCACAATGCACGTGCTTTTTCGCGTCATTATTGAGCTCAAAGAAAGAAAAAACACCTTGCATTCCAACTTTAATTATACAGTTTACTGTTCGTTTCACTGATTTATTCTGATGTTTTGTCGCAACGATGTTTCCACAAAAGTTGAACTGATATTTTAAAAATTAGTGACAGATGAACTTGTGCTGGTCCTGTTAATGCAACGAATAAGGCTAACCACATAAACTCTGCATAGCTGGCTCCACTGACCGCTCCCGTCAACTAGTGGGTGTGTTGTCGGGTTATTGCAACTCTTCCATATACTTCTTTGTTGAGCGGGACGGCTCAGTGCTCTCCCAAAGTTGAGTACGAAGTACTTGATATCGTTACACGTTTTTTTCAAACACGCATCTCATATTCATGATCATGTAAATGATGTCTGTTTTGTCATCGCTAGAGAATGTCTAATAAGAAAATGTTCAGTTCAGTGTTATTGACGTTTGTGACAGTGAATGTTTCTAAACACATATTGTGGTGCCATAATTTTAGCCGGAACGGCACACTGCTCCCCCTTAGAGCAGAGGACATGTAATACTCTGAATCATCCACCATTTCTACGCATACACACACAATCTGGATGAGTGGCGAAAAAAGTTTTGGCATGAAGTTTTGAAGGCGAAAAATCACCGCCTAAGCACGTTTTACAGGCGAGTAACCAGCGAATGTTGAATCGTGCGTTCTCAGTGTTAAACACTGGGTTCTACCAGACACTGCACCGAAGCCTTTCACAATTATTGATTATGTGGTCTTGCTTTTTAATAAGGCGCGTCCCCTGTGTTAAGCAGTGGCTTCAACCTGATGCCACACTGAAGGCTTTCACAATCATTGGTTACATGTTAGCGCTGCTTAATGAGGTTAGGCACACGTTGGGTTTACCACAGTGTTTATTTCACACACCGCACATTGTGCCTCGCATGATCACCGCCATAAAAGAATGTAATGAGCGGTTCAATCAGTTAAGCAGTGCATTTATCTCCGTGCTTGTTCTCAACTACAGGCGGTCACAGCCGCCGCCAAAGTATCGTTGGATAAACTCCCACTGAAAGCAGGCGTTTGCGAACGTTCTCCCTCAATCACGCGGACGCTGCTGTGCCCGCAAAGCTGCTTCTTCGGCGCAACGTTGTTGTCAGCTTCTGACATCACGAGTCAACTCGGCGGCGTAGTTTGGAGGAAATGCCCGCCACGGGCGCTTACATTCCCGTTCACGACTTCGAAGGCTGCCGGGTTATCGTTACGCAGCTGCTGCTGGCACTCCGCCTCCCTAGCCTGTTTTTGTGCCCGGACTGCACCACCGGCCCGCCGAATGCGAGCTCTCTCAAGTTTCCACTGTCAGAGCTCTGCTAAAGTGGTCCGTAGCTTAACCATGTGGATGATGATGATGAAAAACATTTATTATAAAAGAGAGAGGTACGGGGCCAAAGCATGACCCCGCTACATGGTCGGCGTCCTTAGTCCGGGACACCGCATGACGAGGCCCCTACTCGCGCCCGTCTCACCAGAGCCCGTTGAGACTCTACTGATGAGCAGTTGAGGAGGGCAGTCTCCCATGCCTCTCGGGAAGGGGTAGGGGAAGGGGGTAGGTGGGGATTTTTCGGACATGCCCATACCATGTGGAAGATATCACACGTCTCCCCACAGTGTGGGCACCGCCCATCTGTGTTCGCATCGAAACGTTTTAGGATTGCAGGACAGAGTAGAGTACTTGTCTGCAGGCGCCTTAGAGTTCGCTCTTCCGCCTTACTCAGCCCCTTTGCAGGAGGCGGGTAAAGGCCATGAGTGTCGCGATAATAGGTCAGGATTTCTTTGAACCGCAGCAGCGGTGTATTGGCCTCCGAGTCATAAGAGCCAAGGAGAGGAGCCCGGCGGGTAAGCGCTCGGGCGGCTGCGTCAGCGGCCTCATTACCTCGTAGGCCCTGATGGCCAGGAGCCCATACGATGCGTTTCGGGGCTGGATCAGCGAGAGCCCGTTTTAGAATTTGGCTGGCTAGGGGGGATATCTCTCCTACCAAGTAATGAGTACATGCTTTCCAGGAGTCCGTGATGATAACTTTCGAGTTGGGGTCCGCAGCAGCAAGCGCTATCGCGACTTCCTCAACGCGCTCTGGATTTTGTGCTCGGAACGAGAGCCCATTGACATGCTTTTCCCGGTGAACTACAGAGGCCGTGTAAAATCCCGTGGGCGAAGGCCCTGCTATATCTACGTTGAATACACCAGGTCGGGAGCCGTGTTGCCTCTCAAGTGTCTGAGCCCGCGCCTGTCTTCTGCTTTCGTGCGTGTGCTTATCCATGTTACTGGGGAGTGGAGCGACCGAGAGCATATGCCGCCACAGTTCCGGAATACGCTGCGCCTCCTCTGCAGTGCAAGTGTGCTGTATATGTAAGCGCTTTAGCAGGCGGCGCCCGGGAGCCGTCTGCACGAGCCGCGTATATTGATTCATAAGGTGGGCCTCCCGCAACTCCTGGTAGGAGTTGAGCACACCTAACGCCCTCAGTTTGGCGTTGGAAGTGGCCACCGGGAGATCCAGAGCTCGTTTAGTAGCCTTTCGAATGATGGCATCTATTCTTTCGTCTTCTTGCTTGTTAGTGTGAAGGTATGGGACGGCGTAGAGGATCCGGCTAGTCACAAAGGCATGGTCGAGCCGAAGCGCGTCCCTGCCCCGCAGACCACCCTGCTTGTTGGAAACGCAGTGGATCATGCGCCCTACCTGTTCGCCTATTCTCTTGAGTTTCGCTATAGTGCAGTCCGGTCTGAGTCTGTGGTGAATGAAGAGGCCCAGAATCCGGGGCTCCTCCACCTCTCTGATGGGAACCCCAGACAGGGAGAAGTGTATGGCTGACTTATCTCTTGGCTTCGCTCTAACGTGCAGAAGCTCTGATTTGTTTGGAGCACATTGGAGTCCACAATCGTTGGCATACGCCTCGACTATGGATGCGGCCTGCTGAAAGCGTTCCTGCATTTCACCAAGGCTCCCTTCAGTGGTCCAGATTGTAATATCGTTGGCAAATACTGCGTGTTGTGTGCCTTCCACCCTGGCCAATTCGCTTGGAAGGCGCATCATAGCAATGTTGAAAAGGAGCGGTGATAACACTGCTCCCTGTGGGGTACCCCATGTTCCCATAATGTATGGGCCATATTCCTCGTCCTCGATCCGAAGAAGAGCCTGGCGTTTAGAGAGAAAATCTCTGACATATGCAAAGGCCTTAGCCCCGCAATCGGTGGAGCTCAAGTTAGCCAGGATGCTGCTGTGTTAAACATTGTCGAAAGCCCCCTTCAGATCTAGGGCGAGGATGGCTTTATCATTGTGTTGCATACTTATGGGCTGTATGACGGCCCTGTGGAGCTGGAGAAGGACGTCCTGTGCAGACATGTGTGGGCGAAACCCAAACATGGTGTCTGCAAAGAAGCCCGTGCCCTCAAGGTATGGGGAGAGGCGATCTGGTACCATCGTCTTCACAAGCTTGCCCGCGCACGAAATCAGTGATATGGGCCTCAGATTTTCCGTATTCACGGCCTTGCTTGCTTTGGGTATAAAAGTCACAAGTGACGTTTTCCATTCGGAAGGGAGCGCACGGCCGTCCCAGATCTCGTTCATGTATTCCAATAAATGGAGGTAGGCTGTGTCAGGGAGGTTTGCCAACAGCTTTACTGTTATGTGGTCCAGCCCCGGAGCCGTACCCCTGCGCAATTTAGCTAAAGCCGCTTTAAGGTCATGCAACTCAAAACGGGCATCGAGTTGGTGGTTAGGCTTACCAGAGTACGTGTACGCCGGCCCAGGCGGGTCCTCCGTACGACAGAGATACCTATCGCACAGAGCATCCGCAAGCTGTGCCGGAGTGCCTTGGTACCCTTGCAGAGCTCACCGGAGCTGCTTCTGCGCCTCCCCTCTCGTTTGAGAGGGGTCTATGAGACTGCGAAAGAGACGCCATGTCCCCTTCGAGCTCATCTCACGAGCTGCGGCGTCGCAGCGGGCTATCCAATTTTAATCTGAGAGTTGGGCAGCATACGCTGCAGCCTGTTCCGTGAGTTGGGCTATGCGGATACGTAGTTTGCGATTAGTCTTCTGCTTTTTCCAACGTTTTGTTAAGCTTAGGCGCGCCTCCCACAAGTGTAGGAGGTGAGTGTCAACTGCGGGGATTTCTTCGTTGGTTTGGAGGGTAGTAGTAAGTCTTTTCTGAATGTTGTTACGTGTTGAGCCCATTCTGCATAGCCTCCAGAAAATAGTACGGGAGGGATAGTCTGATTGCGAAATTGGGTCCAATCGGTCAACTTGGCTTGACCGCATTTTTTATGAGCTGACTTTTCCAGGAGTGTGACCCGGAGAAGCACTGCCTAGAGAATCGCCCAAGTTCTCCCAGGTAGCATCCTTAGCATTTTTTACGAGAAAGAGGTCCGGGCACGTGTCACGGGTTACCGAGTTCCCCACTTGAGTGGGGTACGCCGGATCCGTGAGCAGCGTGAGGCGAAGGGTGGAGATAAGCTCCGCCAGCTTACGTCCTCTGGCCTTCTCGTAGTGATAGCCCCAGTGAAGGCTGGGAGCATTGAAGTCTCCCACGATCACTAAGGGGTCCTTGTCTGCCAACTTGATCGCCCGGAGGAAGATTTCGCTAAAATTACGCGGGGCTTATGCGGGTGGCTGTATATATTTAGGATGTGTATTGACTGGATGCGACGTCTGAGAGGCAGTACTCTGACCATTGTGTATTCTTGTTCAGTACTTAAGTTTAAATGGACCTGAATCGCGGTATATGCCTTGTTCACCAGGATGCATGACGAGGGCCCCCCCTGGAAAGTGCTATAGCCAGAGAATTTAACGTCCAAACCGGGCTCCTGCAAAGCAAGCAAGGCGGGCATGTTTCCGAGGGACTGCAAGTAGAGCTGGAGGTGCGACCGTTTTTTCCAGGCTCTAAAACCCCTGCAGTTTCATTGTATAATCTCAAATTTTTCTAGATATTTAGCTTGTTTATTAGATCGGCAAGCCATCTTTTAGTATTTATTCACGGTGCAGAGGACCGGTCCGGACCTGGAGCCGGCCCCGAAAAGCCTTCTTCTGCTGCCTGACGGGAGGCCGGCTTGCGTTTAACCTGCGGGGAGTCGCTCTGAGTGGTGTGTTTAATTTGGGCGATAACCCAGGGCTGCACGGCTTTAAGGATTGAGTTAGAAACCTGCGCCACAATTTCGGGAAGTGCTTGCGTTAAGGCTGCCGTGAACATGTCCTGAAAGGACTCGCGGACTGCCGACATGATTTGAGTGGGGAGAGCTGCCACGCTCGCCTCTAATTGCTCGGTTTCCACTGTCAGAGCTTTGCTAGAGTGGTCTGTGCCTTAACCATGTGGAAGCTCTGAGTAGAAACTGATGCGCGCTTGCTGAGCACCACGGCTGCGACGGAGGAGACATCACTCACAACGCAGCCGATGGCACGCGTGCTTGGATACGACACTGAGAATGACGTAACTGATAGCACAGCCATTGGGGACTGCTCGTAACACCGATTCAGATTTTTTTTCTAGGCATGTACAGCTTCGCTGTAAAAAAAAAATTTACACCATCTTCCACTAAATGTAACCATGTAGGGATGCGAAGCAGCTTTGGCGTTCTTTTATGTTTCCGCTTCTTGTTTTCATTTGTATGTTTCAATGTATTTTGAAAAAGGAAATAAAGAAAGAACAAGAAAAAGAACAGAAAATAAAGGAAGAAAGAATTTGAGAAAAATAAAGAAAGGAAGGAAAAAAAGAAAGAAACAAAGAAAGAGGGAATAAGGAAGAGATAAATAACAGAGAAAGGAATAAAAAGAAAAATTAAAAACAATGACAAAAAGAGAGAAACAAAAGGAAGGAAGGAGCAGAGAGAAGGAATGAAAGAAAGACGGGAAGAAAGTAAGAAAATGAGAAGGAAGGAAGAAAGGAAGGAAGGAAGGCAGGAAGGAAGGAAGGAAGGAAGGAAGGAAGGAAGGAAGGAAGGAAGGAAGGAAGGAAGGAAGGAAGGAAGGAAGGAAGGAAGGAAGGAAGAAGCAACTTGCCCCGTTTGAAGTTCTGTAAACCGTCCTTCAAATGGGGTGGAAGTATAGCTAGCCATCATCTGACAATTTTTTCCCGACTAATGGTGCGAAAAAACGAACTTCAATAATATTACTCCAGGAGCGGTAAAAGCGACACGTTGCTTTCCTCTGCGCCTGTACGCTCAAGGTTTGTGTCAAGCAATCACAAGATTACATGCAAGGTCTGAACGATCCACCTCTTCACTTCATTTGTCTTTCGCGGCTGCCCACGTGCACATCGTATGGGGCCTTAAAAAGAATTAAGCTTCATTTTGCAATCATAAGAAAACATAATGGCCGAGGAGTCTGCGGTAAAAGCTATAGTATATCTTCTGATTGCTTCACTACGCCCTGGACGCCTGGACGCCTACGAAAGACGCACGCAATTTTGGTATCTGAGCCGTATTCGAAAAGACAAGAAGGACCGTTTCAGAAATTAGAAAGCGGAAACAAAACATAATCTTATCATTACAGAAAAACGCATCAATAAGCAATGTGAGATGATATCAATATACAACTCTGTGAATAATGTCATGAGCCTGAAATGAATGAAAGCAAAACGCAATGTAACGTCCGATGTAATCAGGGCATACAGTCAATTAATTATAAAAAATAACGTGACATTAGGTTGATATTTTATTAAAACAAGAACTATTGAAATAGTAATAATAATCATCTTGGTAAAGGATATGCCAATGATTGTCAACCATATCATTTCTTATATGAATGAACAAACATTTCATAAGTTTGCCGAGTTGTCTGGGAACGTTCGCATGTTTATAAACTGATTTATTTGATTGATATGTGGCGTTCTACGCCCCAAAACCGTCATATGATTATGAAAGAAACCGTAGTGGAGGGCTCTGGGAATCTCCACCACCTGGGATTCTTTAACTCGCACCCAAATTGGAGCCCATGGGACTACAGCATTTTAGCCTCCATCAAAAATGCGCCCGCCTTAGCCGGAATTCGAGCCCGCGATCTGCGGGTCAGCAGCCGAGTACCTTACTCACTAGACCACCGCGGAGAGGCACGTAATAATAAACTAGACATTTGTTACTCCAAATATGCCTTTTGCGTTATTCAGTACTGGAAGGCTACAGATAAATGAATATAATTTCTGACCTAGAAACGCTTTATACCTGTGTAAAAACTATGTATTGCGTTGTAATCCAGGGTCATTTGCAGCAATCCTAATAATATACGTGCATGTAGCGATATTTTTCTTAATGCGGATCATTTCATAATCAAACCTTTCGCAAAGCCGGGCCCCGCCATGGTGGTCTAGCGGCTAAAAGTACTCGGCTGCTGACCTGCTGGTCACGGGATCAAATCCCGGCTGTGGTGGCTGCATTTTCGATAAAGGCGGAAATGTTGTAGGCTCGTGTGCTCAGATTTGGGCGTACGTTAAAGAACCCCAAGTGGTCAAAATTTCCGGAGCCCTCCACTACGGCGTATCTCATATTCATATGTTGGTTTTGGGACGTTAAACCTCACAAATCAATCGATCAATTCGCAAATCCGGCGTCGGCGGTGTCGTCTACATCCTCACTGCGCATGCTCGCGTCTCCTGCCTTGTGACATTAGTCCCTCTCCCCTCTATCTCTCTCGACTCGCAAGGCAGACGCAGGCAGCGTCTGCTAGTAAAAATCTTCTGTTCGGGTTGCAAAACTGTTCACTGGGCACCCCGTATATGCCGGCACTGGATATATGTAGGCATATATCCAGCCCGTGTATCTAGGCACAGGACATTATTAAATGTTACTCTATCCATATCCACTGACTGCATGATGATGAGTGGGGCTAAGCATCTTTAAGCTCGTCCGCGCTCTCGTCCGTCCGTTCGTTCTTGCTTCCATCCGTGCGTCCACCCATCTGTGTGTCCATACGTCCGTCCGCGCGTCAACCTGTCCGTCCCTCTATGCATTCATTTGTCCGCCCGTTTATGCGTCTGTCCATCTGTCCGTCCATCCAGTAAACACTCTAAGTACCGCCATCTCACATCTTTTCATCATATATTCGATTGATGGATGGATTGATATGGCTGCATCCTTTAGATCGGGTGGCGGCTAACACCACCTAGCCGTAATACTTAGTGAACAAACAACTAGATTTACCTTTTTTTTCTTTAAATAGTGAAGTTGAGGACTAGTACTTTGCAGTGAAGAATTTAATTTTCACTCGTGCCTTGATTTTAGCCACCAATTAGGTAACCTCCTTTTAGTTATTTCTACCCTCTTAATATCTATTTTGCCTTCGCTGTCCATAAATCCCAGTGCTTTGAAAAACTCTGCGCCATCACCCTGTACTAGAGGGTGAAGCCCTTTACAGAACATTATCAGGTACTGAACCGCAGGTCGCGGGATCAAATCCCGGCTGCGGCAGCTGCATTTCCGATGGAGGCGGAAATGTTGTAGGCCCGTGTGCTCAGATTTGGGTGCACGTTAAAGAACCCCAGGTGGTCGAAATTTCTGAAGCCCTCAACTATACGGTGTCTCTCATAATCATAGCGTGGTTTTGGGACATTAAACCCCACAAATCAATCAAGAACATTACCAGGTGTTCGGCAGTTTCCTCCTCCTCTTCCCACGCACTGCATACCGTGTCTAGCTCTTCGTAATTGGCCCAATAAGTCTTGGTTCACAATGCACCCGTACTGGCCTCAAACAGTGGAAAAACTACCCCGAGTATTATCATAGATCCTTTACTTGGCGGTTTCCTGCTTAAAAGTTCGCTAGATCTTTAGTGCGGACTTCTTAATCTTGCCAATTCTCCACATATATGGCTCCGTTTCTTTCACCTTCTTCTTAACCGATGGTTCTTTTTGGTTTGGCCCCCTGCTCTTTTCTTAGTACAATTTTATGGTTCGCTTTCTCCATTTTGTATCGACATTCCTCATCTAGAAGTAGCTGAAAACCTTCCTAGCACAACGCTCCTCCCCCATTTCTCTCAATCACATTTCAAATTTTATCTTACTGCTAGCTTCCCTGCCCTCAAATGATGTTCATCCCATATCACCTTGTACTCTCTGGTTTGATGTATTCCCGTGAGTTCCTAAGGCAAGCCTGACTATTCCACGTTGCTTAATTTCTAATCTTGCTTGAACTTCAGATCTAATGCACAAGACCGCATTGCCGAACGTCAGACCAGGAACCATGACCCCTTTCCATATTCCTCTAACAACATCAAACCTATTGTAATTCCATAGTGCCCTGTTTTTCATTACCGCTGCATTCCTGTTACCTTTAGTCGTCACGTATATTTCGTGTTCCCTTAGGTACTCGGCCCGATTGCTTGTCCATACTCCCAGATATCTGTATTTATCTGTCATCTCTAGCGTGACCTCCTGTATTCTAAGCTCACTACCTTCATTATCATTAAAAATTATGACTGCTGATTTTTCCTTACTGAATTTGAAATCTAATCTATCTCCCTCATTACCGCAGATGTCCATCAATCTCTGCGAATTTTCCTTGTTGTCGGCCATTAGTACTATGTCATCTGCGTACATTAATGCTGGTAGTGCCTGCTCAATGAGTTTTCCTTGTTTGACGAAAGAGAGGTTGAAGCCCAGTCCATTTCCCTCTAATTTGGCCTCTAATCCTTGTAGGTACATCATGAATAATAAGGGTGACAGGGGACACCCCTGCCTAAGCCCCCGTTTTACCTCTGCAGGCTTGGATGCCTGTTTTTTCCATTTTATAACGGCCTTGTTACCTTTATAGATATCCTTTAAAAGATTAGTGACTCCATCTTTCACACCTAGTGTGTCCAGCATTCCCCACAATGTCCTCTTGAACCACGCTATCGTATGCTTCATTGATATCCAAAAATGCTAGCCACAGGGGCCTGTGTTCCTTTTCTGCTATTTCGATGCACTGCGTCAGTGAGAACAGATTGTCTTCCAACCTCTTGTGTTTCCGAAACCCATTCTGCAGTTCCCCCAGCACCCTCTCATCCTCTATCCATGCCTGCAGTCTTTTTTTATAATTTGCATCGCCAGCCTGTACACCACTGATGTCACTGTTATAGGACGGTAGTTGTTTATGTCAGCTTTGTCCCCCTTTCCTCATCCTGCTAAGTTTCCATCCCTCGGGGACTTCACCGTCGATTATTGGTTTGCTCGCTGCCTGTCTCAAGTTCTGCTTAGACTTGGCACCCAATGCCTTTATCGGCATAATTAGGATGCCGACCAGGCTTGTTGATGTACTACTGGGAAGCCTCTTCTCAGCCCTTTCCCACTCGCGTTGCGGAAATGGAGCTACTGCGCCACTTGATCCTTGTCCATAAAGTGCATAGGGCACTTCTTTATTGAATTTTTTCTCTTACCCTTGTTCTTATATATTCCATCGCTTGGTCCATGTGTGTTCCCAGTGCGCATACAGAACGCATGACCTCCACATTGTACCCTCCAATATTACCGAGACGAGACCAGGGTTACCATATTGGGCTATTATTAGCCAAATTGGTGTACTTTTTGTTCTAGTTGTCGTCGAAATTTTCTCTTTGGCTACGTGGCTATTTTTGGGCTGCATTGTTATCGGCTAGACTAGACGTTCTAATGGCGGAGAATTTTCCAACTTTGTAATTTCAGGCTCCTCTATGGATATACTAAGAACTCAAGGCCTCAAGTACTTCCGCTGCTTGGGGTCCCGCCACCAAAGTACTCACATGTATTCAACGATCCTTGCACTTGGAGACATAGTCCAAGAAAGGGCTCGACGTGTGATCACTCGAAAACGTGTTTTGAGGGCCAGCGAGCACCGGCCCTCTCACCTCCCGGCTCCCCTTAATTATTCTGGATTTCAGCAACGGAAGCCTATTAATGTAGTCATTAGACAGAAGGTAGGTGAACTGAGAAAAACTATTTTAACTCTAGTCAATGTAAAGTACGTGAAAACACGTAAAAGCCAGACGCATCGGAACCGACTTGGTTCCTCCATCAGGGGGACCATGCTGACGCTGCATCGGCGTCTTGAAAGCACTGTGGCGGTTAATGACCAGACGTTTTGCCGTGGAGCAGAGTCCATGTGCATACACTGGGGAAGGGTTCAGAGGGAACAACAAGTGTTTTGGGCCGTTCGCCGTATATGCCACGGCTCAGTAGTAGTATTTTCTCTTCCAGTTAGTTTCGCTTTGCAGGATGGTTGTATGGTTGATATTTATCTTGTCGAACGTCTCACAACGTTCGGCGATGGCTCTGCGCTCTTTGTTCAGTTTCAAGACATTCTTGGCGTGTTGTCAGAGTCATTCCGATAGTTTTTTTTTTTGTCTCGCCAATTTATGAAGGAGGGCCCTCGGCTCATGGAGTTTTGTAAACGACGCCGGTAGTCTTGTAAAATGTTCTTTTTTTTCTCACGTGCTCTATTTTTGTATACAAAATATAACGCTTCTATAGGCCCCCTTCTCAAGTCTTATAGGCGTGGTGGGGCTGCATTAATACCATCTTTATGAGAATAATAAAAGTTTGGTCGATAAGTGTTAACCTAATAAGCATATATTCTTGCGGGAAATAATTATATAAACACAAAAAATGGGCAAATAAAGAACTGACTCGGCATGACGATAGTTATAGCGCGAGAACAAAACGACGACACAAAGACAAGAAGGACACAAGTTGTCTTTCGTGTTCTTCTTGTCTCTGTGTCGTCGTTTTGTTCTCGCGCTATAACTATCGTCATGCCATACCAACTAGCCCAAGCTGTCACACTTCTAAACTGACTCGGGCTATTTTTGGGCTAGTTCAAATTTACGTGTTGGGCTAAGTTTGGGCTATCTCGAAGTACAATTTGGCGGTTTGAGGCTCACGCTATCTGCGGTAATCTTGCACGAGACATACCGTTGCCAGAGCAGAAAGGAGACGCATTCGCGTGCGTCACGTTTCTTTTCGCTAAAAAGAGCCAGCACTGCTGTATGTTATTCACAACAGCCACGGCCATGCTTGCAGCGCTGTTCCCGTTCCAGAACGTCTGCTGCTCTCCACGAAAAAGGTGGCCACAATTCAAAGAATGATGTGACTTCCTCGGCATCGTAAGCTCGCGTTTTGGTTGTTTCAGAACTTGCGAAGGTTTGTTTTTTTCTCTAGGTTCAAAACCTTGGTCTTGCAACGCTCAACGCAACGACGCCCTTTTCACTGTTCACTGAAGTTGGACGCTTTGCTGATTTCATCGACAACCGGATACTTCTACTTGTACCCGCCACGGTGGTCTAGATGTTATTGTGCTCCACTGCTGATCCGCAGATCCCGGAATCAAATCCCGACTACGGCAGCCACATTTTCGATGGAGGCGAAATGGCTCTCGAATTTTGATGCACGTTGGAGAACCCCGGTTAATCGCAATATCCGGAGTCCTCCACTTCGGATGATCTCATAAACATATCGTGATATTTGGATGTTAAGCCCCATCAAGTGTCGTTACCCTTTCAATGTGAATGTCGCTTCGACACGTTGAATACGTTAGAACACTACGTTCAGATCCCGAGCGAGATATCAGTGTGCTTCCGCACAAAGGGAGAGCGGGATGTTCCAGCGTTGTCAACGACTCTAACACTATTGTCGCCCTCATCCTGTTATGACGCCATCATACGCGTCGTGTAATTCACGCTGATTAAGGTGATTACGGTGCGTAACCAATAACAGTTAAAAGGTAGTATCAACTGTTCAGGATTACTAGAGCTGCTAAAAAGCTTTAATAATTATTTGCAGCGATTAGTTTTGCGTGAAAGTCGATCAAGATTGCCAGTTGAGCCTTACTAGAAGGAACATCTATAGGCTGTACCAGTCGAGTTGTCAATCCACATTTCGTATGGTGTAGGAATAAAATAAGGCTTGCGTAGCTAAGGCTATCGTGCTAAAACGTGCCGCAGCTACCCACAAGGAATGTGCATCTGAGAACCATCAAACTTGGTTTTAGGTTTGAATGATGAAGTGATTTCAGTTAGCACAATAAATACCTCAACACCCTCAACTGAAAAGTGAAGGCTGCATATATCGCCCTCCTCCCCTCCCCCCAAAAGAAACAAAAACGGGTGTTAGACCGATATAGAGGATATTGCTATACACAGCTTCCAATTAAATAATTGTTTTCAATGCCAATTGCGGTTAACAAGTTGTTGTTTGGGAGGTGCCTGACAATAATATAAATTACACCCGAAGCAGTATTTAGGTTGGGATTCGGGGTTATATTCTTACGGTGAATCTTCGTTACCCGAAGAAGGGTTGGCAAACAAGGATTATCATTATGTCAATACATACAATTCAATTCGATGTTTATTTGGCTTTAAAAGAAAAAAGAGGGGTCGTCATAAATAGGTATTCTCGTATGAGCAGCTTGACGAGGTGACACCTCCCTTAGAATGTCAGCAACAATGATGAGAACAAGTGCCTAGACAAGAATCACACGAACAAACCTAACCATAGAGGCGTCCATGTATACATGCACGGCTGCTGCCGAGCACAAGGAGAACCTACACACAGCTCATGTGCTACAAGTATTTACGCACTGTATAGTCACACAAGATATGCGCCTATGTGTCATCCGTCACAACAACCAAACAAACAGACAGACAAGAAAACAAACATACAGATAGATAGATAGATAGATAGATAGATAGATAGATAGATAGATAGATAGATAGATAGATAGATAGATAGATAGATAGATAAATAGATAGATAGATAGATAGATAGACAGATAGATAGATAGATAGATAGATAGATAGATAGATAGATAGATAGATAGATAGATAGATAGATAGATAGATAGATAGATAGATAGATAGATAGATAGATAGATAGATAGATAGATAGATAGATAGATAGATAGATAGATAGATAGATAGATAGATAGATAGATAGATAGATAGATAGACAGACAGACAGACAGACAGACAGACAGACAGACAGACAGACAGACAGACAGACAGATTGATTGATTGATTGATTGATTGATTGATTGATGCTGAGCGCGTTTGTTTTGCAACCATCTGCTTCGCACTGGCAGAAATACAAGCAACGGTTTCAAATATTATGTAGCGTACTAGTGTAGAGCGACCAGCTATACCGAAAAGGGCATAACGACTATTGTCGAAAAGCTGGATGTATTAAAAAACATGTACAACTTACTGAAAGTTATCTGCACTGTACTATAGGCGAGCTATACGATGGTGCTCTTAAGTGAGCGGCATAGACGAAGTAATTTTTTTTTGTAATCTGAGGAAGAGCCGAACGACATGCTATGTCACACACTGTCGTTTCCCGTTGTAAATCCCAGGAGGAGTGCTAAACAAAAGTATGCGAGATCATTGAGATCTTACTGATCCGAGAAATCTACGAGCAGTTGTACTGAAAACAAGTGTTCGACGACGTAGAGTGCGGTGTTTTCTACTATAGGAGGACTCTTAGCAGTTCTGTGGTTTACGTACGCTTGTGTTTAGACAAAAAAAAGGTCAACGATTCAGAATACTTGGTACTCTGCTAAGATAACGAGGGGGGATTAGAAAAAGTGGGTAACGATTTAGAGTACTTGGTACTCTGCTATGGGAGAGCTTGAAGCCGTAGCGTGGGCCGTCATAAGATCGGGAACTTTCAGGGATTTATGGAACCAATGATACACATGTTTCCGCGTAAACATCTGCAATTTCGGCAACAGAAGTGGTCCAAGTTCTCTCCATGATCTGTTTGTGAACTTTTTGTACAGAGAAATATTATACATCAACCTACATAACTCTGAGACGACATAGCCCACGAACCACTAAACTGTATAATTAGTTTAAGAATATAATGTGGCAGAGTTGCTTTCAGCCTAATTATGACACTAATAAGCTTCTCTTATGTAACTCTCCTTCCCACGAAAGAATAGGAAACGTGCAAGCGTAGCGAAGATCCCCTTCGAACGCTGAAAAACGCTAGATAAAGACAAGGAGGTTTGATACAGACGACAATGACAATGGCTTCATTTGAGCAAGTTTTTGCATATTTAGGGCATTCCTAAAAAGCACAAACAAGAAAAGATGAAAGAAGCACGTATAGCAGGACTGGCGAAGTACGTTTGTCGAGCGTTTATATAAACATGATGCATGAAGCATACATAATCGTTTATGTGCTATGCACGAAATACATATACACCAATCAAACCAAACCCTCGACACGTCATGTGCTTAGACGTCAGATTATGAAATCAGGACATTCAAAATTGCATTCTCCCATCAAGAAATGCCGGTTCTTCTTATATGTGGGCTTTAATGTCCCAAAACCACCATATGATTATGACAGACGCCGTAGTAAAGGGCTCCGGGAATTTCGACCACCTGGGCTTCTTTAACGTGCACCCAAATCTGAGCACTCGGGCCCACAAAGTATCCGCCTCTATCGAAAATGGAGCCGCCGCAGCCGGGATTCGTTTCCGCGACCTGCGGGTCAACAGCCGAGTACCTTAGCCACTTGATCACCGCGGCGGGGCTATGCCACTTCTTTTATGAGCGGAGATGTTTAAATAAGGACGATCGGTGTTCGTTATGGTGTCTGCGGTCGTCGCGCAGAGCGCACGGTTGGTGACTCTGAAGTTTTTCCACTGAATCACGTGGCTTCGTGGTGTGGCGAGAGAGAGACTCGTCCGCAATGCGGAAGGTGAGAATGCCATTGGGACCGTCGTACGCTCGCTCGGATGAGTAGTAGGTGTCGACGCAAAGACGCCACACCAAACTTATTTGGCGAGGTGGCAATGCTCTGTACAGCAGCATTCAAAACAATTACAGCATATCCACGAAGTGAATGATGGCGAGTGGGCGAAGCTCCGTGGGATCATTAACCCCCGTGTCTTGCCCGCTCGATGTGGCGAATTATGCCATATTCAGTTAAGTCATATCAAGGGAGCTGTGATGAAGGAGCTTGCTCTGTCTGTCTGTTTGTCTGTATGTATGTATGTATGTATGTATGATGTATGTATGTATGTATGTATGTATGTATGTATGTATGTATGCACGTACGTATGTATGTATGTATGTATGTATGTATGTATGTATGTATGTATGTATGTATGTATGTATGTATGCATGTATGTATGTATGTACGTACGTACGTATGTATGTATGTATGTACGTATGTATGTATGTATGTATGCACGTACGTATGTATGTATGTATGTATGTATGCATGTATGTATGTATGTATGTATGTATGTATGTATGTATGTATGTATGTATGTATGTATGTATGCATGTATGTATGTATGTATGTATGTATGTATGTATGTATGTATGTATGTATGTATGTATGTATGTATGTCCACCTAAGCTCCACCGCGACTACACTAGAACATGTGTCTTCAATGCGACAGAGCGGATGGATGTATCCGGCTGTGCCCTATAGATCGGGTGGTGGCTCATACCACCTAGCCATAAGTGCAGCGAGCGCTGCAGCGCCATCTACTGAGCACTCCGTGTATTAGGGGTGGCTACTATGCCCACGCAGACAAGCCTGCACCCTAAGGAGCTTCACTCCTAAAATATTACACAATCTCCCGCTAAAGGCCACCCTATGATGCGAACCAGTGGGCGCTAACTCTTACACTGACGGCGACATTGACGCTGGAGCTCATCGTGGTGTTGCGCAGGAGAAAAACATGGGGAGGCGCAAAGCACGCAGTGATGAACCGGTGTTGCTACTGAAAATGCCAATGGCTGCTTTCACGGCCATTGAAAGACAGAAGACGCCGATTGCGCACAAAGACCCGCAGTTGCTTTTGATTAACGCACACGCTGCGAATTTTCATTGTTGAATAACACACAAGAGAAATCTCCCACAAGCACTGCCTTCAAGGTCAAGATCCAGTGGTCAGTGAACGGTGCCACTGCGCGAGCAGTCGGTCTTTTCAAGCAAGAAACTCGCTAGCAGACGCTGCCTTCGTCGGCGTTGCGAGGCGAGAGAAAGAGAGCGTAGGGGGAGAGAGGGAGAGACACGCGTGTGTAAAGGAGCAGTAAATACCGTAAGTAAGTGAGAGAGAGAGAAGGGGGAGCGAGCGTAGTTTTAGCAGTAGTAGTAGTTTTAAACATTTCTTTAAAAAACAGAGGTTGCCAAGAAGACCAGCCTCTTGTGGGTCAGCCTCCCTGCAGTATATACTGGGCAGAGTCCCTGGTGAGGGACCCCTTTGGTCGTGGCCGCTGTCCTGGCATGCTGGACCATGGCTTGTTGGGTCGTAAGGTCCTGGCAACCGGGCAGGGCCGCCTCCCAGTCCTCTCTTGTTGGATTTGTGTTCGGGGTACAGGAGGATTGAGCTGGCATGCCCATACCATGTGGTAGGTGTCAGCCACCTCCGCACAATACTGGCAGAGGCCGGAAAAAGAAGAGTCGACGTGTTAAAGCACTGCCGGCACAGTAAAGTATTGGTAAATAGCCGGAGAAGAATTCTCTCGTCCGCCTTCTTGAGTCCTCTGCAGGGCGGAGGAAAACGGCGGTGGGAGTCCCGCTAATGGGTAGTTATCTCTCTATAAGTTTGGAGAGGAGCGTTTTCTTCTGGAACACAGGAGTCATCGGTTGGCGAAGCAGTGGCCGGGGGAATTAGTGTGCGAGCGGCAGCGTGCGTCACCTCATTGCCTGCGAGGCCCTGATAACCAGGAGTCCAGATTATTGAACGCGGAGAGGGGTAACCTAATCGCGCACAAAATTTAAGATCATTGGCAGCTAGGGGTGTGATCCACCCCAGTTGAAAATTTCGGCAAGCTCCTTTGGAGTGTGATAATATAATTTGAGAACTGTCGTGTGATATAGCCACAGCTATGGCCACCTCTTCAGCATGGGTAGCATTGGTTGCGTGGAAGGACTGCGTTGGCATTGAGAGGCCACCTAGGGGAGAGCGTAGGAGAGGATATAGAAAGGGGTAGCAGACGTGCATGCGTAGTAAGGGTGGTCACGCCGCACACCTGATTAAGCTCGACCCTAAGCTGCTTCGCATCTAAAATGTTTACGTTCCGGTGCAGCGATGATGGTAGACATTTTTAATTCTACGTACGTAGAGGCTGTGCGCGTAGGAAAAGATAGTTTAGTTTGCGGGATAACTTTCTGCCGTTGTATACAGACTGTGCCAGCCACGTTATTGCACTTTCATAAAAGGACGCCCTCGTCGGAGCCATATTTCTCCACAATATATTTTTCAGATGATCGGAGAATACTTGTTTGTACAAGGATACATCTAAACAAAACAAATTCCTGTTTATACAATGTATTCTCAAATTGCCATGTATTCCTAATCAATTTTCTATGCTACTTTTAGGTGCGAACGATTCGTAGTTGTCAGCAGCCTATTGACATTATCTTCATTTCAATATATACGGTGGTCAATGGCAGGTAAAGGATGGCGATGCATTCTCATGGGTCGCGCGCTCTTTGATTTTGCTGTAAATGTTTCGATCCGCTGCCAGCCGACACACTCAGTGTCGTTCAGCTTGTTTTGACTCGTTCTAATGCTTTCGCGAAGCGCATTCAGCTGACGTCGGGGCAACTAAGGTTCAGGTTCCTTCAGCGTGAACTGGATTAACAGCCATTTCAAGACCCAATAATATACCATCAGTGAGCAAAGCCTGTTGCTTCAGTTTTTAAAGACGACAGTCTTTCTTGGGATGCTGTTTAGAAAAAGTTAATTTACACTACGTACGAAAACGAAGAAATCATTACCCTTAATAATAACGAACACACAGGAATCGGCACATCTACGTACCACGACAAACATGACTATATGTTGTAGTGAAGAAATCATTACTTCAAATTACATAGCTGACGTAGCATATGCATGTACAAAAGAACACAATGGAACACGAATGATCGCACTTCCTGTCCCCGAAAATCAGCATGCATGGACCGCACATCAGAAAAGGCGGCCGAACACACATTGAATTGTCGCATCTCTATTGGTCTCAACCACGACGCCGTTCAGCATTGCGGAAGCTTCCACTCCAGCAATTTTTAGGGGCGAAGCTCCTTAAAGCGGCACCTGTTCGTCCCTCGTCGTAGTGCGTATAAATGTCTTACGCTTTGATCTGCAAGGCGGTGCCGGTGGGAGATTTCTCGTGTCCGTTGTTGAATAACGAAAAATTCGCAGCGTGCGCGTTAACTGAAAGTCGAATTCTCCGGTCTCTCATTCCCCATTAGCAGCCATTGACATGTAAATTAAGCGCTATGTGACAAGAAAGGGTTGCTACGTTATACTCGCTTGGCGTAACCTCCTTGGTTTTTTTAGAAAGGTTTAGCGAGCGTTGGGCAATAGTGCCATGAATAAAGTGAACTAGTATATACCATGAACTCGAGGTGGTAAAAGGTGGGAAGTAGACCCGAAGTGCAAGCCGGAAGAAAGTGTGCTTGTGCCACCTCTCGTTCAGTCCTTGGAATGTCCGCTGGATGGCGGTGCTTCTATATGCGGAATATATGATGAAAAGATGCGAGATGGTGGTACTTGGAGAGTTGACTAGATGGACAAACAGACACACAGACAGATGCATGGACGGACGCACGGATGGCTGCACGGACGGATGGACGCTTGGGCGGACGCAGGGGCGGGTGTATGGACGAACGCAGGGATGGACGCACGGATGCACGTGCAGACGCACGCACGGGCCGGCGGATAGACACTTGGGCGGTCACACAGACGGATGCATGGACGGACGGAAGCAAGAACGAATGGACGGAAGGATGCTTCGCCCCACTCTCCATCATTCACCCCGTTGATATGCTGCCATTTTTTTTAGATGCGGAGCATCTAATACTCGAGGCTTGTAGTGCGGCGCCGTCCGCAAGCTTCCTCCTCCTTCTTCCACTATCTGTGCATCTCTTCCTCCTCTACACACCGCGCGCGCTTCACTCCTCCACCATCTGTGAACCCTTCCTCCTCTACACACCGCGTGCGCTTCTCCTCTTCACGAACATTCGCTAGCTGTATAATGCAGCGCGCATGCGCCGTCACGCTTCGAGAACATCGGCAGCTGACGCGCGCGCATGCGCCGTCGCGCTTCGAGAACATCGGCAGCTGACGCGCGCGCATGCGCCGTTGCGCTTCTCCCCCTTCTCGAACATTCGACAGCTGACGCGCGCATGCACCGTCACCCACCATCTGTGCCGCACGCGCTTCTCCCCTTCGAGAACATTCTACAATTCTCCTGATTCTCCAGTGAACGCGCATGCGCCGTCGCGCTTCGAGAACATTCAACAGCTGACAGTGCATGCGCCGTCGCGCTGTATATATACTCAAGGTCGGCGCTCGCTCGCTCAGTTGCCGCTCGTCGGTTGGTTTGTACGGCGCGTCGACGTCCAAGGTCGCGGTGAAATGAATTCCAACGAATCCACAAACACAATGATCGACGTCCCTTCGACCAGCGCCGCCCTTTCGCATACGTGTGTACGTGTTCACTCATTTAACACCCCCTCCTACAACCACGCTAACCAATTTAGCCATCGACCCAAGTAAGTCGCAATTTAACACCCCATTTCACAACCACGTTAACCAATTTAGCCATCGACCCAAGTAAGTCGCACTTTAACACCCCGTTAACCAATTATATGCTCCGCATCCTCCTGAGTGTTCCCCCGAGGGAAGCTGCGGGCAATTTTACTGCCTTTCAATGCAACAGCACATGAGTTATAATGTTTGCGGCTACCGAATACTAAGCACGTGCAATTTCAGAATTATCGTATGAGCACTTTCCAAACTGCATTGCAGCAAGGTCCGCGGTACGTGTGTTTTTCGACTCAGCAACGTACCTCTAACGTTTTTTTTTTTCGACGGCACGTCTCGACTTGTTAATTTTGCGTTGATAGCTTGGGCGTACTATGAAAACAGCACTCTTTTTTTATCGCGACAACCTTAGTGTCGTGAATAATTGACCCAAAATCGTCAACGCCAGGTCGCTACTTGAACACGTGCGCTTGTCGTGATGATTCTTTAACAACAAAAAAAACGACCACACTGTCACCGAAATCGGGTGCACCTGCGGCTTATCGCCAGAGGAGGGTGCTCGCGCCGAAGTGAACTCGCGCCATGCTTTCACATGTGCAAGATGTTTATTTCCGTTTCCTATTCATGTTGCTTCAACGCGGAAGTTTGAGCTCGTCAATCGTACATCTGTTTGTTATACGAGGCAACGATCAGACACAACATTTTGACTAAAACGACGACACGAATCGAAACACGCATCGGTGCGTGTGCTTCCTTCGTTCCATAAACTTTGCTTTGCGACGTTCCGAGCGGAACCAGATGATCTGCTAGCAATTATACGTTTACTTTTTTAAGCTTTAAAACTCATGGCAAGGAAACCAGATAGTCATTTACACCAATGCGCGCTCTAAGGGTGCAACTGGACAATGGCGTACGTATTCGCTCGTCCCCATTCACGTTTCACCTCTTACTTCGAGAGTTGTCCGAAATTTTAACCCTAGTGCATACTCCGAGAACCCCACAAGGCCAGCTATAACAACACATACTAACCAATTACGCGTTTACACGTGCTGCTTCAGGAATGTTTTGAAATTCTACTCACCTCCTGCCCAACGTGCTCCGCCTACCCTGGGCACTATTGCGGGAACATCTGGTGCGTGGCCGCTGCTTTCTGTTTCAGCCAGTTTGAAGCTGGCAGCTTAGCTATTACAGTGCCTTTACACTCACGAATCGTTGCCGTGCTTTGACGGTGTACCACGAAGGACAACAATATATTGTGTTGTGACCGCATAAGCTGCATACACAGCCGGAGATCCCCACTCACCGACATGGCGGTGAAACATGCCAGGCGCTAGACGGCGCTGCGGCGGAACAAATGACCACCTTATAGCAAAATTGTTCTATATATACTAACGCAGAAACGGAGAATAAGTCACTTCAGAATGAAAATGCAAATTTATTTACAAATCAATCAGAAGTAGTCACTATAACACGCATAAATCGGCGTATTATGTGATTACTTTCGCTAAAACAAAATGTTGAGTACAAAACATAATGTTATGTCAGAGAAGAGTTCAGAGTATTTTATTGGTGGAGTATGAAAAGGATAAAACAGCTTATGGGTCTAGACACGCCAAAGCCGTCAGTTGCTTGCGTCAGGGTCCGGAAGGCATCAAAATAAACCAAACACCACCTTACATACTAGTAATACCGCGAGCATGAAAGAGAATATTGTGGGAAGACGCACATAATCTCTACACACACAATATATACTAACGCAGAAACAGAGAATAAGTGACTTCAGAATAAAAATGCGAATTTGTTTACAAATCGATTGGAAGTAGTCACTATAACACGCATAAATCGGCGTAGTATGTGATTACTTTCGCTAAAACATAATTTTGAGTACACTACAATGATGTTATGTCAATGAAGAGTTTACTGAGTCTTTCATGGGTGGCGCATGAAAAGGATAAAACAGCTTATGGGTCTAGACATGCCAAAGCCTTAGTGGCTTGCGTCGGAGTCCGGCAGGCAACAAAATAAACCGCACACCACCTTACACACTAATAATACCGCAAGCATCAAAATAGATCATAGTGAAAGGGCACACATAACATAACACAAATACTCATACATTTCCTCTGACACGACATATAAAAAGTTAGGATCACTATAAAAAATCCTTACATAAGAACTCTGTCCAAAAAAAGAGTTAAAAACATTGAACCACAGCGATGTCTCTAAAAGAGAATTGCCATTCTCGTGAATCTTGCAGCAAGAGGCTTTCACAGAATTACATCGGTGAGAACGTCGAAAGGCACTTTATCGAAGAATAACCCGTAAGAGTTCCTTTGATTTTTACTGTCCTTTTATGCGTAGAATGCTGGGCAGCAGTTCAATGAAGTACGTTGGAACGCGATATGCGTGCGTTGTAGTTTTCTACCTCGCTCGACAACATGGCCTTCGATAACAGACTGCGAACATTCAACGAAAAAAAAAAGGGAGTTCGGATCACTACAGGATTCTTACAAAGTGACTTCGTCAAAAAAAAAACAATTAAAAGTATGAAAGCGCAGCGATGTCTGTTAAATAGAATTACCACTCTCGGGAATCTTGCAACAACAGTATTTCAGAGGATGGCATACATAAGAACAGCGAAACACATTTTATGTACGAATATGTCATAGAAGTTTCCATAATTTTCGCTGTACTTTTATGCATAAAAAACTGGGCGGTACTTCAATGAAGTACGTTGGAACACACGCAATAGACGTGTGCGGTAGTTTTATACCTTGTTGGACAACGTGGCCTTCGATAATTGACTGTAAACATTTCACCACGGGAAAGGGAATACGTAACAGGAAATTCCATTGACTAGAAAAGTTTACAAAGCTGTTTTAATGAAGAAATTATCAATTTTTGGCATTTATAGTACATTTAAACAGTGTCTACCAGACTTTAGGTCCAGGTCGAATATTGCTTCTAACCCTGAACTTTTTTTTATTTGGATCGGAGAGTTTCGGACCTCTTCCAAAGGGTTCAACTCAGTCTAGACACTGCCCTTGCACCGGTGTAACAATGCACGGGTATGTGTTGGTAGCAAAAATAACGGTGTCGCCCGGACTGATTTGCGTGGTCGCAAATGCCTCTAGCAAGCCTTTCCTGGCGCAAACGCGGTGAGATGGAGAGAGAAGTGCATCGCTGTCGGAGACCACCGCCCTCTCACCGGCGTTGACGAGTTTTCAGGCTCCTTGATATCGCATTCCAAGGATTAAAAGAAATCTGTTTGTGGCGCCATCTCTCGGAGGCAGCAACGTGTCCAACAGTAACGGAACCGGTACTATGGCATCATCACTCTTCATATTGAGCAGCTACGTTTTGCGTCCACAGCGGATACGGTAATTACGGTGTTTGCAAGTACAGATGAGCGAAAAGCGTTAACGAATACCCCAACTACATTCGATCAGTTTCTTTCTTTTGTTACAAAAGCAACCAGTAGCTCTCGTGTAGCTTTTGCAACAGTCCTGTTTGCTCCGAGAATGGTACATTCACACTAAAATACGTAGCTGGCCTACAAGAATGGTATTGAAAAAGCTTCCCTTCCAGCAATCCAGCTCAAGCTACCAGATATGCTAAAGCAGAAATACTCCCTTCACTATCTGACGAGGGGGGCTGGAATTCGAAACCGAGGCACTAATTCATATAAACGGCAGAATGAGATGGCGCAACATGAGTTATGAAGTATTTGTAAATAAATTGAGCTGTGCTAAAGTGAAACTGCTTCGCTGTTCGCATCTTGGAGGTGAACGCATGGCGGCTTGTCGGAAGACAATGCCATTTGGAGGTCTTTGACTTGATGGGCCACGTAGTGGAGGAAGTGGGATTCGTGGTGAAGGCTGCACATGAAGTTGAACGCGCAAGTGGTAAAGAGCTTGCCTTGGAAGTTGATGTTGCAGCCTCTAGCCACCCTGAAATCAGCAGGGAGGAATTAAGCAATTAAAGAAGGCCTAAAAAGCCGCAGTGCAATAATTAGTAGAATTTAGCATTCTTGTATAATAGGATCATGTTCTCTGAGACACTAGTCATTAGATCAAACACAACTACCAAGAGTCTGGAAAAGCCAAGTTCATGTGTACTACCCATACAGGCCAGAAAGATTTGCTTCTTCAATTCATCATACAACCTTCCTCCTATACATCAAAATCAAAATGAAGGAGGCGCTTTGATGAAGAACTCAAATTGAAACTTTTAGAAGAGACGAATCCTAAACTCTTAGAATAGATCAATGTCCCTTTCGCCATTCGTCTCAAAGCTTAATACAGCAAATGATTTGCTAGACCTCTTTTCACGCAAGTCATTGTCCAATAAAAAAATTCGGAGCAATATTGTTCACGCAATCTTTCCTATCTAATAAAAATAAGCACATACAGACCTAAAATAATTGGGAAGTTCATGCAGGCTGAAGATTTCGTGAAAACTACCGGAAACCACACCGATTACAAGTGAAGAGGTAAATCACCTTTAAAGAAGGTGGCTACTGTGTGTTGAGCTATTTTCAACATTCGCACTATTATGATTCAAAGAATAGTACTGAGAGCCTGAACTGTCAACATCCTTCATTCAATTCAACGGATGTTTGTTGCCAGTGCCAAAATTTGGAATATTATAGAAGATGGGAACAAAAAGCTGCCATATTTGGCAGGAGTATTCTACCACTATATTTTGCTGTAGTGTTGCTAGCAGCTACTGGCCTTACAAGCCAAACACAATTTTTAATGATAACTTCAGCTTTGCCGCGGTTCCAAAATGCTTAAAAGCAAACTTCACTTGTGCAAACTTTTTTCTGTTTTAACAGAAAACGCAGTATGTCTCGCACGTTTTTGAAGTATATGCTTGTAAAGGAAAATGCAAAGGGGCAGGAAACCGATTAGCAAGATTAGAAGTTAGAAAGAGGCAAATGAGTGCCTCTAAATGTGCCTTGATAGAGTTTGTAGTGTGTGCTAAAACTACAACATACAATGTTTTCTGACAACTTGCAAGCACCTCCAATTTAGCCTTCCTTCAGAGTCACTTGGCCCCTTCACTGCCTTTCTTCTGGGCTGCCGGCCGTTCAATCAGTAGCGCCTGGATACTACCACGCCGGGTGTATATTGCTACACTGTCGCTAACCTGTATACTACACGATGCACTTGGTACTGCAACTTTTTTTCTTTCTACATGCACAGAAAAGCCTGTTGTGCACTACTTTCGCACAGTTTTTTGTATTCATTTGTATGGCACGTCATATTTGGGATTGTGGACTACTATTCATGCTTCTTGCTGTGAGAATTAATGCATTTCCATTAAACACAATTATTACTGATGTATCAACTGATCAATATTCTTTTTCGACTTCCTGCATTTTCTTATTTCTATTCTACCACCCAATTCTGCCCAAAGTCCGCCACTCAGATTGGCAGTATTTTCCTAAATAAATAAATAAGCAATAGGTGGAAGGTTGGTGTGGTTTGTACCTCGCTCATGGGAGCTGCCCCTGGAATAGTGGTGGGGGTGGCTCGAGTCCTCCAGAGAACGGAAAAAGTGCCCATTGTTTGTACCGGCTGCCACGGATCACGAAGAGGCCGACGAGTGCTTGTACTGGTTGTCGATCAGTGATGGTGGTGGCTGGTGCGGCTGCTGCTCGTGATGATGATGAGAGTGGCGTCTGCTGGCATGGCGTGAGGGCTGGCCTGAGCTACTGTCGTTAGAGGGACCCTGCTGCTCATTGAGACTTCTGGACCGGCTAGCAGAATGCACGCTGTCACCGCTGCTAGCAACAAAACTGGTGCTCTTGCTCAAACTGCTTCTGTGGTTTTGCTGCTTAGCCAGCCAGCTGCTGTTTTTGTTGCTGGTGCTACTTCTCGTTTCTCCGGGATCTGTGTGTAGATAAACCAATGCCCACATCTTTTACAACAGAGACCGCTAGGCACTGTTAACTATTTTTTTATCCCTCCCCATGTCTCACAATTCGAGCTTTCAGTCAGTGGTGATGACAGGTCCAGTATTACGTCTTACCAGTCCTCATCACTGGCTGGTACAATGTTATTTTATACGAGGTCACTAACAATTGCCTTACCAATAACATCCATACTTTCGGTTTTGCACCATACTATATAATTTAAATTTTTGAAGAATAAAGCAATATAAATTGACAAGGGGCCCATGAAAAACTTTTTGCACTGCTAGACACCTGTTCTCTAATACAATCTCCAAATATAACTCTTGATAAAGTTATAGAAAATGAACTATGCAATGTGGACAAAGTAGGTCCACAATATTAAAGACACCTCTTAAGGAAGCAACTCTATTAAGGGTATTGTCTTACAGGCAGCCACCCTTAACTTGCGGATAATTTTTTGTATTTCATGCACAAAATGGTATACTATTTTCAATTTGCATGTAGTCGGAAATAATTATCCAACTATACTACTGTATACAGAAAATTTTCATTGCAGTAACACTGGTTTCATTAATATAGTAATACCATGTCTAACTATAAAAATGGTGTCTCACAATATAGCACTTTTATATCTAAGTCACATGCGCTTATATGTAAGTGCGTGCATTAATTTGTATAATCATTTTCTCATAAATAGTCAATCGGTGCATTTTCCGCATCATAATTGGATGCTATAACCTTCGCTTCGATGTTTTCTTAGCCTTTGTTACAAAGTTTCTTTCTAATAATCAAAATCTACCACAATACTGATTTTCTACGTGATCAACTTTTATGTCAAGTGCTACCAGATAAAAATCGCAGCATTGTGCTGACTCGCCTAATAATTTTGCCCTGTTAGTTTTAGTGAGACGGCAGTACTATACCATAGAGTGACGGTGCCATCTCAAGCCAACGTATATTCACAGAGGGAGACAAATGGTACCTTATTAAGTCACAAAGCTAAAATACAGTTAAAATTTATCTTGATAATGTGGCTATTCATTGTGTCTGCAAACTCAATACAGTGTAATGGTAATTGTTTCTACGCTAGCATTTCTTACAAAAAAAGTGAAACAAATACATTTGCAGATACAGTTGAATATTCACATAATGAATGTAAATGTAATAACTTTTTGTATAACGAAGCATGTTCTCCACAATAATATTGTAACAGTTACAGTGCTTTTTCAAAGAAAGAATGAAGTGGTAAACAAACTTCTCTTGGGCCAGAGGGCCTAAGGCCAAATTAAACGATATTTTAGTGCTTATCCTGAACTATAACACTGCTTTTGCATGTGCATGCATGGCGTTAGGGCCGCCTGAAATATACTCATTCACTAGTACAGCATCAAGCTGTCGCAAGCACATTTCAGGTTTAATAAAGAATATTTATTGCGTGCTTTACCTTTTTCCTGCCGTATTATTGAAGCAATCCTTTGAAAGAAGCACGATTAATAGGCGAAACAGTATGAAAGCAATGTGTCCACTTTCGCCTGCTAATAGTGAGTGGTGTGAAGCAACACCTACCAGAGGTGTTGCCAGTCTGCGTGGATGCCTTGCTGGTGCTCACGGCAGCTGGCGCGCGAGTCTGCACTGCCGCACTGATTCCCGGAATGCCGAACAGGTACTTGGGGTCGCGCGACCGCCGCTGCCTCTCCTTGTAATCATCCATGCTGATCTTGGCGCGTCGCGACGTCTCGGCTTCTTGGCCTGGGTTCCCCTGCAAGCGCAATCCCAATTAGCTTCACACGACGTGTGTGTGCACGGAGTTAATTAGTTATACTGCTTTTAATACTACCCATGATTCTATTAATGCAAGCTGAATCACACTATCAGTTAGAGGGCTTCCAGCATAAGTCGACAACTGCAACATCCTAATATCGTTTTACAAAACGCCAGAGTTTCCCTTCAAACAAAACAGTGCAAGAGCAGGCTTACTTATGAGAGAAAGCAACGGGTAAAGGCACAACCTTCTCGGCGAATGCTGCTAGAGGTCATGCAGCTTCAGAGACTGTTCACCAACACCTTACGAACCCAGTCATGCTATAGTCATGGACTTTTCTTGGCAATGCACCGAAAGCTACAGAGCCAAATCTCGCGTATCTCGCCGCTAAAGAATGTAGTCCTACAAGTGTGTCCTTGTCTCACGAGGCATGAAATATACGAACCTTCATTTTTTGCATGTAGCTCTTCGACACTGAAATTGGTTCACACAAGCGCATGTTCTTTAGTTTCTTTGTTGTCGCTTTACGTCTTTGAACGCATGATAAAGCCGTGCCGCCTTTTCCGTGTATCTCGAATGCCAAGTGGCGTCCACGTCGATATGAAACTTCAATAGCGCACAGCCAGCTCTTTCCACAGTGGTACGGAACGCATGACATACTGGACTACCTCGCGTACTGGTACATGTGCAAAGACTCCGCCCTCGTAGTACTTCCTGCATTGCCAAGAAACGTTTTTCGCGAGTATAGCCATCATAGGCCAGTTCGAATTCTGATCCCATAGATGGCGCTGCAGTACTCGCTCTACTTTGATGCGTAGAAGACGCCTGCTTTAGTGGGATAGGAGCACACTAGATGGCGCATCCGTGCGATTATTGGATGGATGCATTCGCGCCGATGCGTGCATGTGGAATAGGCGACTGTTAGGGTCCAAAGCTATAAAATTCGCTCGCTTCTGACGTGTTTCCTCTATCGTTAGGCAGTCAGCGTGCTCCGACTATGCGCGACACAGACAAAACGGCAGTGCGGAGGGCTCGGAAAGCTGCTGCAGCACGCCCTCGCACATAGCGTCTCGATATGCTCCCAGATGTACATCGTATGATCACATGCAAGGAACAACTATCTCAGGAACCTGTCTCGGCAAACCTTCCATCACGGTAGGTTTGATTTTGATTGATTGATTTGTGGGGTTTAACGTCCCAAAACCACCGTATGATTATGAGAGACGCCGTAGTGGAGGGCTCCGGAAATTTTGACCACCTGGGGTTCTTTAACGTGCACCCAAATCTGAGCACACGGGCCTCGACATTTCCGCCTCCATAGGAAATGCAGCCGCCGCAGCCGGGATTTGAACCCGCGACCTGCGGGTCAGCAGCCGAGTACCTTATTCACTAGACCACCGCGGCGGTGCTCCACCACGGTAGGTGCAAGAAGAGAACCCCTCATCTATCATTTTGGAGACCATAAAGCAGTTATAATGAAAGGACCACAGAAGGAAGCCACGTGCCGCTACCATTAATGAATAAAACTAAGTTGTGTACAAATACAGTGTTTCTCACGGCTTTGATGATCGACCGGGGAAAATTGACGGAGGATTAACGGTTTACCGATGCACCTCCGAAGCTTCGCACATTCACTATCGTTCACTCTGTGGATACGCTGCGATTTTTTTTTTTCAGAATGAGTATAATGTGTATGAAGGCATTCCAAACTCTAAACAAAGCTCAAAGACTTTCGAATTGATTACACCCAAACCATTATCTGGGTGCCAGGGCACGAGGGCGTCACAGTGTACTAGTTTGTGGATGAGGCGGCTCGAGGGTTCACAAATCGAGCTTTCTTGCACACTACAATAGACCATCCAACGCCACTAGACCCTAACATTGGTATAATTCTTCAGTATTACAGGGACAGTAGAAAACTGTATCCAGCACCACATAAAATCCTCACAGCAATGGAATCGGTGGCATTACGTAGAATTAAAAAAAAAACACATACACGAACTTACAAAGGCTACGTGTATTCTACCCCACAGCATACGGAGATATATGTTCGTGGTGTGGAGCCACACCAACTCTGTTTCACATCACGTGCACACATCACAAAGAACACCACAACATGAACAACACAGAAGAACAATGGTAGGCACTGCTGTCCAGCTCGGCCATTGCTGATCAGCATTGGCTGATCCAACGGGTAGAGATGATGGCTAGGGCCAGCGGAGCCCTGGAATAGGGTCCCGAACATTTAGAATGTTCCGCGTTGTGCGCAAATAAAGTTCTCTCTCTCTCTCGAACGAGTACAGTTTTCAAGCTCCGCTCGCGAACCAGCAAACGCGGCTGACGCGTTAATGCGGAGGTGACGCCCACATCGCACCGCGCTGAGACGCGCAAGGAGTTGCCGCTAACAACGAATGCGTTAGGTGTTTGTGCTTGCTCGCTTTCTCCTTACTCTGTGCGTGATTTCCTAACGTGCGAGGCACGATGCAAGATGGAACGGCAGTGTCGCTAGTTCTCTCATCGGCCGTCACGTGCAACTTCGGAAAGCAAATGTTTCTATGAAGCTGCAAAACTGACAGGGTTCTAAAAACGCCGGGGTGGGGAGTGGTGATGCGGCGGGTAGCTTCGACGGCAACGACGGTGAGGTGTGCGCCTAGCGAGCATCGCTCCTAAAACTAAAATGCTATACCGCAGTCTCCAAGAACTGAGTGAGTCGCCTAGCGAAGCCACCATTAACCGCGATACTTGGGCTATATTACGCACATCATTCTAGATGCGAAGCAGTTTAGGGTCAAACTAAATCCGGCGTGCAGCGTGACCATTCTTATGGCGAATTCCACTGGTAGATCCGGAGTGGTCGCCGAAATCCGGGAGCGAGCACTCGGAGTGTGCCAAACGAGATCTGCGAGTGGAACACGTGAATGCCCCGCGTGAGGTCTCTCCGGAAGTTTTTTGCGCATACGTCACTAAACCGGTACTGGTTTTCTTTTATTTTCTGCTATCGACGTTTCAATGACAACTGTGTCGTCACTGCAAAGCACGCTTTTCGATTACACAGTCTCGCGGAAAGCAATGCTACCACTTTCCAATTTTAGGAATGTAAACAAGAGCACAGGGTCACCAGACTGCCTAAAAAACGCCGAGGGCAACCCAGCTGCCCGACTGTACCGGAAATGACGGCAACGCATTCTCGGAGTTCCGGCGAAATCCGTCTCTGCAAGACGGAGCACACGGAACGCTCCGACGCGGAGTTGATTGCTCAGAATCTACCAGTGGTAAGTGCGAACTTGCTCCATATCTACCAGTGAAACTCGGATTGTCAACTTTGGAGCAAGAAAATTTGCTCTTGCTCGACGAGTGGAATTCGCCATTATTGTGCAATTATTGTGCATGCGCCTGCTCTAGGCTTCTCTCTCCTCTCCTACACTCCCCCTCTCTGTCTTCGCAACGCCGAAGCAGGCAGCGTCGGCTAGCGAGCTTCTTAATAAAGAGCCGACTGCTTGCGCTGCATAGCCGTTCCTAGAAACTCCTCATATATACGCACTGGATCTCGACCTCTAAGGAAGTGCCGGTGGAACATTTCTCCCGTGCGCTGTTGAACAATAAACATTCGCAAAGTGCGCGTCTCTGTATCCAATCGGAGTAGGGTCTCTCCTTGCCCTTTAGCAGCGATTGGCCGGCTCCAGTAAAAATCTGTGGTCCATTGCCCCGTAATTTGCGCCTCCCCAGGTTTCTGACCTGCGCAACGCCGTCATAAGCGCCAACGTCAACGTCGCCGCCAGTGTAACGTTAAAGCCCGCTGCTACGTACACCCACATGATTTCTTTTAGTGGGAGGTGGTGTAATTTTTTATATATCTTTCTTATGCATGCACTACCCCAACGGGGAACGAGGCCATGTATTTTTTTTTCAAATAAATTTATGTAGGTTCGTCATGAAGCCACTTTTGCACCGCATTTTACACGCCTAAGTTTGAAGCAACCACTCAAAGCATCTTTGAGTGGCCCAAATAAGTGAAAGTCACATGGGTCTTGGTCAGGGCTGTAGAGGGATTGTTCCATAAACTAAAACTTTATACTGTAGGTGGTTCCAACAAAACGATGAGCTGTGTGTGGCCGTGAATTGCCACGCAAAAACAAAAGTTTCTTCGACAGCAAACCTCAGCACTTGTGGAGAGTTGTTTCTTGTGTTTGTTGCGAATTTCGAATTCTCGATCCCCGAAAGCTCACTTTTACATAATAGTGCACTTTTCTCATATTTCCAGGTTAGTGTGATGTCAACGTGAAAGCCTTTGACACCCTCCAACCAGAGGAAACCGATCACTGCTCATTATTTCTTTTTGCTGGAAACTTCTAACGCAGCATCCAGAATATATCAGCAACAGAAAGCAGAATTAACTTCTACCGTTCACAGCATCACTATAACTGCAAAAAAATTAGATGTCCCAGGACAGAAGAGAAGCAGCGCAATATCAGAAAAGATATGACAAATGTGTAGATAGTTTCTGTCTAGCCTTCGTACATTCGTTGTACAAGATCACTCCTGTGTCCCAAATAAAATGATGCTACCGCAGTTTTTATCTTAATAGCACTTGCAGGCACTGAAACGAATTCTGTATCCTATAGACCACATGCTCTGGCGTTGCCCCTCGTTGCGGGGCACGGACCAATCGAATGAAGACAAGTGGCTATCCGCTATCAAGGGCCCTGATCTCGGAGATCACCTGTGGGCTGTCCAGAGGGCCCATGATGCGCGGTCGCGCTCGGCCTGACTGTCCCAAAGTGGGAGTTGCCCGCTGCGCGTTGAGTTGTGCACCTGAAGACTTTGAATGAAGTTTCACACCAATCCAACCGCAGTCTCCAAGAAGAACTGGGCGAGTCGCCTCGCAAAGTCACAATTTTTTGCATAATAACTACAACCGAAGTGTCTAGGTAGGCCGAATCAATATCACGTGCCCTATCCTTAGCTGCATATCACTATATAGATAACAACCACGCAAAGAAGCCCCCCCCCCTTACTATTTGCTTTCGTTAGTAGTATGGGGTGGTACAATGGCAAGACAAACGTGCAGAAAATATCTATTTACCATGTGATATCACTTTTTAACATATCATTTTTCTTGGTCAACACTTCCTTACACAGATCCGGCGAAAAAGCATACCCTGCAGGTCAGATCAACATTAGCGAGACTCAATCAAAATGATGCAGGGATGTTTACATTTGTACGTCACCACCCAAGGAAATTCATTGAGAAGAAAAAATTACCCTCGTTAGTCCGCCAGTTTTGGATACACTAGCCACCTTGAGAACATACTGACACTGGAAACCTAGCATCACATGGTGTAATGCTCCCAACAGTAACACCGCCCACTTCCTTTTCCTTACCCCTATTTTTGATCTACCGCATGCACCATACCTTGTTGGGGCCCCTGAAGGTGTGACGTTCCCCCGAATCTCCTCCGCCCAGACCCCAACGATGTCGTTCCCGCTCTCGAACGGTGTCATGCTCCACACTGCGCAAAGAGCAAAAAGGCAGCACTGTTAGAGACACTGTTCCGAAATCATCATCATCAGCCTGACTACGTCCACTGCAGGACAAAGGCCTCTCCCATGTTCCAACAGTTAACCCGGTCCTGTGCTTGCTGCTGCCAATTTATACCCGTAAACTTCTTAATCTCATCTGCCCACCTAACCTTCTGTCTCCCCCTAACCCGCTTCCCTTCTCTGGGAATTCAGTTAGTTACCCTTAACAACCAGCGGTTATCCTGTCTACGCACTACATGCCCGGCCCATGTCCATTTCCTCTTCTTTATTTCAACTATGATATCCTTAACCCCCGTTTGTCCCCTAATCCACTCTGATCTCTTCTTGTCTCTTAAGGTTACACCTACCATTTTTCTTTCCATTGCTCGCTGCGTCGTCCTCAATTTAAGCTGAACCCTCTTTGTAAGTCTCCAGGTTTCTGCTCCGTAGCTAAGCTTACTCAGCTTGAAATACTGAATTACGAAATACTCAGCATGAAAGGGACAATAAAGGCAAATATTAAGTCGATGTTGATTGCTGAAAGAGCGGTCCAGAAACCTCGTAGCGCTACTTTTGTGCAATGGAACTGCTTATTTTGAAGTGAAATCCTGTTCTACAGGTCCGCATTGCGTTAACACACGTCAAGTGACCCGCCCCAAGAGGAACCTTTCACGTCACTGTTGCCATGGGGGAAGAAATAAACCGAGGAGAGTCGTCACATTTTGTGAAGCCGAAAGTAGGTAAGAATAAAGTACACTACGGCGGCTCGCGCATGCGCAACGGGTGTTAGCGAGACGAGCTGGTTTTGGACGCGCCGGGCGACGCTGCTGCTGCCATCTGATGGCCGAGCTGGGAAAGTGAAACTTTTCGTGCTGATTACGACCAATCGTGCTGCGATAATTGCTTGAATAGTGCCTGTGTGCTCTTCGCAGCCTCACTACGGCTCATATTGTGAATCTACAATACACTTCCAGCTTTGCTCTTCGTTTTTTTTTTTCAACTGATCGCCAGAGAGACACGGCGCGAATCGGTGGGATATTCTGCCTGACTGGCCGTTTTCTTTTGCACATACAGTAGATTCGGGGCATGGAACATAGTGTAAGATAAAATGTTGAATTTATCTTGCTATTTAGCGGAATGGACCACCTCCGAACCTTTCCTTGCCACGTGTGTCAAGATACTCACGTACTAGTATTGTACGCAGCAGTGTGGGTCGGCCATCTGTGACCATATCGCAAAAAAAAAACTTCGCGAAACATGAGGTTACCACGTGCAACCGTTAACAAGAAGCAATAATTCAAAAACAATAAATCATCTTACTGTGTCAAGCACATTTAATTCATGACTCGGCAAGCTCCGGTGAGAACAGTGGGCCGCGTCCTGCTTTCCGATAGTTGAGATCGTCGTAGACGAGAACGGCTCACTATCGCCTTTCGCAGTAAGGGTCATAGACACTGCCATTCTCGTTTAGGAATTCTAGCCTTCCTTAGCTGAAGCACGCAACAGCACATTACCGAAGGAAAAAAAAAACGAAGCTGCAGCACCAACCGATTTCAGAGGAATGGTCGCAAGCTTCGAAAATGACCGCTTTTGACCTCAAGCGATATAAGCTAAACTCGCAACCGGGAAGACCAGCGCTCACTGTGGGCTTCTAACACATCGCATCATCTTCGAAGTGCAACAGCTGCATAAAAATGCACATTCGGAACTCCAGCCGGCTATCAACAACGCGGCCATACGAGTGGTGATGCAGACGACACGAGACGCCGGCGCGCCCCCCTTGTCTCCCGTGTAGAAGCACGTGACTTCCGCCACACTTCTCACTCTTCTTAGCTTTCCTTCTTCCATGCCTCGTATCATGACCCCATACTGTTGCAGTGCACAGCGTCACCCGGTTTCACTGCGTGGCCGCCGACACAAGAAGCACCAGAACAAAATTAGCGGGGGCCACAGCAGCAACAACAGGCATTGAACAACTTCCTGTCATGAACTCTGGGATAGCAGGTGTGCTTGGTTCAACTGGGCCTCGCTAGATGGCCCGACCTGTCCAGTTTAACTGGGCAGAAATAGAACTTTTGAACCACTCGCGCCATTCCGGCGGACCTTCTTTTGCATAAATCAAACAGAAGCGAACCAACCACATTTTAGCACGTCTCTTTATGCGCGGAAGGTTGGTTATTTAGTACAGCTAGTTCGATTACTAGTGAATAATTGTAGGCGGGAAGTATGACGTCATCGGCATCATTTGAAAATGCTCTAATCGTGGTGCATGTGTTCCCGTGCATTTACATTAATTTCTCGGTAACTAGGGCAATACTAGTAATATTATTGTCGTTTTAGACGTTGTCAACATTTAGCTTTGACTATGACTTAAATTGTTATTTGACTTTAGCATCCCTTAAAGCTATGCATGCCAACGACACTATCTGATCACAAAGCAATGGGGACTCCACGTTTAACGTGAAAACTTGTGACGGCAAGGGTCAATCAGCACGAAAGTGTCATAATGTTTAAAGAAACGTCTCATATAGACCACCTTTTTCTCCCCCAAAAACTCTTTCGGCAGGAATGATCAAAAAACAACACACATAACACAAAAGCTTACATAACATAATAGTCACAAGATCTTAAAAAAACAGCAGGCATAAAAAGGGTGTGTTCGGTAACCTTGAAAGGTGATTTTTGTTTCAACACTCTGGGCATTGTGATGCGAACCTGTACAGAGACGCCCGCCTCCAGCCATGTTGAGGCCAAACCAATTTAAATTGGCAGGAAAGGCACTATACAAGTACGTCTTTATTTATCACGTCTACTTTAAAACCATGCGTGCGCAACATGCACACTCATGTAAAAGCACGTCGAAGTTTTCTTTTCCTGCATCATTTCACCATGCTTATTCTTGGTCAATTGTTCATTGCTTAGCTCAGACGAATTGTTTTCGCGGTGACACTGCCCCGACACTACATTGGTCAGGTGGGAGGCGGCCCTACGCAGCTCCTTCCTGGCCGACCAACTTTGGGCCGTCCAGCAGGCCCGCGGAGCGGCCGATAGGCTTGGCCTAACGGTCCCGACGTGGGAGTCGCCCGCTGCGCGCTGACGCGCGCCTTGCAGGACCACAATAAAGTAACGCAACCAACCAACTGCCTGCTTTGGTATGTTGACTGGTTTTGCTTCTTAAATTCCATGAATGCTGCCTCATTGAATTTTCGTTTGTTGCTTAAAGTTTGTCAGCATCTGTTTAAACTTCTTTGCATTTTACGTGAGCATGCGAGCTGCGCACGCGTGGTTTTTAAGAAGTACGCTTGATATCCTATCATTCAAATACGGAGTGCTTCCTGACGGGGCAAGAATTGACTTCAAAGGCGGCATAGTGCACTGTACGCCGTAAAAGCGAATGGCATGCGCAATAAATTTCATTTGTGAGCTCAGCGCTCGTCCTGTGTCCTTCTCACATTGTGTTTCCCCAGCCTCCAGGTGCCTTTAGATGCGACTCGTGCGACTGTTACGAGGCGATTGAACATCGACTGTGTTCCTGTGATCGCTTACGAGCGAAGGCAACGTGCTGATAGGCCCTTTTCCATAGAGAAGATCCTGGGATCATGGCTCTACGCGTCGCAGGCCAACAAAGCGATGCAAGCATTGCTGATTTTTTTTTTCAAAATTGACCGGACTAAGTAAGTGACCACTTGTAAGCGTGGAGTGGACAGGCGCGCATGTATCCTGACGGGGCTCTCTTACATCTCCCCTCTTTCTTTTCCTTAGCCTTCCCTCACTCCTTCCCCCATTGCAAGGTAGCGAATCGCACGCGCGTCTGGCTGACCTCCCTGCCTTTCATTTCTTCCCCCTCCCTTCCTTCCCAGCTGTGTTTCCCCATCTAATGACAGGTAAAATTATCTTTTAATTAGAGTGAGTGAGTACACACGTGCAATAACTGAGGGTACCACTTATTTTGACGATGGTCGTGGTCTTCTGATAAGGGAAGCCCCCACCGAATATAAAAATGATAAAACGAAATCTAAAGCAGTTGCGAAGCCACAATCGCCTTGTTCAGTGCCCCACAGAACGCCTTCTTTTTTAATGCCTCGCCTTCATGACTGAAATCGCTGCCAGAGGAGCACACAGAGGAACACACAGCGTCAAGCTGTGCCTTAGCTACGGTCTACGGTCTAAGTAATTGCTCATGCGCGGGGAGTCAAGTAATAGCACAGTCCAATATGAAATTCATATTGTAGAGTCAACGCGAAGGGCAGCAATGACTATCAGCTGAACTTTTTTATTGTTAGCTTGCATTTTGACAAAGGTTAATATCACATTATTTTGTCCGCCTCGGTGGAACAGAGGCTAGGCTACTCGGACGCTGACCCCAAGGTCACGGGTTAGATCCTGGCCGTGGCGGTCGCACATCGATGCAGGCGAAATGGCAGAGACCTGGCCGCTCTACGATGTCAGTACACGTCAAAAAACACCGGGTGGTCTGAACTTCCGGGACCCACCACTTCGGCGTCTCTCATGATCATATCGTAGTTTTGGGATATTAAATTCAGATAAAAAACAGTTAACGGAAAATCCCATTTTTGTGTAGTGTCTGACAGCTATGTGGCGCACGTTGCCAAAAGCTACGCGAACGATAGGGAAATAGATTGAAAAACCCCGTTTCGACAAGAATATTCAAACATTCTTTTTGTCGAATGGCGTCACGTAGCACGGGATCATTCAAGCGCGGGTAGTTGATCATTAAACCATCACATGCAGCCCTGAAGTCTTACTACAATGTGAACAAAAAATGGAACAAGGGGGCTATTCCTCCTTAAACACAGTCCAATGAAGCCAACCGTAAAGGTAAGGGCATAGCAGCGTTATTGGCAGTATTCAATTGAAGTTGATTTATCTGCCCACTGCTGACCCCTGTGACCTTTTGCGCCCTCCAAAAAACATGTTACTAAACCTATGGTGAGGAAAGCATAACCATCACCTCGTATCACTTCCCAACTTACTTTCAGCGTGTGCAGAACACATGCATACAATAACTGCAATATTTCTTCGCCGGTGAAGTTAGTCTGAGTTCATCTATGTTTGCAGTGCAAATTCGCTGTTTACGAACCGATGCAATATGATAGCAGGACGCCGAGCCTCCTTGCCGCTGGAAACTATTGCTCATGTAATGTGCCCAAGTTTTTTTTTCTTCGCCGAGCGGAAATACGACACCATTATTCCTCATTGAACAATATTTGAATGCGCCGACGCGAAATCAAAAAGTGGTCTCACTCAATGCCAAATATACTGCCGGCAAACATGCATGCTTCGCAAAGACACGCATCTTATAAAAAAACCGCGCATTCTCGGATCAAGGTTTCTCGCACGTGAAGTCTAGTTACATTCCTTCATTTTAAACACGTTTAGAATGTGTTCACTTTCCTTTTTTCAGTGCGTGACTTGTCCATAAAAATCTTAAAAATTCTATAGCTGTAACACTTCTCTGTAGTCTTGTGTCAACAGCACAATCAAACCGCGATGGTATCAATCAATCAATCAATCAATCAATCAATCAGTTTATTATTATGTCCTAAAAGAGTGTTACAGGGAGTAAAACATACAGACGAGGGTCCCAAAGTACAAGACTGCAACGGGACTCTCGGTGATGATTACAAATAATAAAAGCACGAGCAGCTGTTAGAATCGTGGCAACAAAAATATATAAAGCAGAATGAAAACAAAAAGCATGGAATCAAAAAACAAATAATACAGCATAAAACAACACAAAGAAGATAGATCAACTATTTAACAGGTACTCCTTTATAGAGTTTTTTAAATGAAAATAAAGAAACTTTGCATTTTAGCAAAGTGGGCAAATTATTCCATATGGTGATGGTACAGAAGAGAGAAGATGATTTACCATAGTTAGTACGAACCTTAGGAAGTAAAAAGTTATTATTAGCCGCAAACCTGGTAGCGTTAGTATTAACTAGCATCTTAGGATCAAGGAAATTAGCAGAAAGTTGAATTCTTATTTGTTTATGCAGAAACATAATTAGATTAAACCTTAATAGATAGCTAACACTTAAGATTTTATTGCATTGAAGAAAGGGAGCGGCGCTACTGTCGCGAGAACAGTTAAAAATAGCGCGAATAGCTCGATTTTGTAGATGTTGTACAAATGAAACATGGTACTGGTAAGTATTCCCCCATGATGCGATGCCATAAGTGATATGAGAATGAATGAATGAATGCGAAGTAAAGTGAAAGGAGTGCTTTATGAGAAAAATATGAGTGAGCTTTGAGTAATGCGCGAATGCCGAATGCTGCCGTTTTTCTAATGTGAGCAACATGGAGAGGGAAGTTAAGGTTGGCGTCGAGGTGAATGCCAAGAAAAGATACAATGTCGCTGATATTAATCACATGAGAGTCAACTGTGAGCTGTGGTGAGGAAGGTAACTTGCGTTGAGCTGTTCTAAAAACCATAAACTTAGATTTTTTGGATTAATAATTAAGAAATTTTCCTGGCACCATTTTGACACGCTACAAAGTACAGCATTTAATTTATTAGTGACGTTGTCAATACATCTATCAGCAATTGAAATGGTACTATCATCAGCATATAAAACGCAGTGAGCCATGTGTATAATGCCAGGAAGGTCATTAATGTAAAGTAAAAAAAGTAACGGACCCAGTAATGACCCTTGAGGAACCCCTCGATTTATTGTTTTAGTAGAAGAAAATGAGCCCGATATGTAAACAGTGTGCTTTCTGTTAAGGAGGTAACTGTTTAAAAATTTGAGGGATGGACCTGTAATACCGTATGATTCAAGTTTCTTGGATAATATGACGTGATTAATGGTATCGAATGCCTTTGTGAAGTCTAAAAAAACTGACCCTCCTACAAATCCTGTGTATATGGAGTGTTTGATGAAGTCTGATAGGAAAAGAATAGCAAGGTTAGTAGAACTTCTGGCGCGAAAGCCAAATTGACAGAGCTTCAGTATATTAAAATAATTAAGGTATTTGTTTAGCCGAGTTATTAACAGTTTTTCGATGACTTTGCTCAGGGAAGAAAGGATAATGATGGGGCGATAGTTAGAAATAGATTGCTTGTCACCCTTTTTAAAGATCGGAAGGACTTAGCTATTGTTAGAGAAGTAGGGAAAATGCCATGCTTGAACGCAAGGTTTATAATTATAGAAAGTGGTTCAGAAATAATGTCTACTGCAAGTTTTAAGTGTCGTGCTGAGATTTTATCTATACCAGGGCCGGTTTCTTTGAGACTTTTGAGTGCTGTAGAAACATCATCAGGGCTCACGGGGAAAAGAAAAAAAGAATGTTTAGAACGTTGTAGATTACAACAAGAACTGCTATGTTTTTCTCTAAAAATTTCGAAAAAATAATTACTGAAAGCATCAGCAACACTTTCAGGGTTATCATGTGTAACGCCTTTATATATGAGTTTCTGCAAAGGTGAACTATGTATTGATCGATTCAGAAAATCGTTTAAGAGCTGCCATTGTCTTTTAGAGTTGTTTTCACTAGATATTTGGTCATCATAATATTTTTTTGGTATTCTTCAAGAGACACGAAAGAACATTGGAGTATCTTTTATAGCGTGAAGCTAAAGCAGTGTTAAATGGTTGTTTTTATACTTTTCTGTACAGGTTATCTTTTTTACGCATACTTTTTAGCAGTCGCACAGATAACCATGGGTTGTTAGGATATTTGTACCTCTTTTTACATTTGAGTGTTTTAGTACATTCTTCTACGGCTTTAAGAAAAAGGGAAGAAAACTTGTTGAATGCCTGGTCTACATTGCATAAGGACGTAACACTGGAAAAATCAGTTTTAATAATGGCACTGAAAAACAATTCCTGGTCAAGTACGGAAGTAACACGCGTGGGTGGATCAAATGGCTTCATGACGTTGAAAGCAAGAAATATGGTATAATGATCAGTGATGTTCACATCAATTACTCCTGCAGAGGGAGAGGGCCAGAAATTACAGATGGCATGATCAAGCAATGAAGCAGCACCAGAAATAGGACATCTAGTAGGAGATGAAATGAGAGACTCAAAACCGTATCCACTGAAGCAGTCATTATATTCTGTGCATGCACAATTGTCCGTGTTAAGCAAGTTGATGTTGATGTCTCCAACTAGGACAACGCGCTTGCCTTCAGATGATAACTGATGCAGAATGGTATCCAGGCGAGAAATGAAATTCCTCATATTCGAAGAAGGGGAACGGCAAATACAACCCAGAAAAACGATGTTATTATCGTTTTAAAATAGAATTATCTAATTCAATCCACACGGATTCGCAATGCGAGATGCCTATGGAAAGATCTTGTCGGCGGGTGTAGGACAGATCTGGGGCGATAAATATTGCTGAGCCGCCATAGCTCTCTGAACAACGGTTACAGTACTCAGCTTCGTACGATGACGGGCCGAACAGATTGACGTCATAAGTGCAGAGCCATGTTTCAGAGATGCAAATGATGGAGAAAGAATGCGCGAGAGAATCTATAAGGTTATAAATATTATCCGAATTTTCGCGCAGGCTACGTGCGTTGAAATGAACCAAGGAGCGATTACTATCATCTAGCATATGTTTAGCCTCGTCAGGGGATAGCAAAGCCATGATGATAAGATGAAAGTGAACGAGTGTTCAGCACGAAAATGGGCGTAGGACTCAGTGGCTATGAAATGATGCTAATATCACTGTCTTTGATAATGCGATATACTCTGCTATCACCAGAACTCTGCTATCACCAGAACAAAGTCGTTTTTCTTTTCACGGCAGCAGAACGGTGAAACAAGATTCTTTTCATATGATTTCGTTGAAACGCGATGAACTGTGTAAAAGCCGCTTGGCGTGACAGGACACTGAATAGCTTCGCCAATCTGCATCACAATGGCCGCACAGTCCTCACCCTGAGTGACTGGAACGCCCTTGATTTCAACAGTATTGAGTCTCGAGTATTGCTCCAACTCCGCAACCCTTCTAGTCAGTGCCTCATTTTGCGCAACTAGTTCCTTGCTAGCTAGTTTCAATTCATCCTGCTTTGTTTTGATAGAGTCGAAACTGTCACACAGAAACTGAAAACTATCACTGAGGGACGCATGTTCCGCGAGTCCTTCCTGTGCTAGCTTTTCTTTAATTTTAACTGTTAGTTCATTTGCAAGGGTATCAATTTTAGAGCGAACCAAAGACTCAAGTGCTTCGACATTTTGGCCAATTCTGCGTTGGATGGCATGACAGCAAATACACAAACGATAGCAAATACACAAACGAAGATAAACAAGCACTGGGAGGCAGCATCTGCGGCAAAAGAAAACACACTAACGTGAGCAGAAAACAGGGACACCTACCTGCAGAGCAAGTAGGAAGCAACCAGAATGGGATCCAGGAACCACTTGCCAGACCTGCTGCCTCAAAAATGATGCACTGCCACGGGAAGCGTCGTTATTTATCCTTGTGACGTCCCGTTAGTAGGCTCCCTCTTTCGGATGATGACGTCGTGGATGTAGGCGATTCACAGGCCCCTTGACTTGACAGTTGATGAGCCGCACACGTGCCCTGAAGATAGCTGTATCCAGATAGCTGCAGAGCAAGTAGGAAGCAATCAGAATGGGATCCAAGAATCAATTGCCAGAGCTGCTTCATCAAAAATGATGCACTTCCACGGAAAGCGTCGTTATTTATCCTGGTGACGTCACGTTAGTAGGCGCCCTCTTTTGGATGATGACGTCGTGGATGTAGACGATTCGCAGGCCCCTGGACTTGACAGTTGATGAGCCGCACACGTGCCCTGAAGATAGCTCTATCCAGATAGACTCAGAGCAAGTAGGAAGCAATCAGAATGGGATCCAAGAACCACTTGCCAGAGCTGCTGCCTCAAAGTCATGGCACTTTACGAGCATTTCATCGTTGAATAACTATGAATTCCATGTTCCAGCTCACATTCCTCAGAATAGAATGTTTTGACCAACGTTTATAGATATTTTTTCAGTTTCGGAACTCTCTGCTTCACCTTCTGGGTGAAGCAGAGAGTTCCGATACCTTCGGGGTGAAGCAGAGGGTGAAACTTTTCGAATTTAAGATGTCATAGAGACTCATGCAATTTCTTCGATTTTTGAGCCTGTGGTCAGCATGTACGAAACAACTTAAGAGTGGGATGGCTAATGCGCATACGCATTTCGGCTTCCACATGTCATGAAAACTCGCTGGGGGACGACGACGACAAATTTTTATCGTTCGGTTGTCGGTTTTCTTGGCTGGTGAATTTTTTTCCGTTTTTATTTGTGTAGTCGTGCATCTTTGGCGCCCAGCATGCCCTGTACTGGTCCTCAAGACCTCTGCTCTGCTGGGGGGACCCTCCCTGCAAGTTTCGCTTTGAAGGAGATAGTGGCGGACCTGCCTAGCGGCATGGTTAGACCAGCCATGGCAAGGAAGCGGCTGAGCTCTTCAGTGACATCAGAACCTGCCGATTCCGAGTCGGATGCTACGTCGGATGACTCGAATGCATTTCTACCTGCTAAGCATCGACTGCCAAGGCGGAAGTCAGCAGCATCGTCCTCAAGTGAAGAGACCGTAATATACAACAGCACCGTGACTACGACAGTTGCTTATGTGCCCGTCGACATCACGGTAAGCCTGAACGCTATCACCAAACAGAAGCTTCATGACTTTTTCTTCAAACTTGCACCTGGTCTGATTCAAGAAGTTCGAGTGAATCCCAGGAAAAATATCATCCACAGACACAACAGATGAGAAGATGGTGCAAACCCTGCTAGGTCTATCTCAGCTATGTAACGTCAGTGTGTGGGCTTTTGTTCCACAGGATGCTAATGATACAGCTGGGGTTTTATCGGAGGTAGATGTAGAACTTTCAGACGACGTTTTGAAAAGTATGGCAACTTGCACGCCACCATGCAAAGTCATCAGCGCTTGAAGGCTTGGCTCTTCACATTGTGTGAAGATTCTTTTCGGGTGCGAAAAGCTACTTAGTCACATAAGGGCCGGACCTGTGTGGTACCCCGTCCAACATTTCATACCAAAGCCTCTACAATGCCGCAAATGTCTCAAGCTTGGACATGTACAGGGTTTCTGCACAAATGTTGTGGTCTGTGCTAAATTTGGCGCAAATCACAACGTAAAACTTTGCAACAGTGTGACATCTCGCTGCCCCAACTGTAATGACGAACACTTGGCAACGGACAAAGAATGTCCCAAGCTAAAGAAAAATGGAAGGTCCTGAAAGAGGAAGCCTGAAAGAGAAGGTCATGAAAGAAGGTCCTGAAAGGGAAGGTCCTGAAAGAGAAAGACAGCATCACGAGAAAAGATCCCTAGCCATAGCACCCATCAAGTAGGTGGCAACGGCACAACTGAAGTTGCACCTGTACGTCCAAAGAATAGTACAGCGAGAGAGAATCGAAGCGACGAAGGGAGGCGCAATTTGAGCATTTCGGCAACATAGTGGCCGGCGCTACCATCAAAGCCATCGGACACAACCTCCTCAAAGGTCAATTCTCATAAAGTTTCTGAACCAGCTTCCGCCAAGGCCATGTTTGCAGTAGAAAATACTGTAAACACAGCACGAGAAACAGCTCCAGCCAACGATGATGCCCAACTTGTAACTAAGCTTAAGATGCTTGTTAACGTCGTCAGATCTCTCATAGTGGGTCGTCAAACGCCAGCAGCATTACCCGCAGAACAGCTCTTGGAGGCTCTCGTTCCAGTTCTCGACAGTCTTCACTAAAAACAACATGAACACCTGTCGCGAGCCCCGTCCCTATGTGCTGCAATGGAACGCCAGGTCTCTACGACCACGCCATCCTGATCTCGTTCTTAGGCTCCTTGCAATGAAGAATCCGCCGGATGTTATAGCTCTCCAACAAACCAATGTGAGAAATGACGAGCTCAGACTTCCGGATTACTTGGGCGTTCAAAGCAATACCCGATGCACGGAAATGACGTGTGCGTTTTTCCAGTGTACAGACACCACGCATCCAAAAAATGCTTCGAAAGCGTCATTTAACATACGATCTTATGTTCATTTCGCAGTGATCGACGCAAGTGACCTCTGCGACGTCGACTTTGAATGTGTAGCAGTTGCTATTAATCTCAAGAACACAACTACGACTGTGGCAATCATATATTTTCGGCCAACGCGACCATCGGACATCACATTGCTGGAGTGCCTGCTATCTCGGTGTGGCTCGTCATTTCTGCTGTGTGGAGATTTCAATGCCCATCATCCTTGTTGGTGTTGTCGCATACAAGGCAATCGTGGAGTGGAAATCAGTGATCTTATTGTTAAAGATGATCTGCAAACCCTTAATGACGGCTCATCCACATTTGTCGGCAAAGGAAAAGGAAGAATCCACCATTGATCTTGCCATATCAACGAGAGATGTGCGTCTTACTTGGTCAAGCGAAGCTCACCCATGGGGTTCAGATTATCTGCCCATTTGGCTGGTTCTAGAGATTTTTTCCTGGCAGCCAGAGTTCTGCCTACACAGTGACAAATGAGGACAAGTTCCGTCAGCTCATTGCGGGGGCGCCATCACACAATAGCCTGTTCAAAAAAGTTAGTGAATGTCTGCAGGAAGCTACAGTGCGACGACTGCGAAGCGTCGACAAGCCAAACCCTGACCTAAAGCTCTTGAGACTACGTGCTTGTCGACGACGTGCTTACAGGGGGGCGCAGCGTTCCAAAGAAGCTCTTGTTGGACAATTTATAACCGCTTGGATGCAGCCATTAGGCGGCACACAAAACAACTTCGTCGAAGAAGCTGGGTCGCATTGTGTAGATCGTTGCATATGGCGAGCAGTTTTGGGAGTGTATGGCGCATATCGAAGGCTCTCCGAACACCTGAGGTCTGCAAGAACCCAGCTACAGCATTGTTCATCATGACTTGGCGGTATCCAAAATTTTTTGCGGATGATTTTGGCGATATTTTCACCTGTCTTATGTCAAAAGACAACGCCAGTCATCGTTCTGTAACAATTTTATATGGACCACAATGTGAGATGGATGAGGCAGAATTTACCCTGGCCGAGCTGCCTCATGCACTTAGCCTCTGTTACCGCCGCACTGCCCCAGGCGAAGGTGGTGTTACGCACCAAGCCTTGCGAAACATTGATGAAGTCTTTCATCAAAGTATCCTGGACGAATACAACAAAGTGTGGCAAATGAGTCTGATTCCTGCTGGATGGAAATCGTCTGTGGTGAAGCGAATTCTAAAGCCTGGTCGCTCTGCACTACTTTTGAAGTGATACCGGTCAATGTCACTAACTTATAATGTTATGAAGCTGATGAAATGTATGGTGCTGTTTCGTCTAGACGCCAGATTACAGGAGCTCACTTTCTTTCCTGGTGTCATGAGCGGATTTCGTCGCCACCGTTCAGCCTTCGACAGCATAGCAGATCTTGTATCATCATTTGAATCTGCTCGAGTAAACAAACATTCAGCGTATGTTTTATTTCTTGGCATACAGCAAGCGTTTGACTCGCTGCCAAATAAGGCGATTATTTGTGCACTGATGAATGGAGGAATTTCAGGTCTTCTGTTACACTTCCTCTGTGATTTTCTTTCTGAGCGCAGAATGAAAGTGCGCAAGTGCGCATTGGAGAAGTACAGAGTCAACCTCGCGCTGTTAAATGTGGCATCCCGCAAGGCAGCGTCTTGTCACCGCTTCTCTTTAACAGCGTACTTGCTGGACTTCCAGGCCGATTACCGCAAGAATGTGACTTTCCTATAGGCATAGCGATTTATGCTGATGACATCACACTCTGGGTCAGTGGTCCGTCATACCATGGTCCACGTCTTCGTCGTATATTGCAGCAAGCTCTGAATTCAACTTCAGAATACTTTATAGAAGTTGACCTGTAGGTTTTACCTGCGAAGTCAGCTGCGATCGCGTATCATCCAAGGCAACGCGCTCGTCGAAGCCTTAGCAGGCTTTACCTCGGAGACACACCGATACAGTGGGTACACCAACATCGCTACTTGGGTGTAATCATCGATGATCGCCTTTCTTGGCATACAGCAAGCGTTTGACTCGCTGCCAAATAAGGCGATTATTTGTGCACTGATGAATGGAGGAATTTCAGGTCTTCTGTTACACTTCCTCTGTGATTTTCTTTCTGAGCGCAGAATGAAAGTGCGCAAGTGCGCATTGGAGAAGTACAGAGTCAACCTCGCGCTGTTAAATGTGGCATCCCGCAAGGCAGCGTCTTGTCACCGCTTCTCTTTAACAGCGTACTTGCTGGACTTCCAGGCCGATTACCGCAAGAATGTGACTTTCCTATAGGCATAGCGATTTATGCTGATGACATCACACTCTGGGTCAGTGGTCCGTCATACCATGGTCCACGTCTTCGTCGTATATTGCAGCAAGCTCTGAATTCAACTTCAGAATACTTTATAGAAGTTGACCTGTAGGTTTTACCTGCGAAGTCAGCTGCGATCGCGTATCATCCAAGGCAACGCGCTCGTCGAAGCCTTAGCAGGCTTTACCTCGGAGACACACCGATACAGTGGGTACACCAACATCGCTACTTGGGTGTAATCATCGATGATCGCCTTTCTTGGCGTCTTGCTGTTAAAACTTTGAGGCGAAAATCGCTGTCCCTGTTCAAGTATGTAGCCGCCTTTACTGCTAGGGGTGAGGACATTGATCAGAAGACGGCACTACAGGTTTACCAATCAGCTGTACTCTCTTTCGTGATCTATGCCTTGCCAGTCTTGAAAGTACCGCCTCCTTTATAGTCTCAGCTAGAACGGGATCATCGTGTTGCCCTCCGAGTACTGTTTGGCTTATCTCGTGAAGCACAATGCATCCCACTACTGACTGAAACACACCAGTTGCCGCTAAGGCTGCAAGCTGACCAGAGAGCGCTACATCATATCGAGCGTCTGAACCGAGCCCCGCATGGCAAGACACTCCTTAACACGCTGTTACAGCGCCCACTTTCTCGGATGGGTAAAATGGCGGCTTTGTTCAATGACATTAGTGGCAATTCCGGCGAAACTATTGAGTTGCCAACATCGAAAAAGCACAGGCCATGTGCCTTCCCTACCCATCTGTCAATTCCAGGAATACGCAAAAAGTATGACCAACCTGTTTCGGAACTATACCAATTAGCCTATTCACACTTATTTGAAAACTTCGAAGACTATGTAAAAGTATTTACGGACGCTTCTGTACGCAGCGATGGCCTGATCGCTTCTGCAGCTTTTTTCTGCCCTTCAACCGATATCAGGCGCTTGTTTAAAATACGATATCCCTCATCGTCTGTGACGGCCGAGCTAGCAGCAATTGATGTCGCTCTTAAGTACGTACAAGAAGGGTTAGCAGCATCGAAGCTTGTCATCCTCGCCGGCTTTCGTGGTGCCCTTAGCAGACTCACCAGCAAGGAAACCGACAGCCCTATTCTGAGCAGCATCATGGATCAATATTCTGTCACGTGGGGTATGTCGAGCGGCACAGTAGATACCTTCAAACGTGGGTATTGCGGGCAATGAAGAAGCGGATCACCTTAGTTCGTCATGCAACCATGATGGCTGTGACTGTCCGGGAATTCTATGTACGGTGGACAACGCTCATCTCCTTATACGCCGACACCTCCTAAAGCAGCGCCCAGACCAGCGTGCGGCGAATGGATTGTTCCCTCCCCGTGTTCGTGACCCTGGCTTGCCTCGTAGTTCCCGAGCGCTGTTGTTCAAGCTAAGAATTGATTGATTGATATGTGGGGTTTAACGTCCCAAAACCACTATATGATTATGAGAGACGCCGTAGTGGAGGGCTCCGGAAATGTAGACCACCTGGGGTTCTTTAACGTGCACCGAAATCTGAGCACACGGGCCTACAACATTTCCGCCTCCATCGGAAATGCAGCCGCCGCAGCCGGGGTTTGAACCCGCGCCCTGCGGGTCAGCAGCCGAGTACCTTAGCCACTAGACCACCGCGGCGGGGCAAGTTCAAGCTAAGAGTGGGCTTTGTGCTGGTGCGTGAACAATTACACCGTCAAGGGCGTGTGGGCAGCCCGTTGTGCGCAGCTTGTGGCTCCTGCGCAACACTTGAGCATCTCGTAGTGAACTGTCCCACATTTGCTACGCAGCGGTCTTTGCTGGTTAAGGAATACTAATTCTTAGGACTTAAGTGCGCAACTCTAGACGGCTACCTCTTTCCGAGTGGTAGAGCTTCCCGACGCGACCAGGTCCACTGAGCTCTCCTTACATTTGTGAACCAAACGGACCTTGCCACCCGTTTATAGACGGTCTTTTTTTTCAAGTTTTATGTATGTTTTTACTCATACTCGTCGAAGTTTTTCTCTTTTTTCCCCTTTTTCATCTTCTTTCCTCTTTCTCCCCTCTACTCTTTATTTCCTCTGTTTCTTCCCTCTTCCCGAAAGAGGTGAACGGGCGTTGTGCCCCTCCAGGAGCCAGTTGCCAGCTTGCTCTCTCCCACTTTCCTCTGTGTCCTTGTGTATCTGTGTATGCAAGTTTTTATTTCTTTTATTTATTTACAATACTGCTAGCCCTTGCGGGCTGTAGCAGGGGTGGGAGGTGAACAAGTGAACAATACACAAACAACGTTAGGCAAAAAACAAGTCCAGCCGTCGTTGAAAATCCTGTGAGGATCTACATCCTGTAAGTACCTCGGGAAGAAGCGCATTCCAGTCAACAATAAATCGCACCAGAAACGAAAACTTAAATACATCCACCCGCGGTACATAAGTTTGGACAGAAAATGAGTGATTGGTACGAGCCGACACTCGTCCTGGGGGACGCAGGTATACACTAGGATCAAGCTTGTAGTTCTTATGATACAGGTCATAAATAAATTTTAAGCGAGCTATTTTTCTACGTGTAGCTAACGATTGAAGGTCAGCCCTAGCAAGCAAAAGTGATACAGACTGTGTTCTCATGTAGTTTGAATAAATAAACCTCGCGGCCAATCTTTGTACTCGTTCAAGTTTGTTAATTTCAGTTTTAGTATGCGGATCCCAGATGATAGCTGCGTACTCCAGCGTTGGTCTAACAATAGTCTTATACGCCAACAATTTAACAGAGGGCGTTGAATCACGGAATTTCCTTCTCAGAAAACCCAGCTTTCGCTTCGCCAGTCCTGTAATGTTGTCAATATGATTGTCCCACTTTAAACTGCTGGATATAGTAACACCTAAGTATTTAAACTCATTAGAACTCTTAATTTCGCTATTGTTTATTGTGTATTTATAGTTAAGGGGGGATTTTTTATTTGAAATTGTCATGCAAACAGTTTTATCAAAATTAATTTTCATGTCCCATTTTTCACACCAGTTGTCAATACATCGAAGAGCATCATTGAGGAGCATTTGATCAGAAACACTTTTCACATGACAAAACAAGAGACAATCATCTGCATATAACCTTACATCAACAAAAGGAGGCACAACCGTTGTAATATCATTCACATAAATTAAAAATAGTAGAGGTCCCAACACGGAGCCTTGTGGCACACCAGAGGATACGCGTAAAAGAGAAGAACGTGCGCCACTTATTTCAACAAACTGCAACCTATTGCGCAAGTACGCTTCAACCCATCTCACAATTTTGGGATCAATACCAAGTATTAACATTTTTTTGAATAAGTTTCTGGTGACATACTCTATCAAAGGCCTTACAGAAATCAATTGCTATGACATCGACTTGTTCTTTTGAGTTTATCGCTGTAGCGAAAGCATGAACAGATTCAAAAAGCTGAGTGACGGTTGAAAGGCCTTTTCTAAAACCGTGTTGCTTATTATAAAACAGATTATTGTTTTCTATATATTGAAATATATATTTTGAAATTATATGTTCTATTACTTTGCACGCCGTGCATGTGATAGAAATTGGACGGTAATTACAAACATTAAGGCGGTCACCAGCATTGAAAAGCAGAAAATCAAATAATAATAATAATAATAATAATAAAACTCGTTCTTGAAGCAACCATGAAAAGGACTGCTGAATTATGCCGTATTGCAGGACAATGCACGTGCTTTTTCGCGTCATTATTATGCTCAAAAGGAAAAAAAACACTGTGCGTTTCAACTTTTGATATACAGTTTACTGTTCGTTCCACCGATTCATTCTGATGTTTTGTCACAACGATGTTTCCACAAAAGTTAGACTCATATTTTATAGATTAGTGATAGATGAACTTGTGCTGATTCTGTTAATGCAACGAATAAGGCTAACCACATAATCTTTACGGAGCTGGCTTCATTGACCCCTGCCAGCGATTTTTCGCTGTTCCGTCACTACGGCTAAACGCTTCAATGCAAAGTAATCTCTTCTAGGCCACGGGACAGCTTAATTCTCTTCCATAGTAGAGTACCGAGTACTCTAAATCGCTAACCAATTTTCTACCCCCCCCCCCTGTTTCAACGATATTGTGGTGCCATAATTATAGCCGAAACAGCACACTGCTCTTCCATATAGCAGAGGACATGTAATACTCTAAATCGTCCACCATTTCTCAGCACACACAACCAATCTGGGTGAGTGGCGAAAAATTTTTGCCATGAAGTTTTAAATGTGAAAAATCATCGCCTCAGCACTTTTAAGGATCCAGCGAATGCTGACACGGGCGTTCTCAGTGTTAAACGCCGGGTTCTACCCGACACTGCACCGAAGCCTTTCACAAATATTGATTAAGTGGCCTCGCTTTTTAATAAGGCGCGTCCCCTGTGTTAAGCAGTGGCTTCAACGTGACGCTGCACTGAAGGCCTTCACAATCATTGGTTACATGTTCGTGCTGCTTAATGAAGTTAGGCACACGTTGGGTTTACCACAGTGTTTATTTCACACGCCACACATTGTGCCTCGCATGATCACAGCCATAAAAGAATGTCATGAGCGGGTAAATCAGTTAAGCAGTGCATTAATCTCTGTGCTTGTTCTCGACTACAAGCGGTCACAGCCACCGCCAAAGTACCGTTAGATAAACTCCCACCGAAAGCGTGCGTTTGCGAACGCTCTCCCTCAATCACGCTGACGCTGTTGTGCCCGCAAAGCTGCTTCTTCGGCGCGACGTTGTTGCAAGCTTCTGACATCGTGAGCCAACTCGGTGGTGTAGTTTGGAGGGAATTCCCGCCACCGGCACTTGCATTTTCGTTCACGACTTGGAAGGCTGCCGGATTATGGGTAAATAGGCTGCCGGATTTGCTGCTGCCGGCACTCCAGCTCCCTAGCCCGTTTTTTGTGCCCGGACTGCTCCACCGGTCCGCCGAATGCGAGCTCTCTCAAGTTTCCACTGTCAGAGCTCTGCTAGAGTGGTCTGTGGCTTAACCATGTGGAATCTCTGAGTAGAAACTGACGCGCACTTGCTGAGCACCACAGCTGCGACGGAAGAGACATCACTCACAACGCAGCCGATGGCACGCGTGCTTGGATAAGGCATTGAGAATGACGTAACCGATAGCACAGCCATTGGGGACTGCTCGTAACACCGATTCAGATTTTTTTTCCAGGCATGTACAGCTTCGCTGTAATAAAAAAAATTTACACCATCTCCCACTAAATGTAACCATTATGGATGCGAAGCAGCTTTGGCGTTCACTTGTGTTTCCGCTTCTTGTTTTCATTTGTATGTTTTAATGTATTTTGAAGAAAGAAAAAAAGAAAGAACAGGAAAAATAACATGAAAAAAAGGAAGAAAGAATTTGAGAAAATAAAGAAAGGAAAGAAAGAAAGAAAGGAACAAAAGAAAGAGGTCATAAGGAAGAGAGTAAATAACAGAGGAAAGGAGTAAAAAGAAAAATTGTAAAAACCAAGGACAAAAAGAGAGAAACAAAAGGAGGAAGGAAAGAGAGAGAGGAAATGATCGAAAGGCTGGCGGAATAACAGTACGAAAATGGATAACGGAATTGACCGGACAGGAAGGAAGGTAAGTGAAGTGAAGGAAGGTAGAAGGTAAGGAAGGAAGGAAGGAAGGAAGTGAAGGAAGGAAGGAAGGAAGGAAGGAAGGAAGGAAGGAAGGAAGGAAGGAAGGAAGGAAGGAAGACACACTTGCCCCGTTCGAAGTTCTGTAAACCGTCCTTCGAATGGGGTGGTAGATAGCTAGCCATCATCTGACAATGTTTTTTCCCGACATATGGTGTGAAAAAACGAACTTGAATAATATTACTCTCCAGGAGCGGTAAAAGCGGCCCGTTGCTTTCCTCTGCGCCTGTACGCTCAAGGTTTGTGTCAAGCAATCACAAGATTACATGCAAGGTCTGAACGATCCACCTCTTTCACTTCATTTGTCTTTCGCGGCTGCCCACGTCCACAACGTATGGGGCCTTAACAAGAATTAAGCTTGATTTTGCAATCATAACAAAACACGATGGCCGAGGGGTCTGCGGTAAAAGCTATAGTATACCTTCTGATTGCTTCACTACGCCCTGGACGCCTGGACTCCTACAAAAGACGCACGTAATTTTGCTTTGTCAGCCGTATTCGAAAAGACAAGAAGGACCGTTTCAGAAATTAGAAAGCGGAAACACAACATAATCTTATCATTACAGAAAAATGCATCAACAAGCAATGTGAGATGATATCATTGTACAACTCCGTGAATAATGTCATGAGCCTGAAATGAATAAAAGCAAAACGCAATGTAACGTCGATGTAATCAGGGCATACGGTCAATTCGTTATAAAATAACGTGACATTAGGTTGACATTTTAATAAAACAAGAAATATTGAAATAGTATTGAAAGGATATGCCAATGATTGTCAACCATATCATTTCTTATATGCAATAACAAACATTTCATAAGTTTGCCGACTTGTCTGGGAACGTTCGCATGTTGATAAACTGATTTATTTGATCGATATGTGGCGTTCTATGCCCCAAAACCGTCATATGATTTTGAGAGAAACCGTAGTGGAGGGCTCTGGGAATCTCCACCACCTGGGGTTCTTTAACGTGCACCCAAATTAGAGCCCATGGGACTACAGCATTTAAGCCTCTAACGAAAATGCACCCGCCTTAGCCGGGATTCGAGCCCGCGACCTGCGGGTCAGCAGCCGAGTACCTTAGCCACTAGACCACCGCGAAGGGGCACGTAATGATAAACTAGACATTTGTCACTCCATATATGCTTTTTGCGTTATTCAGTACTGGAAGGCTACAGATAAATGATAATATTATAATTTCTGACCTAGAAACGCTTTACACCTGTGTAAAAACTATGTATTGCGTTGTAATCCAGGGTCTTTGCAGCAATCCTAATAATATACGAGCATGAGGCAATAATTTTCCTAATGCGGATCATTGTATAGTCCCACCTTTCGCAAATCCGGGCCCCGCCATGGTGGTCTAGCGGCTGAAAGTACTCGGCTGCTGACCCGCTCACTGGTCGCGGGATCAAATCCTGGCTGCGGTGGCTGCATTTTCGATGGAGGCGGAAATGTTGTAGGCTCGTGTGCTCAGATTTGGGAGCACGTTAAAGAACCCCAGGTGGTCAAAATTTCCGGAGCCCTCCACTACGGCGTCTCTCATAATCATATGGTGGCTTCGGGACGTTAAACCCCACAAATCAAATCAATCAATTCGCTGATCCGGCATCGGCGGTGTCGTCTACATCCTCACTGCTCATGCTCGCGTCTCCCGTCTTGTGACATTAGTCCCTCTCCCCTCTGTCTCTCTCGCCTTGCAAGGCTGACGCAGGCAGCGTCTGCTAGTAAAAAGCTACTGTTCGGGTTGCAAAACTGTTCACTGGGCACCCCGTATATGCCGGCACTGGATATATGTAGGCATATATCCAGTCCGTGTATCTAGGCACAGGACATTATTAAATGTTATTCTATCCATATCCACTGACTGCATGATGATGAGTGGGGCGAAGCATCTGTAAGCTCGTCCGCGCTCTCGTCCGTCCGTTCGTTCTTGCTTCCTTCCGTGCGTCCATCCATCTGTGCGTCCATCCGTCCGTCCGCGCGTCAGACCGTCCGTCCATCTATGCATTCATTTGTCCGTCCGTTTATACGTCTGTCCATCTGTCTGTCCATCCAGTGAACACTCTAAGTACCACCATCTCACAACTTTTCATCATATATTCGATTGATGGATGGATTGATATGGCTGCATCCTTTAGATCTGGTGGCAGCTAACACCACCTAGCGGTAATACTTAGTGAACAAACAACTAGATTTACCTTTTTTTCTTTAAATAGTGAAGTTGAGGACTAGTACGTTGCGGTGAAGGATTTAATTTTCACTCGTGCCTTGATTTTAGCCACCAATCAGGTAACCTCTTTCTAGTTATGTCTACCCAGTTAATATCTATTTTGCCCTCGCTGTCCCTAAATCCCAGGGCTTTGAAAAACTCTGCGCCATCACCCTGAACTGTAGCTACGGTGAAGCCCTTTACAGAACATTAACAAGTGTTCGGCAGTTTCTTCTTCCTCTCCACGCGCACTGCATACTGTGTCTACCCCTTCGTATTTGGCCCGACATGTCTTGGTTCTCAGTACTCCCGTCCTGGCCTCAAACAGTATAGAACTACCCCGAGTATTATCATAGATCCTTTCCTTGGCAATTTCCTGCTTAAAAGTTCGACAGATCTCTAGTGCGGACTTCTTAATCATGCCCATTCTCCACATGTCAGACTCCGTTTCCTACACTTTCTTCTTAACCGATAGTTCTTTTTGGTTTGGCCACCTGCTGTTTTCTAAGTATTTACCAGTGAACTTCCTGGTTCGCTTCCTTCATTTTGTATCGACATTCTTCATGTACAAGTAGCTGAAAACCTTCCTAGCCCAACGCTCTTTCCCCATTTCTCTCAATCGCTTCTCAAAGTTTATCTTGCTGCTAGCTTCCCTGCCCTCAAATGATGTCCATCCCATATCACCTTGTACTCCCTGATTTGGTGTATTCCCGTGAGCTCCTAAAGCAAGCCTACCTATTCCACGTTGCTTGATTTCTAATCTTGCTTGAACTTCTGATCTCATGCACAAGACCGCATTGCCGAACGTCAGCCCAGGAACCATGACCCCTTTCCATATTCCTCTCACAACATAATACCTATTGTAATTCCACAGTGCCCTATTTTTCATGACTGCTGCATTCCTGCTACCTTTATTCGTCACGTATATTTCGTATTCCCTCAGATACTCGGTCCCATTGCTTATCCATACTCCCAGATATTTGTATTTATCTGTTATCTCTAGCGTGACCTCCGGTATTCTAAGCTCACTACCTTCATTATCATTAAAAATTATGACTGACGATTTTTCCTTACTGAATCTGAAATCTAATCTATCTCCCTCATTACCGCAGATGTCCATCAATCTCTGCAAATCTTCCTTGTTGTCGGACATTAGTACTATGTTATATGCGTACATCAATGCTGGTAGTGCCTGTTCAATGAGTTTTCCTTGTTTGACGAAAGAGAGGTTGAATCCCAGTCCATTTCCCTCTAATTTGGCCTCTAATCTTTGTAGGTACATCATGAATAATAAGGGTGACAGGGGACACCCCTGTCTAAGCTCACGTTTTACCTCTGCAAGCTTGGATGCCTGTTTTTCCACTTTATAACGGCTTGTTACCTTTTAGATATCCTTTAAAAGGTTAGTTACTCCGTCTTTCACACCTAGTGAATCCAGTATTCCCCACAATGTCCTCTTGAACCACGCTATCGTATGCTTCATTGATATCCAAAAATGCTAGCCACAGGGGCCTGTGTTCCTTTTCTGCTATTTCGATGCACTGCGTCAGTGAGAACAGATTGTCTTCCAACCTCTTGTGTTTCCGAAACCCATTCTGCAGTTCCCCCAGCACCCCCTCATCCTCTATCCATGCCTGCAGTCTTTTCTTTATAATCTGCATCGCCAGCCTGTAGACCACTGATGTCATTGTTATAGGACGGTAGTTGTTTATGTCAGCTTTGTCCCCCTTTCCTCATCCTGCTAAGTTTCCATCCCTCGGGGACTTCACCATCGATTATTGGTTTGCTCGCTGCCTGTCTCAAAGTCTGCTTAGTCTTGGCACCCAATGCCTTTATCGGCATAATTGGAATGCCAACCGGGCTTGTTGATGTACTACTGGGAAGCCTCTTTTCAGCCCTTTCCCACTCTCGTTGTGGAAATGGAGCCACTGCGCCACTTGATCCATCCTTGTCCATTAAGGTGCATAGGGCACTTCTTTGTTGAATTTTTTCTCTTACCCTTTTTCCTATATATGCAATCGCTTGGTCCATGTGTGTTCCCAGTGCGCATACAGAACGCATGACCTCCACATTGTACCCTCCAATATTACCGAGACGAGACCAGGGTTACCATATATGGCTATTATTAGCCAAATTGGTGTACTTTTTGTTCTAGTTGGCGTCGAAATTTTCTCTTTGGCTACGTGGCTATTTTTGGGCTGCATTGTTATCGGCTAGACTAGACGTTCCGATGGCGGAGAGTTTTCCGACTTTGTAATCTCAGCCTCCTCTATGGATATACAAAGAACTCAAGGCCTCAAGTACTTCCGCTGCTTGGGGTCCCGCCACCAAAGTACTCACATGTATTCAACGATCCTTGCACTTGGAGACATAGTCCAAGAAAGGGCCCGGCGTGTGATCACTTCGAAAACGTGCTTTGAGGGCGAGCGAGCACCGTCCCCTCTCACCTCCCGGCTCCCCTTAAATATTCTGGAACTCAGCAAAGGAAGCCTATAAATGTAGGCATTAGACGGAACGGAGGTGAAATGAGAAAAACATTTTTAGCTCCAGTCAATGTAAAGTACGTGAAAACACGTAAAAGCCAGACGCATCGGAACCGACTTGGTTCCTCAGGATATCAGGGGGACCATGCTGACGCTGCATCGGCGTCTTGAAAGCACTGCGGCGGTTATTGATCCGATGTTTTGCCTTGGAGCAGAGTCCGTGTGCATACACTGGTGGAAGGGTTCAGAGGGAACAATAAGTGTTTTGGGCCGTTCGCCGCATATGCCATGGCTCAGTAGAAGTCTTCTCTTCCATTATTCTCGGTTCGCAAGATAGTTGTATGGTTGATATTTATCTTGTCAAACGTCTCACAACGTGCGACGATGGCTCTGTGCTCTTTGTTCGGTTTCAAGACATTCTTGGCGTGTTGTCAGAGTCATTCCGATAGGTTTTTTTGTCTCACCAATTTACGAAGGAGGGCCCTCGACGCATGGGATTTTGTAAAGGACGCCGGGAGTCTTGTCAGATGTTATTTTTTTTCTCACGTACTTTATTTTTGTATACAAAATCTAACGTTTCTATAGGCCCCCTTCTCAAGTTTTATAGGCGTGATAAGGCTGCATTAATACCATCTTTATGAGGATAATAAAAGTTTGGTTGATAAATTTTTTAAGCACGAAAAATGGGCAAATAAACAACTGACTCGGCATGACGATAGTTATAGCGCGAGAACAAAATGACGACACAGAGGCAAAAAGGACACGAGTTGTCTTTCGTGTCCTTCTTGTCTCTGTGTCGTCGTTTCGTTCTCGCGCTATAACTATCGTCATGCCATACCAACTAGCCCAAGCTGCCACACTTCTAAACTGACTCGGGCTATTTTTGGGCTACTTCAAATTTACGTGTTGGGCTAAGTTAGGGCTATCTCGAAGACCGATTTGGCGATTTGAGGCTCACGCGATCTGCAGTAATCCTGGACGAGACCTACTCTTGCCAGAGCAGAAAGGAGACGCATGCGCGTGCGTCATGTTTCTCTTCGCTAAAAAGAGCCAGCACTGCTGTATGTTATCCACAACAGCCACGGCCACGCTTGCAGCGCTGTTCCCGTCGCAGTACGTCCACTGCTCTACACAAAAAAGGTGGTCCCGATTCAAAGAATGATGAATCTTTCACGGCATCGTAAGCTCGCGTTTCGGTTGTTTCAGAACTTACGAAGATTTTTTTTCTCTAGGTTCAAAAAGTTTGGTCTCGCAACGCTCAACGCAACGACACCCTTTTCACTGTTCACTGAACTTCGACGCTTTGGCAATTTCATCGACAACCGGTTACCTCTGACTGTACCCGCCGCAGTGGTCTAGATGTTATTGTGCTCCACTGCTGATCCGCAGATTTCGGGATAGAATCACAACAACGGCAGCCGCATTTTCGATGGAGGCAAAATGGCAATGCAATTTCGATGCACGTTGAAGAACCCAAGGCGGTCGCAATATCCGGACTCCTCCACTTCGGCTGATCTCATAATCATATCGTGGTAATTGGATCATCAAGTATCGTTACCCTTTCAATGTGAATGGCGCTTCGACACGTTGAATACGTCAGAAGACTACGTTTAGATCCCGAGCGAGATATCGGTGTGCTTCCGCACAAAGGGAGGTGGGGATGTTCCAGCGTTCTCAACGACCCTAACCCTATTGTCGCCCTCATCCTGTTATGACGCCATCGTACGCGTCGTGTAATTCACGCTAATTAAGGTGAACACTGTGCGTCACCAATAACGGTAAAAAGGTAGTATGAACTGTTCAGTATTACTAGAGCTGCTAAAAAGCTTTAATAATTATTTGCAGTGATTAGTTTTGCGTGACAGTCGGTCAAGATTGCCAGTTGGTCCTTACTAGAAGAAACATCTATAGGCTGTACCAGTCGAGTTGTCAATCCACATTTCGTATGGTGTAGAAATAAAAATAAGGCTTGCGTAGCTAAGGCTATCGTGCTAAAAGGTGCCGCAGCTACCCACAAGGAATGTCCATCTCAGAACCATTAAACTTGGTTTCAGGTTTGAATGATGAAGTGATTTCAGTTAGCACAATAAATACTTCAACACCCTCAACTCAAAAGTTAAAGCTGCATATATCGCCCTCCCCCTCCCCCCAAATGGAAATTAGACCGATATACAGGATATTACTATATACAGCTTCCAATTAAATAATTGTTTTCGATGCCAATTGTGGTTAAGTTGTTGTTTGGGCAGTGACTGACGATAATATAAATTACACCCGAAGCAGTATTTAGGTTGGGATTCGGGGTTATATTCTTACGGTGAATCTTCGTTACGCGAAGAAGGGTTGGCAAACAAGGATTATCATTATGTCAATACATACAATTCAATTCGATGTTTATTTGGCTTTAAAAGAAAAAAAGAAGAGTCGTCATAAATAGGTATTCTCGTATGAGCAGCTTAACGAGGTGACAGCCCCCTTAGAATGTCAGCAACAATGATGAGAACAAGTGCCTAGACAAGAATCACACGAACAAACCTAACCATAGGGGCGTCCATGTATACATGCATGGCTGCTGCCGAGCACAAGAACCTACATACAGCTCATGTGCTACAAGTATTTACGCACTGTATAGTCACACAAGATATGCGCCTATGTGTCATCCGTCACAACAACCAAACAAACAAACAGACAGACAAGAAAACAAACATATAGATAGATAGATAGATAGATAGATAGATAGATAGATAGATAGATAGATAGATAGATAGATAGATAGATAGATAGATAGATAGATAGATAGATAGATAGATAGATAGATAGATAGATAGATAGATAGATAGATAGATAGATAGATAGATAGATAGATAGCTAGATAGATAGATAGATAGATAGATAGATAGATAGATAGATAGATAGATAGATAGATAGATAGATAGATAGATAGATAGATAGATAGATAGATAGATAGATAGATAGATAGATAGATAGATAGATAGATATCAAGTGCGTTTGTTTCGCAACCGTCTGCTTCGCACTGGAAGAAAAGCAACGGATTCGAATAATATGTAGTGTACTAGCGTATATAGAGCGACCAGCTATACTGAAAAGGGCATAATGCAGTATTGGCAAAAAGCTGGATGTATTGAAAGACATGTGTAACTTATTGAAAGTTGTCTGTACTGTATATAGGAGAGCTATACGATGGTGTTCCTAAGTGAGTGGCACAGATGAAGTAATGTCTTGTAATTTGAGTCAGTGCCGAACGACATGCTATGTCACATACTGTCATTTCCCGTTGTAATGCACAAGAAGAGCGCTCAACAAAAGTATGTGAGATCACTGAGATCTTTCTGATATGAGAAATTAGAAAAAGAGGGCCATCTTAGTATTGTGAATTTTCAGGGATGTATGGAACCAATGATACATATGTTTCCACGTAAACATCTCCAATTTCGGCAACAGAAGTGGTCCAAGTTCTCTCTATTATTTGTTTGTGAACTTTTTGTACAGAGAAATATTATGCATCAATCTACATAACATTGAGACGACATCACCCACGAACCACTAAACTATATAATTAGTTTAAGAATATAATGTGGCAGAGTTGCTTTCAGCCTATTTATGACACCAATAAGCTTCTCTTATATAACTCTCCTTCCCTCGAAAGAATGGGAAACGTGCAAGCGTAGCGAAGATCCCCTTCGAACGCTGAAGAACGCTAGATACAGACAAGGAGGTTTGATACAGACGACAGTGACAATGGCTTCACTTGAGCAAGTTTTTGCATATTTAGGGCATTCCTAAAAAGCACAAACAAAAAGAGATGAAAGAAGCACGTATGGCAGGACTGGCGAAGAACGTTTGTCGAGCATTTATATAAACATGATGCATGAAGCATATATAATCGTTTATGTGCTATGCACGAAGTACATATACACCAATCAAAACGAACGCTCGACCCGTCATGTGCTTAGACGTCAGATTATGAAATCAGGACATTCAAGATTGCATTCTCCCGTCAAGAAATGCCGGTTGTTCTTATATGTGGGCTTTAACGTCCCAAAACCACCATATGATTATGAGAGACGCCGTAGTAAAGGGCTCCGGAAATTTCGACACCTGGGCTTCTTTAACCTGCACCCAAATCTGAACACTCGGGCCTACAAAGTATCTGCCTCCATCGGAAATGGAGCCGCCGCAGCCGGGATTCGATTCCGCGACTGGCGGGTCAGCAGCCGAGTACCTTAGCCACTTGAAAACCGCGGCGGGGCTATGCCGCTTCTTCTAGGAACGGAGATGTTTAAATAAGTACGATCGGTGTTCGTATGGTGTCTGCAGTCGTCGCGCAGAGCGCACGGTTGGTGACTTTGAAGTTTTTCCACTGAATTACGTGGCTTCGTGGTGTGGCGAGAGAGAGACTCGTCTGCAATGCGGTAGGTGAGGGGTGCCATTGGGACCGTCGTACGCTCGCTCGGATGAGTAGAAGGTGTCCACGCAACGACGCCACACCAAAAGTTTTTGGCGAGGTGGCAATGCTCTGTACAGCAGCAATCAAAACAATTGCAGCATATCCACGAAGTGAATGATGAAGAGTGGGCAAAGCTCCGGGGGATCATTAACTCCCGTATATTGCCCACTCGATGTGGCGAATTACGCCATATCGAGTTAAGTCATATCAAGTGGAGCTTTGATGAAGGAGCTTGCTTTGTCTGTCTGTCTGTCTGTCTGTCTGTCTGTCTGTCTGTATGTATGTATGTATGTATGTATGTATGTATGTATGTATGTATGTATGTATGTATGTATGTATGTATGTATGTATGTATGTATGTATGTATGTGTGTATGTATGTCCACCTAAGCTCAACCGGGACTACACTAGAACATGCGTCTCCAATGCTCAGAGCGGATGGATGGATGTGGATAGATGTATCCGGCTGTGCCCAATAGATCGGGTGGTGGCTCATGCCACCTAGCCATAAGTGCAGCGAGTGCTGCAGCGCCATCTAGTGAGCACTCCGAGTATCAGGGGTGGCTATTATGCCCGCGCAGACAAGCCTGCACCCTAAGGAGCTTCACTCCTAAAATATTACACCATCTCCCGCTAAAGGCCACCATATGGTGCGGAGCAGAGGGTGCTAACTCTTACACTGACGGCGACGTTGACGCTGGAGCTCATCGTGGTGTTGCGCAGGAGAAAAACCTGGGGAGGCGCAAAGCACGCAGTGATGAACCGGTGTTACTACTGAAAAATGTCAATGGCTGCTTTCACGGCCAGTGAAAGACAGAAGACTCCGATTGCGCACAAAGACCCGCAGTTCGCTTTTGATTAACGCAAACGCTGCGAATTTTCATTGTTGAATAACGCACAAGAGAAATCTCCCACCAGCACTGCCTTCAAGGTCAAGATCCAGTGGCCAGCGAACGGTGCCACTGCGCGAGCAGTCGGTCTTTTCAAGCAAGAAACTCGCTAGCAGACGCTGCCTTCGTCGGCGTTGCGAGGCGAGAGAAAGAGAACGTAGGGGGGAGAGAGTGGGAGAGACACGCGTGTGCAAAGGGGCAGTAAATACCGTAGTTAAAAAAAAGAGAGAAAAGGGGGAGTGAGCGTAGTTTTAGCAGTAGTAGTAGTTTTAAACATTTACTTAAAAAACACAGAGGTTGCCAAGAAGACCAGCCTCTAGTGGGTCAGCCTCCCTGCAGTACTAGGTGGAGTTTCTAGTCAGGGACACTATTGGTCGTGGCCGCTGTCCTGGCATGCTGGCTCATGGCTCGTTGGGCCGTAAGGTTCTGGCAACCGGGCAGGGCCGCCTCCCAGTCCTCTCTTGCTGGATTTGTGTTCGGGGTACAGGAGGATTGAGCTGGCATGCCCATACTAGAGTGTACTAGAACTTTTGAGTGGCGTGACCGAAACGCTCTCCCCGTGCTTTCTCCATCCCCAACTTGCGGCGAAAGTAGCGGCGGCGCTGCCATCACCCAATCTTCCCACTTGGTTTACTCGGCTGGCTCGGCGGCATGGCCGGCATCTCGGTTTTAGTCGCGAAATGACGAAGAAGCAGCGTCTAAACCATTGTTACCCGCCAGGTTGCACAACTGGATATCCGCGTGTGCAACTAAGTCGGAAGTAATCGCTTTTTAACGCCCCGAAAGACGAAAAACGACGACTTCTTTCGGAGCGGAACCTCCATCGGCTTGACAAGCCGCTTGACGCCGATTGTGCTGTGTGCTAGTTACATTTCGAACCGCATTTTATTGTGAGAGACTACGTACATGTTATCAATGGTGTTCAAGTCCGAATTCCTAGGGGAACGCCGACACTTGCCCCTGATGCAGTCCCGACGATCTTGCCCAACGTGCCTGCATATTTGACGCTCAAACCTCCGGCTCCGCGGACCCAAACAAAGCGGCGGCTTGAGTGTGTGACGGCTGAGAAGGACAACAGAAAATGGCGACGCATTAGCACTCCTGCACAGCTCCTTGTGGATACCAACGGTGCAACTTCTGCAGATGGCGACGAAGCTGACGAGGCAAGCTCAAGTCCCTCGTCTGACGCGGTTGTCACTCTCGGTGACCTTCGTGGTCTTGTTCTACCATCAAATTCATGGGCGCTGCACGAATTTTCTGGATTTGACAGCGTGTCGTACGTAGCGTGCTCACTGGATCCTAGCACTCGTGAACTTTGCATTCAACGAGCCGTATACCTCACCTGTGCAGACAATGGAAGCGTGCAATGTGAAGCGTTCGTGCAAGAGAAACTAATCAGCAAGTCCAGTTTAGTAACTGTTCGAGAAGCCTCAGATGCTCTGCAGCTTGTTGCAAGCGACCCACTCTGTTGTGGAGCAGCAGAAACTTCATTTTTGCCACCATTGGGCCTTACCCACGGTCTACACGCGCAAATGAAGTCAAGAGGAGAAATCTTCTACAGTGTCAAAAGCGCACAGCAGCACCTGAAATTGAGTAGGCTATAAATTGCTGCAGTGGTGTAAAAAAGGATGTCATTTTTCGTGCATATTTTCTTGCACTCTCAATTTTTTGACGGTAAACCAAAAAGAATGAATGGAATGAAAAAACTTTATTTCGGTCATGCAGGACGCGCTTAGCGCGTAGCAGGCGTCTCCCACGTAGGGACCGACAGGGAGTACCTGGCGGCCGCTTCGTGGGCCTGCTGGGCAGCCCATTGCTGGTCGGCGAGAAGTGAGCTCCTGAGGGACCTCTCCCACTTGCTTGAGGTAGAGTCGGGAGGAGTTGTTCTACACTCCCAGAGCATGTGTTCGAGTGTCGCTGTGTGTCCACATTATGGGCATGTGTCGCTGGGTTATGCATCGGGATAATAAATGTGAAGCTTGGCAAGGTTTGGGTACGTGTGTGTCTGTAATAGGCGTAGGGTTAATGCCTGCGGTCGGTTAAGTTTCGGATGTGGGGGTGGAAAATGCGGCGTTCCAAGTAAAAGTGCTTTGTAATTTCATTGTACGTGATTGGTGCATCCCGATTGGTATCCAACCCAGCAAGATGAGGTTGCCCTGTGGCAGTGCGGTCAGTAAGTGCGCGCGCTGCATCATGGGCGATCTCGTTGAGGTTGGATAGGGCACCCGGCACCTGGCCGAGATGGGCGGGGAACCAGATGACAGTGTGGTGCTTCAGGGCACTCGGGTCCGCATTGCGCAGGATACGTAACGCCTGGTCGGAGATGACTCCGCGTTCGAAGGCTTTGATGGCCGGCCTGGAGTCGCTGTAGATGAATTCCCGTTTGCTGTCGAGCATAGCTATAGCCATAGCTACTTGCTCCGCTACTTCGGGTTTTTTGTGAGGATTGTGGCTGAGTTAAGAGTCTGCTGCGCGGATGATACCGCGACCGCGGCGAAGGCTTGGTTGTTGCGATAGGCAGCGGCGTCCACGAACGAGACGTTGTCCGCTTCCGTGTCTATGTGCTTCAGAATGGCGGTCGCCCGCGCAAGGCGCCTGCCTCTATTGTATTCGGGGTGTACATTTCGTGGTATGGGAGCGATAGTGATAAGGTCGCGGATTTCACGGGGAATTAGAGTCAACTCTGGGGGATCCCTGGCCCTCGAGGAGAAGAAGCCGAGCTCGCGCAGAATATGGCGGCCCGCCTTGGTGGTAGTGAGTCGGGTCGATTGCACACGTTCCTGAGCTTCGGCGATCTCTTCTACCGTGTTATGTACGCCAAGCTCGAGGAGTTTGTACGTTGGAGTGGTGATAGGGAGGCCAAGGGCTCGTTTGACCACCTTGCGAATAAGCGCATTGAGTTGATCGTGCTCAGCACGTAGCCACTTGTGTATAGCGGCAACGTAGGTAAAATGGCACAAAACAAACGCGTGTACGAGACGCAGCAGGTTGTCTTCTTTGAGGCCATGGTGCCTGTTGGCTATTCTACGTATAAGTCGTATGGCATTCTCAGTCTTACTCCTGAGCTTGTGTACTGTTTGGGTGTTGGTTCCGCGGGACTCCATGATCATGCCGAGAACCTTGATGGTGTCTACCCTGGGTATAGTACGACCACCTCTGGTGTGGAGGGTGATATTGCGTTCCGCCGGAGGTTTCCACCCTTTGGGCTTGGCACCCCGGCGTTTGGGCAAATATATCAACAGCTCCGACTTCGCAGGTGAGAACCTGAGACCGGTGTGGTCGAGGTAAGACTCAGTGATGTCGATAGCCTCTTGCAGGGCGGACTCAATGAAGCCATCCGACCCTGTGGAGCACCATATGGTTACATCATCCGCATAGATAGTGTGATTTAGCCCGTCTATTTTTGAAAGTCGTTCGGAAAGCCCGATCATCACGAGGTTGAAGAGCGTGAGTGAGAGGACGGATCCCTGAGGAGTGCCCCGCTGTCCTAGCTCCACTTCTTCCGACACTAGGTCTCCTACGCGGAGGACGGCTCTGCGTCGAGTGATAAAAGAGCCGATAAAGTAGTAAAATCGATGACCTAGGTCGAGGGCTGCGATCGCTTTCAAGATTGACGAGTGCGTTATTGTATCGAAGGCCTTTTCTAAATCGAGACCGAGTATTGCACGAGTGTCCCGAGTGTTTCCGCCATCTAGAATTTGATGCTTTAGGAGTAACATGGCGTCTTGAGTGGATAACCCTGGTCGGAAGCCAATCATGTAGTGCGGGATGTAGTCGTTATCTTCGAGCTATCGACCAACCCTGTTGAGGACGACGTGCTCAGCCACTTTGCCCCCGCACGACGTGAGAGATATGGGGCGTAGGTTATCTAGGCTCGGCGCCTTTCCCGGTTTGGGTATGAGGACCGTGTGAGCTAGTTTCCAAGCATCGGGTATCTCACCCTTTTTCCATATCTCGTTGATAGTGTCAGTGAGGTAAGTGACGGAAGAATCGTCCAGCTTGCGTAGGAGCTTGTTGGTGATGCCATAGTGGCCAGGGGCTGAGCGGCCATTGAGCTCATGGAGAGCTCGGCGCACATCTTCAATAGAGAAGTCGGCGTCTAAGTTAGTGTTGTCGCTGCCAGAGTAATCAGGGTGAGGGGTCACAGGGCCCGTGGGGAGCGGGAGATATTTTTCCACGAGGTTCTTGACAACATCTTCCGGTGACACTGTTCGTTTAGCCTGATGAAGTATCTTCACGATCTAATGACGCTGATTTGTGCGGGTGTTGGTCCAAGAAGAAAAACAATTTTTTCTAGAAGAGGCTTGTAATCAAGAGAACGTGCAAATAATGACGCGAAATCTCAAAATAAATGTTTTACCTTGAATATTTTTGTATTAAACCTGTGATGGTAAATTTAGCAGCATTAGAGATCTCGGTGCATAATTCATCGATCTAAGCCAATTCATTGCTGCACTTCAGTGTCCCTTCTAACTATCTTTCGATCATAACATCTTTTTTTTATTTAAAGGCATTTTGGAAAGACAACCTAAACTCTGTGTTTTGTTTTATGTTATTTTTTGTATCCTGGCTCTATATTTCATGTTTTTTTACAGTTTACCTAATTGCAAATGTATTGTTTTATAAATATGTAAACGTCGCATTTTTATGTTATCAATTATGATTATCATTAGTTACGACTCTGCTTTGCAGTGTTATTGCGTTTTTTAAACTCTCAAAATCTTCCAACACTAAGTTTCACTTAAGACATTCTTCTGCAGTATTACGTATTTGCATTTTCGTGGGTCCTACAACAATGAATCTATTCCCATATTTCAAAACCAAAGGGAGGTTTGGAAAAACTCTGTTGTTCTTCAAATAATATCAATAAAGCCTACTTTTTTGTCGTGTGTGCATGCAGCCACAAGCAACGAGCCTTTTATTTGAGTCCAGCTTTGGTGTTTTACGTGGAATGGACCAAGAGTTCTTCGTTTTGTATGCAGCATATTCCTTTTTTGTGGGGGGGGGGCGCTTCCGGTGTGTACCGGCCAGCTGGTTTCTCGTCTAAAATGTGTACACTTTCAAAATTTAAAAAACGCGCTCTTTATAATGTACAAAGTGCTATGCTACTTCGGGCTGCAGTGCGGTCACCAGCAACTTCAATAACAATAATGTCAAATAACCCTTATTTGCGCAAAAAAGGGGACTTATGTGAATAAGAAAAAAAGAGGGAGATCATCTTCACACTGGGCGCGACAGAGAGGTACCAACACGTACGCGGAACCACTGCCAGCCACCCGCCCGGGAAGATTGGTCGAAGCCAGCGCCACCGCATCATTCCACGCCGAAACGGCCACTCCTAGGCAGCCGCTCGCGCCACTCAAAAGCTTCTAGTACACTCTACCCATACCATGTGGTAGCTGTAAGCCACCTCCAGTACTGGCAGAGGCCGGAAAAAGAAGAGTCGAAGTGTTAAAGCACTGACAGGCACAGTAAAGTATTGGTAAATAGCCGGAGAAGAATTCTCTCGTCCGCCTTCTTGAGTCATCTGCAGGGTGGAAGAAAACGGCGGTGGGAGTCCCGCTAATGGGTAGTTATCTCTCTATAAGTTTGGAGAGGAGCGTTTTCTTCTGGAACACAGGGGTCATCGGTTGGCGAGGCAGTGGCCCGGGGAATGAGTGCGCGGGCGGCAGCGTGCGCCGCCTCAATGTCTGCGAGGCCCTGATAACCAGGAGTTCAGATTATTGAACGTGGAGAGGGGTAACCTAATCGCGCACAAGATTTAGGAACATTGGCAGCTAGGGGTGTGATTCATCCCAGTTGAAAATTTCGGCAAGCTCCTTTGGAGTGTGATAATAGAATTTGAGAACTGTCGTGTGACATATCCACAGCTATGGCCACCTCTTCAGCATGGGTAGCATTGGTTGCACGGAAGGACTGCGTTGGCGTTGAGAGGCCACATAGGGGAGAGCGTAGGAGTGGATATAGAAAGGGGTAGCAGACGTGCATGCGTAGTAAAGGTGGTCACTCCGCACACCTGATTAAGCTCGACTTTAAGCTGCATCGCATCTAAAATGTTTACGTTCCGGTGCAGCGATGATGGTAGACATTTTTAATTCTACGTACGTAGAGGCTGTGCGCGTAGGAAAAGATAGCTTAGTTCGCGGGATAACTTTCTGCCGTTGTATACAGACTGTGCCAGCCACGTTATTGCACTTTCATAAAAGGACGCCCTCGTCGGAGCCATATTTCTCCACAATATATTTTTCAGATGATCGGAGAATACTTGTTTGTACAATGATACATCTAAACAAAACAAATTCCTGTTTATACAATGTATTCTCAAATTGCCATGTATTCCTAATCAATTTTCTATGCTACCTTTAGGTGGCAACGATTCGTAGTTGTCAGCAGCCTATTGACATTATCTTCATTTCAATATATACGGTGGTCAATGGCAGGTAAAGGATGGCGATGCATTCTCATGGGTCGCGCGCTCTTTGATTTTGCTGTAAATGTTTCGATCCGCTGCCAGCCGACACACTCAGTGTCGTTCAGCTTGTTTTGACTCGTTCTAATGCTTTCGCGAAGCGCATTCAGCTGACGTCGGGGCAACTAAGGTTCAGGTTCCTTCAGCGTGAACTGGATTAACAGCCATTTCAAGACCCAATAATATACCATCAGTGAGCAAAGCCTGTTGCTTCAGTTTTTAAAGACGACAGTCTTTCTTGGGATGCTGTTTAGAAAAAGTTAATTTACACTACGTACAAAAACGAAGAAATCATTACCCTTAATAATAACGAACACACAGGAATCGGCACATCTACGTACCACGACAAACATGACTATATGTTGTAGTGAAGAAATCATTACTTCAAATTACATGGCTGACGTAGCATATGCATGTACAAAAGAACACAATGGAACACGAATGATCGCACTTCCTGTCCCCGAAAATCAGCATGCATGGACCGCACATCAGAAAAGGCGGCCGAACACACATTGAATTGTCGCATCTCTATTGGTCTCAACCACGACGCCGTTCAGCATTGCGGAAGCTTCCACTCCAGCAATTTTTAGGGGCGAAGCTCCTTAAAGCGGCACCTGTTCGTCCCTCGTCGTAGTGCGTATAAATGTCTTACGCTTTGAGCTGCAAGGCGGTGCCGGTGGGAGATTTCTCGTGTGCGTTGTTGAATAACGAAAAATTCGCAGCGTGCGTGTTAACTGAAAGTCGAATTCTCCTGTCTCTCATTCCCCATTAGCAGCCATTGACATGTAAATTAAGCGCTATGTGACAAGAAAGGGTTGCTACGTTATACTCGCTGGGCGTAACCTCCTTGGTTTTTTTTGAAAGGTTTAGCGAGCGTTGGGCAATAGTGCCATGAATAAAGTGAACTAGTATATACCATGAACTCGAGGTGGTAAAAGGTGGGAAGTAGACCCGAAGTGCAAGCCGGAAGAAAGTGTGCTTGTGCCACCTCTCATTCAGTCCTTGGAATGTCCGCTGGATGGCGGTGCTTCTATATGCGGAATATATGATGAAAAGATGCGAGATGGTGGTACTTGGAGAGTTGACTAGATGGACAAACAGACACACAGACAGATGCATGGACGGACGCACGGATGGCTGCACGGACGGATGGACGCTTGGGCGGACGCAGGGGCGGGTGTATGGACGAACGCAGGGATGGACGCACGGATGCACGTGCAGACGCACGCACGGGCCGGCGGATAGACACTTGGGCGGTCACACAGACGGATGCATGGACGGACGGAAGCAAGAACGAATGGACGGAAGGATGCTTCGCCCCACTCTCCATCATTCACCCCGTTGATATGCTGCCATTTTTTTTAGATGCGGAGCATCTAATACTCGAGGCTTGTAGTGCGGCGCCGTCCGCAAGCTTCCTCCTCCTTCTTCCACTATCTGTGCATCTCTTCCTCCTCTACACACCGCGCGCGCTTCACTCCTCCACCATCTGTGAACCCTTCCTCCTCTACACACCGCGTGCGCTTCTCCTCTTCACGAACATTCGCTAGCTGTATAATGCAGCGCGCATGCGCCGTCACGCTTCGAGAACATCGGCAGCTGACGCGCGCGCATGCGCCGTCGCGCTTCGAGAACATCGGCAGCTGACGCGCGCGCATGCGCCGTTGCGCTTCTCCCCCTTCTCGAACATTCGACAGCTGACGCGCGCATGCACCGTCACCCACCATCTGTGCCGCGCGCGCTTCTCCCCTTCGAGAACATTCTACAATTCTCCTGATTCTCCAGTGGACGCGCATGCACCGTCGCGCTTCGAGAACATTCAACAGCTGACAGTGCATGCGCCGTCGCGCTGTATATATACTCAAGGTCGGCGCTCGCTCGCTCAGTTGCCGCTCGTCGGTTGGTTTGTACGGCGCGTCGACGTCCAAGGTCGCGGTGAAATGAATTCCAACGAATCCACAAACACAATGATCGACGTCCCTTCGACCAGCGCCGCCCTTTCGCATACGTGTGTACGTGTTCACTCATTTAACACCCCCTCCTACAACCACGTTAACCAATTTAGCCATCGACCCAAGTAAGTCGCAATTTAACACCCCATTTCACAACCACGTTAACCAATTTAGCCATCGACCCAAGTAAGTCGCACTTTAACACCCCGTTAACCAATTATATGCTCCGCATCCTCCTGAGTGTTCCCCCGAGGGAAGCTGCGGGCAATTTCACTGCCTTTCAATGCAACAGCACATGAGTTATAATGTTTGCGGCTACCGAATACTAAGCACGTGCAATTTCAGAATTATCGTATGAGCACTTTCTAAACTGCATTGCAGCAAGGTCCGCGGTACGTGTGTTTTTCGACTCAGCAACGTACCTCTAACGTTTTTTTTTTTTTCGACGGCACGTCTCGACTTGTTAATTTTGCGTTGATAGCTTGGGCTTACTATGAAAACAGCACTCTTTTTTTTATCGCGACAACCTTAGTGTCGTGAATAATTGACCCAAAATCGTCAACGCCAGGTCGCTACTTGAACACGTGCGCTTGTCGTGATGATTCTTTAACAACAAAAAAAACGACCACACTGTCACCGAAATCGGGTGCACCTGCGGCTTATCGCCACAGGAGGGTGCTCGCGCCGAAGTGAACTCGCGCCATGCTTTCACATGTGCAAGATGTTTATTTCCGTTTCCTATTCATGTTGCTTCAACGCGGAAGTTTGAGCTCGTCAATCGTACATCTGTTTGTTATACGAGGCAACGATCAGACACAACATTTTGACTAAAACGACGACACGAATCGAAACACGCATCGGTGCGTGTGCTTCCTTCGTTCCATAAACTTTGCATTGCGACGTTCCGAGCGGAACCAGATGATCTGCTAGCAATTATACGTTTACTTTTTTAAGCTTTAAAACTCATGGCAAGGAAACCAGATAGTCATTTAAACACCAATGCGCGCTCTAAGGGTGCAACTGGACAATGGCGTACGTATTCGCTCGTCCCCATTCACGTTTCACCTCTTACTTCGAGAGTTGTCCGAAATTTTAACCCTAGTGCATACTCCGAGAACCCCACAAGGCCAGCTATAACAACACATACTAACCAATTACGCGTTTACACGTGCTGCTTCAGGAATGTTTTGAAATTCTACTCACCTCCTGCCCAACGTGCTCCGCCTACCCTGGGCACTATTGCGGGAACATCTGGTGCGTGGCCGCTGCTTTCTGTTTCAGCCAGTTTGAAGCTGGCAGCTTAGCTATTACAGTGCCTTTACACTCACGAATCGTTGCCGTGCTTTGACGGTGTACCACGAAGGACAACAATATATTGTGTTGTGACCGCATAAGCTGCATACACAGCCGCAGATCCCCACTCACCGACATGGCGGTGAAACATGCCAGGCGCTAGACGGCGCTGCGGCGGAACAAATGACCACCTTATAGCAAAATTGTTCTATATATACTAACGCAGAAACGGAGAATAAGTCACTTCAGAATGAAAATGCAAATTTATTTACAAATCAATCAGAAGTAGTCACTATAACACGCATAAATCGGCGTATTATGTGATTACTTTCGCTAAAACAAAATGTTGAGTACAAAAAATAATGTTATGTCACAGAAGAGTTCAGAGTATTTTATTGGTGGAGTATGAAAAGGATAAAACAGCTTATGGGTCTAGACACGCCAAAGCCGTCAGTTGCTTGCGTCAGGGTCCGGCAGGCATCAAAATAAACCAAACACCACCTTACATACTAGTAATACCGCGAGCATGAAAGAGAATATAGTGGGAAGACGCACATAATCTCTACACACACAATATATACTAACGCAGAAACAGAGAATAAGTGACTTCAGAATAAAAATGCGAATTTGTTTACAAATCGATTGGAAGTAGTCACTATAACACGCATAAATCGGCGTAGTATGTGATTACTTTCGCTAAAACATAATTTTGAGTACACTACAATGATGTTATGTCAATGAAGAGTTTACTGAGTCTTTCATGGGTGGCGCATGAAAAGGATAAAACAGCTTATGGGTCTAGACATGCCAAAGCCTTAGTGGCTTGCGTCGGAGTCCGGCAGGCAACAAAATAAACCGCACACCACCTTACACACTAATAATACCGCAAGCATCAAAATAGATCATAGTGAAAGGGCACACATAACATAACACAAATACTCATACATTTCCTCTGACACGACATATAAAAAGTTAGGATCACTATAAAAAATCCTTACATAAGAACTCTGTCCAAAAAAAGAGTTAAAAACATTGAACAACAGCGATGTCTCTAAAAGAGAATTGCCATTCTCGTGAATCTTGCAGCAAGAGGCTTTCACAGAATTACATCGGTGAGAACGTCGAAAGGCACTTTATCGAAGAATAACCCGTAAGAGTTCCTTTGATTTTTACTGTCCTTTTATGCGTAGAATGCTGGGCAGCAGTTCAATGAAGTACGTTGGAACGCGATAGGCGTGCGTTGTAGTTTTCTACCTCGCTCGACAACATGGCCTTCGATAACAGACTGCGAACATTCAACGAAAAAAAAAGAGAGTTCGGATCACTACAGGATTCTTACAAAGTGACTTCGTCAAAAAAAACAATTAAAAGTATGAAAGCGCAGCGATGTCTGTTAAATAGAATTACCACTCTCGGGAATCTTGCAACAACAGTATTTCAGAGGATGGCATACATAAGAACAGCGAAACACATTTTATGTACGAATATGTCGTAGAAGCTTCCTTAATTTTCGCTGTACTTTTATGCATAAAAAACTGGGCGGTACTTCATTGAAGTGCGTTGGAACACACGCAGTAGACGTGTGCGGTAGTTTTATACCTTGTTGGACAACGTGGCCTTCGATAATTGACTGTAAACATTTCACCACGGGAAAGGGAATACGTAACAGGAAATTCCATTGACTAGAAAAGTTTACAAAGCTGTTTTTATGAAGAAATTATCAATTTTTGGCATTTATAGTACATTTAAACAGTGTCTACCAGACTTTAGGTCCAGGTCGAATATTGCTTCTAACCCTGAACTTTTTTTTATTTGGATCGGAGAGTTTCGGACCTCTTCCAAAGGGTTCAACTCAGTCTAGACACTGCCCTTGCACCGGTGTAACAATGCACGGGTATGTGTTGGTAGCAAAAATAACGGTGTCGCCCGGACTGATTTGCGTGGTCGCAAATGCCTCTAGCAAGCCTTTCCTGGCGCAAACGCGGTGAGATGGAGAGAGAAGTGCATCGCTGTCGGAGACCACCGCCTTCTCACCGGCGTTGACGAGTTTTCAGGCTCCTTGACATCGCATTCCAAGGATTAAAAGAAATCTGTTTGTGGCGCCATCTCTCGGAGGCAGCAACGTGTCCAACAGTAACGGAACCGGTACTATGGCATCATCACTCTTCATATTGAGCAGCTACGTTTTGCGTCCACAGCGGATACGGTAATTACGGTGTTTGCAAGTACAGATGAGCGAAAAGCGTTAACGAATACCCCAACTACATTCGATCAGTTTCTTTCTTTTGTTACAAAAGCAACCAGTAGCTCTCGTGTAGCTTTTTCAACAGTCCTGTTTGCTCCGAGAATGGTACATTCACACTAAAATACGTAGCTGGCATACAAGAATGGTATTGAAAAAGCTTCCCTTCCAGCAATCCAGCTCACGCTACCAGATATGCTAAAGCAGAAATACTCCCTTCACTATCTGACGAGGGGGGCTGGAATTCGAAACCGAGGCACTAATTCATATAAACGGCAGAATGAGATGGCGCAACATGAGTTATGAAGTATTTGTAAATAAATTGAGCTGCTCTAAAGTGAAACTGCTTCGCTGTTCGCATCTTGGAGGTGAACGCATGGCGGCTTGTCGGAAGACAATGCCATTTGGAGGTCTTTGACTTGATGGGCCACGTAGTGGAGGAAGGGGGATTCGTGGTGAAGGCTGCACATGAAGTTGAACGCGCAAGTGGTAAAGAGCTTGCCTTGGAAGTTGATGTTGCAGCCTCTAGCCACCCTGAAATCAGCAGGGAGGAATTAAGCAATTAAAGAAGGCCTAAAAAGCCGCAGTGCAATAATTAGTAGAATTTAGCATTCTTGTATAATAGGATCATGTTCTCTGAGACACTAGTCATTAGATCAAACACAACTACCAAGAGTCTGGAAAAGCCAAGTTCATGTGTACTACCCATACAGGCCAGAAAGATTTGCTTCTTCAATTCATCATACAACCTTCCTCCTATACATCAAAATCAAAATGAAGGAGGCGCTTTGATGAAGAACTCAAATTTAAACTTTTAGAAGAGACGAATCCTAAACTCTTAGAATAGATCAATGTCCCTTTCGCCATTCGTCTCAAAGCTTAATACAGCAAATGATTTGCTAGACCTCTTTTCACGCAATCATTGTCCAATAAAAAAATTCGGAGCAATATTGTTCACGCATCTTTCCTATCTAATAAAAATAAGCACATACAGACCTAAAATAATTGGGAAGTTCATGCAGGCTGAAGATTTCGTGAAAACTACCGGAAACCACACCGATTACAAGTGAAGAGGTAAATCACCTTTAAAGAAGGTGGCTACTGTGTGTTGAGCTATTTTCAACATTCGCACTATTATGATTCAAAGAATAGTACTGAGAGCCTGAACTGTCAACATCCTTCATTCAATTCAACGGATGTTTGTTGCCAGTGCCAAAATTTGGAATATTATAGAAGATGGGAACAAAAAGCTGCCATATTTGGCAGGAGTATTCTACCACTATATTTTGCTGTAGTGTTGCTAGCAGCTGCTGGCCTTACAAGCCAAACACAATTTTTAATGATAACTTCAGCTTTGCCGCGGTTCCAAAATGCTTAAAAGCAAACTTCACTTGTGCAAACTTTTTTCTGTTTTAACAGTTGTAAGAAAACGCAGTATGTCTCGCACGTTTTTGAAGTATATGCTTGTAAAGGAAAATGCAAAGGGGCAGGAAACCGATTAGCAAGATTAGAAGTTAGAAAGAGGCAAATGAGTGCCTCTAAAAGTGCCTTGATAGAGTTTGTAGTGTGTGCTAAAACTACAACATACAATGTTTTCTGACAACTTGCAAGCACCTCCAATTTAGCCTTCCTTCAGAGTCACTTGGCCCCTTCACTGCCTTTCTTTTGGGCTGCCGGCCGTTCAATCAGTAGCGCCTGGATACTACCACGCCGGGTGTATATTGCTACACTGTCGCTAACCTGTATACTACACGATGCACTTGGTACTGCAACTTTTTTTTCTTTCTACATGCACAGAAAAGCCTGTTGTGCACTACTTTCGCACAGTTTTTTGTATTCATTTGTATGGCACGTCATATTTGGGATTGTGGACTATTATTCATGCTTCTTGCTGTGAGAATTAATGCATTTCCATAAACACAATTATTACTGATGTATCAACTGACCAATATTCTTTTTCGACTTCCTGCATTTTCTTATTTCTATTCTACCACCCAATTCTGCCCAAAGTCCGCCACTCAGATTGGCAGTATTTTCCTAAATAAATAAATAAGCAATAGGTGGAAGGTTGGTGTGGTTTGTACCTCGCTCATGGGAGCTGCCCCTGGAATAGTGGTGGGGGTGGCTCGAGTCCTCCAGAGAACGGAAAAAGTGCCCATTGTTTGTACCAGCTGCCACGGATCACGAAGAGGCCGACGAGTGCTTGTACTGGTTGTCGATCAGTGATGGTGGTGGCTGGTGCGGCTGCTGCTCGTGATGATGATGAGAGTGGCGTCTGCTAGCATGGCGTGAGGGCTGGCCTGAGCTACTGTCGTTAGAGGGACCCTGCTGCTCATTGAGACTTCTGGACCGGCTAGCAGAATGCACGCTGTCACCGCTGCTAGCAACAAAACTGGTGCTCTTGCTCAAACTGCTTCTGTGGTTTTGCTGCTTAGCCAGCCAGCTGCTGTTTTTGTTGCTGGTGCTACTTCTCGTTTCTCCGGGATCTGTGTGTAGATAAACCAAAGCCCACATCTTTTACAACAGAGACCGCTAGGCACTGTTAACTATTTTTTTATCCCTCCCCATGTCTCACAATTCGAGCTTTCAGTCAGTGGTGATGACAGGTCCAGTATTACGTCTTACCAGTCCTCATCACTGGCTGGTACAATGTTATTTTATACGAGGTCACTAACAATTGCCTTACCAATAACATCCATACTTTCGGTTTTGCACCATACTATATAAATTTAAATTTTGAAGAATAAAGCAATATAAATTGACAAGGGGCCCATGAAAACTTTTTGCACTGCTAGACAGCTGTTCTCTAATACAATCTCCAAATATAACTCTTGATAAAGTTATAGAAAATGAACTATGCAATGTGGACAAAGTAGGTCCACAATATTAAAGACACCTCTTAAGGAAGCAACTCTATTAAGGGTATTGTCTTACAGGCAGCCACCCTTAACTTGCGGATAATTTTTGTATTTCATGCACAAAATGGTATACTATTTTCAATTTGCATGTAGTCGGAAATAATTATCCAACTATACTACTGTATACAGAAAATTTTCATTGCAGTAACACTGGTTTCATTAATATAGTAATACCATGTCTAACTATAAAAATGGTGTCTCACAATATAGCACTTTTATATCTAAGTCACATGCGCTTATATGTAAGTGCGTGCATTAATTTGTATAATCATTTTCTCATAAATAGTCAATCGGTGCATTTTCCGCATCATAATTGGATGCTATAACCTTCGCTTCGATGTTTTCTTAGCCTTTGTTACAAAGTTTCTTTCTAATAATCAAATCTACCACAATACTGATTTTCTACGTGATCAACTTTTATGTCAAGTGCTACCAGATAAAAATCGCAGCATTGTGCTGACTCGCCTAATAATTTTGCCCTGTTAGTTTTAGTGAGACGGCAGTACTATACCATAGAGTGACGGTGCCATCTCAAGCCAACGTATATTCACAGAGGGAGACAAATGGTACCTTATTAAGTCACAAAGCTAAAATACAGTTAAAATTTATCTTGATAATGTGGCTATTCATTGTGTCTGCAAACTCAATACAGTGTAATGGTAATTGTTTCTACGCTAGCATTTCTTACAAAAAAGTGAAACAAATACATTTGCAGATACAGTTGAATATTCACATAATGAATGTAAATGTAATAACTTTTTGTATAACGAAGCATGTTCTCCACAATAATATTGTAACAGTTACAGTGCTTTTTCAAAGAAAGAATGAAGTGGTAAACAAACTTCTCTTGGGCCAGAGGGCCTAAGGCCAAATTAAACGATATTTTAGTGCTTATCCTGAACTATAACACTGCTTTTGCATGTGCATGCATGGCGTTAGGGCCGCCTGAATATACTCATTCACTAGTACAGCATCAAGCTGTCGCAAGCACATTTCAGGTTTAATAAAGAATATTTATTGCGTGCTTTACCTTTTTCCTGCCGTATTATTGAAGCAATCCTTTGAAAGAAGCACGATTAATAGGCGAAACAGTATGAAAGCAATGTGTCCACTTTCGCCTGCTAATAGTGAGTGGTGTGAAGCAACACCTACCAGAGGTGTTGCCAGTCTGCGTGGATGCCTTGCTGGTGCTCACGGCAGCTGGCGCGCGAGTCTGCACTGCCGCACTGATTCCCGGAATGCCGAACAGGTACTTGGGGTCGCGCGACCGCCGCTGCCTCTCCTTGTAATCATCCATGCTGATCTTGGCGCCGTCGCGACGTCTCGGCTTCTTGGCCTGGGTTCCCCTGCAAGCGCAATCCCAATTAGCTTCACACGACGTGTGTGTGCACGGAGTTAATTAGTTATACTGCTTTTAATACTACCCATGATTCTATTAATGCAAGCTGAATCACACTATCAGTTAGAGGGCTTCCAGCATAAGTCGACAACTGCAACATCCTAATATCGTTTTACAAAACGCCAGAGTTTCCCTTCAAACAAACAGTGCAAGAGCAGGCTTACTTATGAGAGAAAGCAACGGGTAAAGGCACAACCTTCTCGGCGAATGCTGCTAGAGGTCATGCAGCTTCAGAGACTGTTCACCAACACCTTACGAACCCAGTCATGCTATAGTCATGGACTTTTCTTGGCAATGCACCGAAAGCTACAGAGCCAAATCTCGCGTATCTCGCCGCTAAAGAATGTAGTCCTACAAGTGTGTCCTTGTCTCACGAGGCATGAAATATACGAACCTTCATTTTTTGCATGTAGCTCTTCGACACTGAAATTGGTTCACACAAGCGCATGTTCTTTAGTTTCTTTGTTGTCGCTTTACGTCTTTGAACGCATGATAAAGCCGTGCCGCCTTTTCCGTGTATCTCGAATGCCAAGTGGCGTCCACGTCGATATGAAACTTCAATAGCGCACAGCCAGCTCTTTCCACAGTGGTACGGAACGCATGACATACTGGACTACCTCGCGTACTGGTACATGTGCAAAGACTCCGCCCTCGTAGTACTTCCTGCATTGCCAAGAAACGTTTTTCGCGAGTATAGCCATCATAGGCCAGTTCGAATTCTGATCCCATAGATGGCGCTGCAGTACTCGCTCTACTTTGATGCGTAGAAGACGCCTGCTTTAGTGGGATAGGAGACACTAGATGGCGCATCCGTGCGATTATTGGATGGATGCATTCGCGCCGATGCGTGCATGTGGAATAGGCGACTGTTAGGGTCCAAAGCTATAAAATTCGCTCGCTTCTGACGTGTTTCCTCTATCGTTAGGCAGTCAGCGTGCTCCGACTATGCGCGACACAGACAAAACGGCAGTGCGGAGGGCTCGGAAAGCTGCTGCAGCACGCCCTCGCACATAGCGTCTCGATATGCTCCCAGATGTACATCGTATGATCACATGCAAGGAACAACTATCTCAGGAACCTGTCTCGGCAAACCTTCCATCACGGTAGGTTTGATTTTGATTGATTGATTTGGGGGTTTAACGTCCCAAAACCACGTATGATTATGAGAGACGCCGTAGTGGAGGGCTCCGGAAATTTGACCACCTGGGTTCTTTAACGTGCACCCAAATCTGAGCACACGGCCTCGACATTTCCGCCTCCATAGGAAATGCAGCCGCCGCAGCCGGGATTTGAACCCGCGACCTGCGGGTCAGCAGCCGAGTACCTTATTCACTAGACCACCGCGGCGGTGCTCCACCACGGTAGGTGCAAGAAGAGAACCCCTCATCTATCATTTTGGAGACCATAAAGCAGTTATAATGAAAGGACCACAGAAGGAAGCCACGTGCCGCTACCATTAATGAATAAACTAAGTTGTGTACAATACAGTGTTTCTCACGGCTTTGATGATCGACCGGGGAAAATTGACGGAGGATTAACGGTTTACCGATGCACTCCGAAGCTTCGCACATTCACTATCGTTCACTCTGTGGATACGCTGCGATTTTTTTTTTTCAGAATGAGTATAATGTGTATGAAGGCATTCCAAACTCTAAACAAAGCTCAAAGACTTTCGAATTGATTACACCCAAACCATTATCTGGGTGCCAGGGCACGAGGGCGTCACAGTGTACTAGTTTGTGGATGAGGCGGCTCGAGGGTTCACAAATCGAGCTTTCTTGCACACTACAATAGACCATCCAACGCCACTAGACCCTAACATTGGTATAATTCTTCAGTATTACAGGGCAGTAGAAAACTGTATCCAGCACCACATAAAATCCTCACAGCAATGGAATCGGTGGCATTACGTAGAATAAAAAAAAAACACATACACGAACTTACAAAGGCTACGTGTATTCTACCCCACAGCATACGGAGATATATGTTCGTGGTGTGGAGCCACACCAACTCTGTTTCACATCACGTGCACACATCACAAAGAACACCACAACATGAACAACACAGAAGAACAATGGTAGGCACTGCTGTCCAGCTCGGCCATTGCTGATCAGCATTGGCTGATCCAACGGGTAGAGATGATGGCTAGGGCCAGCGGAGCCCTGGAATAGGGTCCCGAACATTTAGAATGTTCCGCGTTGTGCGCAAATAAAGTTTCTCTCTCTCTCGAACGAGTACAGTTTTCAAGCTCCGCTCGCGAACCAGCAAACGCGGCTGACGCGTTAATGCGGAGGTGACGCCCACATCGCACCGCGCTGAGACGCGCAAGGAGTTGCCGCTAACAACGAATGCGTTAGGTGTTTGTGCTTGCTCGCTTTCTCCTTACTCTGTGCGTGATTTCTAACGTGCGAGGCACGATGCAAGATGGAACGGCAGTGTCGCTAGTTCTCTCATCGGCCGTCACGTGCAACTTCGGAAAGCAAATGTTTCTATGAAGCTGCAAACTGACAGGGTTCTAAAAACGCCGGGGTGGGGAGTGGTGATGCGGCGGGTAGCTTCGACGGCAACGACGGTGAGGTGTGCGCCTAGCGAGCATCGCTCCTAAAACTAAAATGCTATACCGCAGTCTCCAAGAACTGAGTGAGTCGCCTAGCGAAGCCACCATTAACCGCGATACTTGGGCTATATTACGCACATCATTCTAGATGCGAAGCAGTTTAGGGTCAAACTAAATCCGGCGTGCAGCGTGACCATTCTTATGGCGAATTCCACTGGTAGATCCGGAGTGGTCGCCGAAATCCGGGAGCGAGCACTCGGAGTGTGCCAAACGAGATCTGCGAGTGGAACACGTGAATGCCCGCGTGAGGTCTCTCCGGAAGTTTTTTGCGCATACGTCACTAAACCGGTACTGGTTTTCTTTTATTTTCTGCTATCGACGTTTCAATGACAACTGTGTCGTCACTGCAAAGCACGCTTTTCGATTACACAGTCTCGCGGAAAGCAATGCTACCACTTTCCAATTTTAGGAATGTAAACAAGAGCACAGGGTCACCAGACTGCCTAAAAAACGCCGAGGGCAACCCAGCTGCCCGACTGTACCGGAAATGACGGCAACGCATTCTCGGAGTTCCGGCGAAATCCGTCTCTGCAAGACGGAGCACACGGAACGCTCCGACGCGGAGTTGATTGCTCAGAATCTACCAGTGGTAAGTGCGAACTTGCTCCATATCTACCAGTGAAACTCGGATTGTCAACTTTGGAGCAAGAAAATTGCTCTTGCTCGACGAGTGGAATTCGCCATTATTGTGCAATTATTGTGCATGCGCCTGCTCTAGGCTTCTCTCTCCTCTCCTACACTCCCCCTCTCTGTCTTCGCAACGCCGAAGCAGGCAGCGTCGGCTAGCGAGCTTCTTAATAAAGAGCCGACTGCTTGCGCTGCATAGCCGTTCCTAGAAACTCCTCATATATACGCACTGGATCTCGACCTCTAAGGAAGTGCCGGTGGAACATTTCTCCGTGCGCTGTTGAACAATAAACATTCGCAAAGTGCGCGTCTCTGTATCCAATCGGAGTAGGGTCTCTCCTTGCCCTTTAGCAGCGATTGGCCGGCTCCAGTAAAAATCTGTGGTCCATTGCCCCGTAATTTGCGCCTCCCAGGTTTCTGACCTGCGCAACGCCGTCATAAGCGCCACGTCAACGTCGCCGCCAGTGTAACGTTAAAGCCCGCTGCTACGTACACCCACATGATTTCTTTTAGTGGGAGGTGGTGTGTAATTTTTTATATATTCTTTCTTATGCATGCACTACCCCAACGGGGAACGAGGCCATGTATGATGCATTTTATAATGAAGAACGATGGCCAGTTATGTTGAAGTTTATCTTATTTTTCATGCATTATTTTTTTTCAAATAAATTATGTAGGTTCGTCATGAAGCCACTTTTGCACCGCATTACACGCCAAGTTTGAAGCAACCACTCAAAGCATCTTTGAGTGGCCCAAATAAGTGAAAGTCACATGGGTCTTGGTCAGGGCTGTAGAGGGATTGTTCCATAAACTAAAACTTATATGTAGGTGGTTCCAACAAAACGATGAGCTGTGTGTGGCCGTGAATTGCCACGCAAAAACAAAAGTTTCTTCGACAGCAAACCTCAGCACTTGTGGAGAGTTGTTTCTTGTGTTTGTTGCGAATTTCGAATTCTCGATCCCCGAAAGCTCACTTTTACATAATAGTGCACTTTTCTCATATTTCCAGGTTAGTGTGATGTCAACGTGAAAGCCTTTGACACCCTCCAACCAGAGGAAACCGATCACTGCTCATTATTCTTTTTTTGCTGGAAACTTCTAACGCAGCATCCAGAATATATCAGCAACAGAAAGCAGAATTAACTTCTACCGTTCACAGCATCACTATAACTGCAAAAAAATTAGATGTCCCAGGACAGAAGAGAAGCAGCGCAATATCAGAAAAGATATGACAAATGTGTAGATAGTTTCTGTCTAGCCTTCGTACATTCGTTGTACAAGATCACCTGTGTCCCAAATAAAATGATGCTACCGCAGTTTATCTTAATAGCACTTGCAGGCACTGAAACGAATTCTGTATCCTATAGACCACATGCTCTGGCGTTGCCCCTCGTTGCGGGGCACGGACCAATCGAATGATGAAGACAAGTGGCTATCCGCTATCAAGGGCCCTGATCTCGGAGATCACCTGTGGGCTGTCCAGAGGGCCCATGATGCGCGGTCGCGCTCGGCCTGACTGTCCCAAAGTGGGAGTTGCCCGCTGCGCGTTGAGTTGTGCACCTGAAGACTTTGAATGAAGTTTCACACCAATCCAACCGCAGTCTCCAAGAAGAACTGGGCGAGTCGCCTCGCAAAGTCACAATTTTTTGCATAATAACTACAACCGAAGTGTCTAGGTAGGCCGAATCAATATCACGTGCCCTATCCTTAGCTGCATATCACTATATAGATAACAACCACGCAAAGAAGCCCCCCCCCCTTACTATTTGCTTTCGTTAGTAGTATGGGGTGGTACAATGGCAAGACAACGTGCAGAAATATCTATTTACCATGTGATATCACTTTTTAACATATCATTTTTCTTGGTCAACACTTCCTTACACAGATCCGGCGAAAAAGCATACCCTGCAGGTCAGATCAACATTAGCGAGACTCAATCAAATGATGCAGGGATGTTTACATTTGTACGTCACCACCCAAGGAAATTCATTGAGAAGAAAAAATTACCCTCGTTAGTCCGCCAGTTTGGATACACTAGCCACCTTGAGAACATACTGACACTGGAAACCTAGCATCACATGGTGTAATGCTCCCAACAGTAACACCGCCCACTTCCTTTTCCTTACCCTATTTTTGATCTACCGCATGCACCATACCTTGTTGGGGCCCCTGAAGGTGTGACGTTCCCCCGAATCTCCTCCGCCAGACCCCAACGATGTCGTTCCCGCTCTCGAACGGTGTCATGCTCCACACTGCGCAAAGAGCAAAAAGGCAGCACTGTTAGAGACACTGTTCCGAAATCATCATCATCAGCCTGACTACGTCCACTGCAGGACAAAGGGCCTCTCCCATGTTCCAACAGTTAACCCGGTCCTGTGCTTGCTGCTGCCAATTTATACCCGTAAACTTCTTAATCTCATCTGCCCACTAACCTTCTGTCTCCCCCTAACCCGCTTCCCTTCTCTGGGAATTCAGTTAGTTACCCTTAACAACCAGCGGTTATCCTGTCTACGCACTACATGCCCGGCCCATGTCCATTTCCTCTTCTTTATTTCAACTATGATATCCTTAACCCCCGTTTGTCCCCTAATCCACTCTGATCTCTTCTTGTCTCTTAAGGTTACACCTACCATTTTTCTTTCCATTGCTCGCTGCGTCGTCCTCAATTTAGCTGAACCCTCTTTGTAAGTCTCCAGGTTTCTGCTCCGTAGCTAAGCTTACTCAGCTTGAAATACTGAATTACGAAATACTCAGCATGAAAGGGACAATAAAGGCAATATTAAGTCGATGTTGATTGCTGAAAGAGCGGTCCAGAAACCTCGTAGCGCTACTTTTGTGCAATGGAACTGCTTATTTTGAAGTGAAATCCTGTTCTACAGGTCCGCATTGCGTTAACACACGTCAAGTGACCGCCCCAAGAGGAACCTTTCACGTCACTGTTGCCATGGGGGAAGAAATAAACCGAGGAGAGTCGTCACATTTTGTGAAGCCGAAAGTAGGTAAGAATAAAGTACACTACGGCGGCTCGCGCATGCGCAACGGTGTTAGCGAGACGAGCTGGTTTTGGACGCGCCGGGCGACGCTGCTGCTGCCATCTGATGGCCGAGCTGGGAAAGTGAAACTTTTCGTGCTGATTACGACCAATCGTGCTGCGATAATTGCTTGAATAGTGCCTGTGTGCTCTTCGCAGCCTCACTACGGCTCATATTGTGAATCTACAATACACTTCCAGCTTTGCTCTTCGTTTTTTTTTTTTCAACTGATCGCCAGAGAGACACGGCGCGAATCGGTGGGAGGATATTCTGCCTGACTGGCCGTTTTCTTTTGCACATACAGTAGATTCGGGGCATGGAACATAGTGTAGTGTAGATAAAATGTTGAATTTATCTTGCTATTTAGCGGATGGACCACTCCGAACCTTTCCTTGCCACGTGTGTGTCAAGATACTCACGTACTAGTATTGTACGCAGCAGTGTGGGTCGGCCATCTGTGACCATATCGCAAAAAAAAACTTCGCGAAACATGAGGTTACACGTGCAACCGTTAAAAGAAGCAATAATTCAAAAACAATAAATCATCTTACTGTGTCAAGCACATTTAATTCATGACTCGGCAAGCTCCGGTGAGAACAGTGGGCCGCGTCCTGCTTTCCGATAGTTGAGATCGTCGTAGACGAGAACGGCTCACTATCGCCCTTTCGCAGTAAGGGTCATAGACACTGCCATTCTCGTTAGGAATCTAGCCTTCCTTAGCTGAAGCACGCAACAGCACATTACCGAAGGAAAAAAAAAAACGAAGCTGCAGCACCA
>WOVY01009368.1:0-40000 GCA_013436015.1 Rhipicephalus annulatus
ATAGTGAATTTATCAATTAAGTCTTGAAGAATCTAAGGTTTTGTCGCTAGGTTTAAACTTTTGTCCCGCAACTGGCGGCTACAATGAATTCACGCTCATTGCCGATCTTCATAACTTTGAAAGAAACATGCGATTGCGCGAGTACTTTTTCAACCGCCAACCAAGTGAACAAACCAACTCCGCGTTACCATCTGGTAAACACTGGACACCACCCACTCAACGGGATAAATGCCTCGATTTATATATACGAGCTGTACAGGATGATGTACTTCAAGCGTACAAAACACGTTTTCCCTTCCGCCATAACGTCACCTTTAAAGAGGCTCAGGCTATCAAAGCATTGGCTAGCCGCAATGATATAGTAATTAAGCCAGCAGATAAAGGTGGTGCAGTAGTGGTTTTGAATGCTGACAGCTATATTGGTGAAGCCCAGAGACAACTTGATGACACCACATACTACAGGCGTCTTAATGACGACCCGACAGCGGAATTCAAACGTATTGTCAGTGATGTTGTTACAGATCTTGTAAAAGAAAACAAAATCGCTCAGTCTGCATTACGTACGCTGATTCCACTAAGCCCGGTGGCAGGCAGGTTCTACACCCTACCCAAAATTCACAAAGAAAACATTCCCGGTAGACCGATTGTGTCTGGTATAGGTACGGTGACAGAAAATTTGTCACGCTACGTTGATACCCTCATTTCTTCTATTCCGGTTTCACTTCCCTCGTACATTAAAGACACCAATCACTTTTTAAATGATATCATTGATTTAGACATTCCTGATGGGTCATTTTTGGTGATCCTCGATGTTTGTTCTTTGTACACCAACATTCCCCATTCTGATGGTATCCGTGCTGTTGTAAAAGCGTATAACGAGTCTGACCTCGACAAAACGATAGACTCCTCTACACTAGCTACGCTTCTCAAATTAATTCTCGAACTAAACAATTTCGAGTTCAACGGACAACACTTCATTCAAGTTAGCGGCACTTCCATGGGCACACGAATAGGCCCTAATTACGCAAATATTTTTATGGGCTCTCTAGAACGCGATTTTCTTGCCAGCCGCGATTTGAAGCCTTTTTATTACAAGCGTTTTATCGATGACATTTTTTTAGTATGGCATCATGGTGAATCCCAGCTTCTTTCTTTCATCGGCGATTATAATAATGCCCATCCAAATATATCATTCTCGCACTCATACTCGGACACCAGTGTCAACTTTCTTGACGTCACAGTGACACTGTGCAATCGAAAATTGACGACCAAACTATATAGGAAACCAACCGATAGACATCAGTATCTTCACTTCCATAGTAGCCACATAAAACACTGCAAAACCAGTATTCCATATAGTCAGGCCATTCGCTTTAAACGCATCTGCTCTGATAACAATGATTTCGCTCGCAACTGCGAAGACCTACGAGGTGCTCTTACGAGGCAAGGATACCCATCGGGAATCATAGACGACGCCCTCAAGAAGGCTGACAACATTGACCGTAAAGAGTTGCTCACAAGCAACAAACGATCTGCAAATACTTCACGTAACAGTGTTAACCTCATCCTTACGCACTCAGCTTCGGGTCCTAATGTGGCCAATATTCTAAGAAAACACCACAATATCTTGCAACAAAGTGATCGCTTAAAAGACATTTTTACGGAACCATCGAGGGTAGTTTACCGCAGATCACGCAACCTGCATGATACATTAACATCATCGAAAATAATTAATCGGTCCAACTACAGTGGTTGCCATCCTTGCAATAAGCCCCGCTGCAAGGTTTGCCCGCACATGTCAAGTACTCATACCGCAACTAGCACCGCATCAAACTTTTCCTTAAAAATCAACGGAGACTTCACTTGCGACAGCGCTAATGTTATCTACATGCTTGAGTGCTCCACTTGCCGCATGCAATACATTGGGCATACCGAAACATCATTCAGGTTACGTTTTAACAACCACAGAGCCCATGCTTCTACCCTTCCTCATCTTCCACTGTCAAAACATGTCCAGATGCCAGGGCACTCTTTCGAAAACATCAAAGCCACAATATTACAATCCGGGTTTAAAACTCATCATGACCGAGAAGTTCGCGAGTCCTATCTCATTAACAAGTTCAACACTTTGCACTCAGGCATCAACGAAAGCGTTGGACGCGTTACTTTCCTTTCTATGTAGCATTGTCCATCACAGGAATGCGTTAAATGCCCCCCAACCCATGTCATCGTTTCTTCTCTCATTTATTTGATTATATATATTTTTTGTGTGTGCTTCCATTTATTATATGTGCGCATGCAGTAGTTTGGCATCAAACTTGACGCTTCAGTTACCAGTTGAATTTTGTTTACTGTCTCTTACAGTGTGCGTGACATGTGCTCATGATATTGCTTGGCTTATGAAGTGCTTTATTGCTTTAAAAATTTGCCCTACGCATAAAAATTTGCCCTACGCTGAAGCTATGCGCTCATATCTTGAGTTATCCACAGCGATATTGTTGCTCAACACTCGTATCAAATCATACTGACAATGTTGTTTTGGTATTGCTTTCGCACTTTCTAATCACTATTCTGATCAATTGTGTGATTTCAACGGCCCTTAAAAAAAAGGGGGCATCTGCTTGTCTACTCTTTATTCCCTGACGAAGGCCGTGCCACGGCTGAAACGTTGGCATAAAAGTATTGCTCTTTCGTACGTGTACTCACTTGTGTTCTTTATACGTACCAGACCCCTTGAACTTCCTGCTGAATATTCACGACTATGGGTTCTGGAAAAGTCACGACGAAGAGCATCGTGTGGAAATTCCCCAAGGGATCCGTATCCACTGTTTTATTGGGCGATTCCCAAGCCAAGTATCTTCACCAGTATTTTGATCCGCTCATCGATGGAACGCCCGCTTTCGTCACTCAAAGTGGTGCCTTGATCAACGACATTCTTTCGCTGTTGGACTTCGTCCCACAATCAACAGAAACCCTTATCCTTCATGTGGGCACAAATGACTTGACTTCGTGCTCAGGACGTGTTGCTTTTGAAAGATACAGGGACGTGCTCGGCTTCATCGCCAGCACCCGTCCATGTATAAAGCGGATATACGCAAGCTTGATTTTACCAAGGTCCACGAATCGTCGTCGAGGGAGCTTTAACCTACCTTTGGTTCGTCACTGCAACAAGGAAGCGGGTCACTTCAACCACCTTCTTCGAGTTTTTTGCCGAAGATCTAGACTTGTGTCCTATTTGGACCACCAGTTTGAATGGCTACCTCCGAGCCATGTTCTAGCAGCCGATGGACTTCATCTAAGTTTCGAGGGTGTCGCACTGCTAGCATGCCATATTAGACAATTATGTTTCAACAACCCCAAAGATATGGGGTCGTCTATGTGGACTGACTGTGCGCCGAATGTGTCCTCACATCGCACTTCCACTACAAGCGGCCCTAAAAGACCGTCTACCGTACAGCCCCGGAGGATGCCTGGTGGCCGAACAAGATTGCGGAATTTACCTGACCGCGACACATCATCCGACCCGCCGCAACATTCTGGGCCGCGCGGACCAGCTCCCACATCAATCAACAGAAATGCCACGATGCCTCAGTCGAGGTACAATTTACGAGGACACCGTGATGTTCCATCCCATGAAATGAACTGACTAGGAACCACCAGGTTCGGTAAGAGTGCTTATCTAAATGCATCCGTTCATTTCATGAAAATTCGTAAAGTTATTGAGAAGCGTACGCGCTGTGAATTGCATGCATCTACTATGAAAATGTATGTTGCTACTTCCACTGCGCCTAAAGGCTTATGCCTGTCCTTGAAACCTGCGGTTTCTGAAATGTCGAGTGTACATTTGACTAAATGGAACAACACGCTAGCACGAGCTTCTATTGAATTGACCGAGATCATTTCAAAGCATTATGAATCGTCCGCGAAGGTTCTAGCTAATAAGGAGAAACAGCTGCGTGCCACACATGTCCTAAGCAGTGAAGAAAACAAGGAGCTTCACTTGTACAGGCAGAAAAAGCTGAATGAAATTAACCATGTCAAGCGGAGGAAAATGGTTCGGGATAACATACCCGTTGCTTTGTATTCCGAATCGCATGGAAGTGTTTCCGACCCTGCTAAGCATACCGGGCAACTTACTAATATAGTGAATTTATCTAGTCATCAATTAAGTCTTGAAGAATCTAAGGTTTTGTCGCTAGGTTTAAACTTTTGTCCCGCAACTGGCGGCTACAATGAATTCACGCTCATTGCCGATCTTCATAACTTTGAAAGAAACATGCGATTGCGCGAGTACTTTTTCAACCGCCAACCAAGTGAACATACCAACTCCGCGTTACCATCTGGTAAACACTGGACACCACCCACTCAACGGGATAAATGCCTCGATTTATATATACGAGCTGTACAGGATGATGTACTTCAAGCGTACAAAACACGTTTTCCCTTCCGCCATAACGTCACCTTTAAAGAGGCTCAGGCTATCAAAGCATTGGCTAGCCGCAATGATATAGTAATTAAGCCAGCAGATAAAGGTGGTGCAGTAGTGGTATTGAATGCTGACAGCTATATTGGTGAAGCCCAGAGACAACTTGATGACACCACATACTACAGGCGTCTAATGACGACCCGACAGCGGAATTCAAACGTATTGTCAGTGATGTTGTTACAGATCTTGTAAAAGAAAACAAAATCGCTCAGTCTGCATTACGTACGCTGATTCCACTAAGCCCGGTGGCAGGCAGGTTCTACACCCTACCCAAAATTCACAAAGAAAACATTCCCGGTAGACCGATTGTGTCTGGTATAGGTACGGTGACAGAAAACTTGTCACGCTACGTTGATACCCTCATTTCTTCTATTCCGGTTTCACTTCCCTCGTACATTAAAGACACCAATCACTTTTTAAATGATATCATTGATTTAGACATTCCTGATGGGTCATTTTTGGTGATCCTCGATGTTTGTTCTTTGTACACCAACATTCCCCATTCTGATGGTATCCGTGCTGTTGTAAAAGCGTATAACGAGTCTGACCTCGACAAAACGATAGACTCCTCTACACTAGCTACGCTTCTCAAATTAATTCTCGAACTAAACAATTTCGAGTTCAACGGACAACACTTCATTCAAGTTAGCGGCACTTCCATGGGCACACGAATAGGCCCTAATTACGCAAATATTTTTATGGGCTCTCTAGAACGCGATTTTCTTGCCAGCCGCGATTTGAAGCCTTTTTATTACAAGCGTTTTATCGATGACATTTTTTTAGTATGGCATCATGGTGAATCCCAGCTTCTTTCTTTCATCGGCGATTATAATAATGCCCATCCAAATATATCATTCTCGCACTCATACTCGGACACCAGTGTCAACTTTCTTGACGTCACAGTGACACTGTGCAATCGAAAATTGACGACCAAACTATATAGGAAACCAACCGATAGACATCAGTATCTTCACTTCCATAGTAGCCACATAAAACACTGCAAAACCAGTATTCCATATAGTCAGGCCATTCGCTTTAAACGCATCTGCTCTGATAACAATGATTTCGCTCGCAACTGCGAAGACCTACGAGGTGCTCTTACGAGGCAAGGATACCCATCGGGAATCATAGACGACGCCCTCAAGAAGGCTGACAACATTGACCGTAAAGAGTTGCTCACAAGCAACAAACGATCTGCAAACACTTCACGTAACAGTGTTAACCTCATCCTTACGCACTCAGCTTCGGTTCCTAATGTGGCCAATATTCTAAGAAAACACCACAATATCTTGCAACAAAGTGATCGCTTAAAAGACATTTTTACGGAACCATCGAGGGTAGTTTACCGCAGATCACGCAACCTGCATGATACATTAACATCATCGAAAATAATTAATCGGTCCAACTACAGTGGTTGCCATCCTTGCAATAAGCCCCGCTGCAAGGTTTGCCCGCACATGTCAAGTACTCACTACCGCAACTAGCACCGCATCAAACTTTTCCTTAAAAATCAACGGAGACTTCACTTGCGACAGCGCTAATGTTATCTACATGCTTGAGTGCTCCACTTGCCGCATGCAATACATTGGGCATACCGAAACATCATTCAGGTTACGTTTTAACAATCACAGAGCCCATGCTTCTAACCTTCCTCATCTTCCACTGTCAAAACATGTCCAGATGCCAGGGCACTCTTTCGAAAACATCAAAGCCACAATATTACAATCCGGGTTTAAAACTCATTCTGACCGAGAAGTTCGCGAGTCCTATCTCATTAACAAGTTCAACACTTTGCACTCAGGCATCAACGAAAGCGCTGGACGCGTTACTTTCCTTTCTATGTAGCATTGTCCATCACAGGAATGCGTTAAATGCCCCCCAACCCATGTCATCGTTTCTTCTCTCATTTATTTGATTATATATATTTTTTGTGTGTGCTTCCATTTATTATATGTGCGCATGCAGTAGTTTGGCATCAAACTTGATGCTTCAGTTACCAGTTGAATTTTGTTTACTGTCCTCGGGTATCTTACAGTGTGCGTGACATGTGCTCATGATATTCGCTTGGCTTATGAAGTGCTTTATTGCTTTAAAAATTTGCCCTACGCATAAAAATTTGCCCTACGCTGAAGCTATGCGCTCATATCTTGAGTTATCCACAGCGATATTGTTGCTCAATACTCGTATCAAATCATACTGACAATGTTGTTTTGGTATTGCTTTCGCACTTTCTAATCACTATTCTGATCAATTGTGTGATTTCAACGGCCCTTAAAAAAAAGGGGCATCTGCTTGTCTACTCTTTATTCCCTGACGAAGGCCGTGCCACGGCTGAAACGTTGGCATAAAAGTATTGCTCTTTCGTACGTGTACTCGTTTGTGTTCTTTATACGTACCAGACCCCTTGAACTTCCTGCTGAATATTCACGACTATGGGTTCTGGAAAAGTCACGACGAAGAGCATCGTGTGGAAATTCCCCAAGGGATCCGTATCCACTGTTTTATTGGGCGATTCCCAAGCCAAGTATCTTCACCAGTATTTTGATCCACTCATCGATGGAACGCCCGCTTTCGTCACTCAAAGTGGTGCCTTGATCAACGACATTCTTTCGCTGTTGGACTTCGTCCCACAATCAACAGAAACCCTTATCCTTCATGTGGGCACAAATGACTTGACTTCGTGCTCAGGACGTGTTGCTTTTGAAAGATACAGGGACGTGCTCGGCTTCATCGCCAGCACCCGTCCATGTATAAAGCGGATATACGCAAGCTTGATTTTACCAAGGTCCATGAATCGTCGTCGAGGGAGCTTTAACCTACCTTTGGTTCGTCACTGCAACAAGGAAGCGGGTCACTTCAACCACCTTCTTCGAGTTTTTTGCCGAAGATCTAGACTTGTGTCCTATTTGGACCACCAGTTTGAATGGCTACCTCCGAGCCATGTTCTGGCAGCCGATGGACTTCATCTAAGTTTCGAGGGTGTCGCACTGCTAGCATGCCATATTAGACAATTATGTTTCAACAACCCCAAAGATATGGGGTCGTCTATGTGGACTGACTGTGCGCCGAATGTGTCCTCACATCGCACTTCCACTACAAGCGGCCCTAAAAGACCGTCTACCGTACAGCCCCGGAGGATGCCTGGTGCTGCAACGATCCAAAATGGCCGAACAAAATTGCGGAATTTACCTGACCGCGACACATCATCCGACCCGCCGCAACATTCTGGGCCGCGCGGACCAGCTCCCACATCAATCAACAGAAATGCCACGATGCCTCAGTCGAGGTACAATTTACGAGGACACCGTGATGTTCCATCCCATGAAATGAACTGACTAGGAACCACCAGGTTCGGTAAGAGTGCTTATCTAAATGCATCCGTTCATTTCATGAAAATTCGTAAAGTTATTGAGAAGCGTACGCGCTGTGAATTGCATGCATCTACTATGAAAATGTATGTTGCTACTTCCACTGCGCCTAAAGGCTTATGCCTGTCCTTGAAACCTGCGGTTTCTGAAATGTCGAGTGTACATTTGACTAAATGGAACAACACGCTAGCACGAGCTTCTATTGAATTGACCGAGATCATTTCAAAGCATTATGAATCGTCCGCGAAGGTTCTAGCTAATAAGGAGAAACAGCTGCGTGCCACACATGTCCTAAGCAGTGAAGAAAACAAGGAGCTTCACTTGTACAGGCAGAAAAAGCTGAATGAAATTAACCATGTCAAGCGGAGGAAAATGGTTCGGGATAACATACCCGTTGCTTTGTATTCCGAATCGCATGGAAGTGTTTCCGACCCTGCTAAGCATACCGGGCAACTTACTAATATAGTGAATTTATCTAGTCATCAATTAAGTCTTGAAGAATCTAAGGTTTTGTCGCTAGGTTTAAACTTTTGTCCCGCAACTGGCGGCTACAATGAATTCACGCTCATTGCCGATCTTCATAACTTTGAAAGAAACATGCGATTGCGCGAGTACTTTTTCAACCGCCAACCAAGTGAACAAACCAACTCCGCGTTACCATCTGGTAAACACTGGACACCACCCACTCAACGGGATAAATGCCTCGATTTATATATACGAGCTGTACAGGATGATGTACTTCAAGCGTACAAAACACGTTTTCCCTTCCGCCATAACGTCACCTTTAAAGAGGCTCAGGCTATCAAAGCATTGGCTAGCCGCAATGATATAGTAATTAAGCCAGCAGATAAAGGTGGTGCAGTAGTGGTTTTGAATGCTGACAGCTATATTGGTGAAGCCCAGAGACAACTTGATGACACCACATACTACAGGCGTCTTAATGACGACCCGACAGCGGAATTCAAACGTATTGTCAGTGATGTTGTTACAGATCTTGTAAAAGAAAACAAAATCGCTCAGTCTGCATTACGTACGCTGATTCCACTAAGCCCGGTGGCAGGCAGGTTCTACACCCTACCCAAAATTCACAAAGAAAACATTCCCGGTAGACCGATTGTGTCTGGTATAGGTACGGTGACAGAAAATTTGTCACGCTACGTTGATACCCTCATTTCTTCTATTCCGGTTTCACTTCCCTCGTACATTAAAGACACCAATCACTTTTTAAATGATATCATTGATTTAGACATTCCTGATGGGTCATTTTTGGTGATCCTCGATGTTTGTTCTTTGTACACCAACATTCCCCATTCTGATGGTATCCGTGCTGTTGTAAAAGCGTATAACGAGTCTGACCTCGACAAAACGATAGACTCCTCTACACTAGCTACGCTTCTCAAATTAATTCTCGAACTAAACAATTTCGAGTTCAACGGACAACACTTCATTCAAGTTAGCGGCACTTCCATGGGCACACGAATAGGCCCTAATTACGCAAATATTTTTATGGGCTCTCTAGAACGCGATTTTCTTGCCAGCCGCGATTTGAAGCCTTTTTATTACAAGCGTTTTATCGATGACATTTTTTTAGTATGGCATCATGGTGAATCCCAGCTTCTTTCTTTCATCGGCGATTATAATAATGCCCATCCAAATATATCATTCTCGCACTCATACTCGGACACCAGTGTCAACTTTCTTGACGTCACAGTGACACTGTGCAATCGAAAATTGACGACCAAACTATATAGGAAACCAACCGATAGACATCAGTATCTTCACTTCCATAGTAGCCACATAAAACACTGCAAAACCAGTATTCCATATAGTCAGGCCATTCGCTTTAAACGCATCTGCTCTGATAACAATGATTTCGCTCGCAACTGCGAAGACCTACGAGGTGCTCTTACGAGGCAAGGATACCCATCGGGAATCATAGACGACGCCCTCAAGAAGGCTGACAACATTGACCGTAAAGAGTTGCTCACAAGCAACAAACGATCTGCAAACACTTCACGTAACAGTGTTAACCTCATCCTTACGCACTCAGCTTCGGTTCCTAATGTGGCCAATATTCTAAGAAAACACCACAATATCTTGCAACAAAGTGATCGCTTAAAAGACATTTTTACGGAACCATCGAGGGTAGTTTACCGCAGATCACGCAACCTGCATGATACATTAACATCATCGAAAATAATTAATCGGTCCAACTACAGTGGTTGCCATCCTTGCAATAAGCCCCGCTGCAAGGTTTGCCCGCACATGTCAAGTACTCACACCGCAACTAGCACCGCATCAAACTTTTCCTTAAAAATCAACGGAGACTTCACTTGCGACAGCGCTAATGTTATCTACATGCTTGAGTGCTCCACTTGCCGCATGCAATACATTGGGCATACCGAAACATCATTCAGGTTACGTTTTAACAATCACAGAGCCCATGCTTCTAACCTTCCTCATCTTCCACTGTCAAAACATGTCCAGATGCCAGGGCACTCTTTCGAAAACATCAAAGCCACAATATTACAATCCGGGTTTAAAACTCATTCTGACCGAGAAGTTCGCGAGTCCTATCTCATTAACAAGTTCAACACTTTGCACTCAGGCATCAACGAAAGCGCTGGACGCGTTACTTTCCTTTCTATGTAGCATTGTCCATCACAGGAATGCGTTAAATGCCCCCCAACCCATGTCATCGTTTCTTCTCTCATTTATTTGATTATATATATTTTTTGTGTGTGCTTCCATTTATTATATGTGCGCATGCAGTAGTTTGGCATCAAACTTGATGCTTCAGTTACCAGTTGAATTTTGTTTACTGTCCTCGGGTATCTTACAGTGTGCGTGACATGTGCTCATGATATTCGCTTGGCTTATGAAGTGCTTTATTGCTTTAAAAATTTGCCCTACGCATAAAAATTTGCCCTACGCTGAAGCTATGCGCTCATATCTTGAGTTATCCACAGCGATATTGTTGCTCAATACTCGTATCAAATCATACTGACAATGTTGTTTTGGTATTGCTTTCGCACTTTCTAATCACTATTCTGATCAATTGTGTGATTTCAACGGCCCTTAAAAAAAGGGGCATCTGCTTGTCTACTCTTTATTCCCTGACGAAGGCCGTGCCACGGCTGAAACGTTGGCATAAAAGTATTGCTCTTTCGTACGTGTACTCGTTTGTGTTCTTTATATATATATATATATATATATATATATATATATATATTTGGGCACGACACCGCACCGAGAATGGCGTACTCACGCACGATGCTCTTGCAGGCTACCATCACCGGTGCTGTCTTGACTGCCTTCCTCGAGTGGGATCCACCTGTCAACCAGTCTACAACAAGGATTGTTCCAGCGTACCGGATGCCGCTTCTGAACAAGAGCGTCTGACCCATCTGGCAACGTGAATCAACTTTGAAGGCAATTGGAGATACCGTCGGCAGATACAAAGCACCACCTGCCACCTTACAATTTGGGCACGACACCGCACCAAGAATGGCGTACTCACGCACGATGCTCTTGCAGGCTACCATCACCGGTGCTGTCTTGACTGCCTTCCTCCAGTGGAATCCACCTGTCAACCAGTCTACAACAAGGATTGTTCCAGCGTACCCGATACCGCTTCTGGACAAAAGCGTCTGGCCCATCTGGCAACGCGAATCAACTTCTAAGGCGATTGGAGATACCGTCGGCAGATATAAACCACCGCCTGCCACCTTACAATTTGGGCACGACACCGCACCTAGAATGGCGTACTCACGCACGATGCTCTTGCAGGCTACCATCACCGGTGCTGTCTTGACTGCCTTCCTCGAGTGGAATCCACCTGTCAACCAGTCTACAACAAGGATTTTTCCAGCGTACCGGATGCCGCTTCTGGACGAAAGCGTCTGGCCCATCAGGCAATGCGGATCAACTTCCAAGGCGATTAGAGATACCGTCGGCAGATATAAAGCACCGCCTAGCACCTTACAATTTGGGCACGACACCGCATTGAGAATGGCGTACTCACGCACGATGCTCTTGCAGGTCAGTTATTTGAACCATGCAGCTTGTGTTAAGAGTAGCAATTACTGCCTGCTAGCGGTGTCGTGCCCACCTTGTCTGACCGAATTGACCCGACAGGCAAAATACTTCTCGTCTGGCATGTCTGGCTATTTAATTGATCTTCTACTCATGATTTCGGGTGACGTAGAATCGAATAGTGGTCCTATGAACAAAGTAGAAGCTGATGCGTTTGCCCAGGCCCTAAACACCATAACAAAGCTCGAAAAACATCTTGCTGCTTTGACAACAGAGTTGAAAAACATAGCTGATAGGCAGGCTAGCTGCTGCCTATGAAGAAATTGAGGCATTAAACGCTAAACTAGAGGAACTTGGAAGTGCAACACCACTGGGTGATCGGGTAACCATGGCAAATTGTGATGCTGTAGGCATGGTGTCCAAACAAGTGACGGCTATTACGACTCAAAGTAACGACACGGAAAACAAGATTCTGCGTTCTAATCTAGTTTTCTTCGGCCTAGATGACGATCCCAAAGAGGATTGGGCTGCGTCAGAACAGCAAGTAATTAAATTTTGTACAGAAAAATTGGGTGTTACATTATTATGTGATAAATTTGAGCGTGTACACCGACTTGGCAGGTTTGCTGCAAGAAAATCAAGGCCTGTCATCGCCAAGCTAACTTTCTTCAAAGATAAAGAGCGCATTTTTTTTCTTGTGGTCCTAACCTTAAGGAATCGGCGTTCTCAGTTCGAGAGGATTTTTCGCTGGCAACTCAGCAGGCCAGGCAAAAGCTGCTTGCTTTTGCAAAAACACTGCATAAACCATTTAGGCTTTCAGCTGACAAACTACGAATTGGCTCCGCGACATACGTTTATGATGGTATCGCTAACTCTGTTGTCGAGCTCGAAAGATAGCTACGCCAAAACACATGTGCCAATTCTCCAACAACAAAGCCAGATCGCAACTTACAGTCATTATCAGTGTCATTTGCTAACACGCGAAGCCTCATGTCAAAGGTTGATCTCATTTCAAGCTATCTTGATGATGCTGACTCAGATGTTATCACATTCACTGAGACTTGGCTGTCTCCCGCAGTATATGACGTCCAAATCAGTGCTCTTACTAGTACCTATAATACATACAGGTACGATCGCACTTGCAAGAGGGGAGGTGGTGTTTTATTGGGCGTCAAAAAAGTATTCCATCATTGCTTGTGAACACAAACTGTGATATCGAAATTGTCTGGATTGCCTGCAAGATATTCTCAATTAATATTCTCGTCGGCTGTTGTTACCGTCCACCTGATTCAAACAGCTCTTTTAACGTGTCAATTGCGCATTAGCCTAGAGAAAGCATCTGAGGTCTTCCCCTCAAACATTACTTATTTATTTGGCGACTTCAACTTCCCATCAATTGACTGGGACAGACTTTCTTCATCATGTAACGTATCAACTGAATTCATTCATTTGACCCTGGACTACAACCTCTCCCAAACTGTATCCCAGCCAACCCGCGGTTCAAACATACTGGACCTTACTCTTACAAGTCATCCTGAAACATTAGTTCACATAGAACATGTAGATGGTTTCAGCGATCATAGTTTGCTTCAAGTCATTTTGAATCTACCTTCTCTCTTTACTGATATGTTGTCGAAACTCATTCGTAATTACAATAAAGGTAATTACGTCGCTATAAATAGTGGATAAGATAGCTTTTGGGAGCATGAAATGCTGCCACCTTTTCACGGTAGGTCAGTTGAAGAAAATTGGCTGATGTTTAGGAAAAAGATGTCCATGTTAATTGATATATACATTCCTCGCATTGGAATCAGTAACTGCACATCTACTCCTCGGTTCACTAAAACCCTTAGCTGTATGAGAAATAGAAAGAAGCGGATGTATAAGCACGCCAAACGCGCAGGAACACCATCAGCATGAACTGATTACAAGGCCTACCTTAAATCATGCTGCTCCGCCGTGCTCGCAGCAAAGAATAAATACTTTTCAAATGATCTGCCACAATAACTCAAGAACAATCCAACGAAGTTTAGGAAAACATTGAACCCAAATCAAGGAAGTTCACAAATCGTCTTGCACAATGACAACGCAGTTGCCCGTTCTAAGAGTGAGTGTTCTGCGGCTTTCAATTCCATTTTCACGTCCGTATTCACAAGTGAGGATAGCTCAGCGGTACCGCTTGCACATGATTTTGATTATATTTACATGGCACCGATAAACATTACGATCGAGGGCATTGATTCACAAATAAAAAAAATGTTAAATTATCTTCATCTTGTAGGATTGATGTAATCAATTCTAAGATACTGAAAACACCATATCTATATCAAGCATCACCCTGTTCCACATCTTCAGGCAGTCCTTATCGTCCGGTGTCCTTCCTTCTGACTGCAAAATAGCAAAGGTAGTGCCTATCTACAAAAAGTGGAAGCAAAATGCATGTGAAAATTACAGGCTCATCTCACTGCATTTGCTGCGAATTGCGTTACCAGCATTTGCTGCAAATTGCTGGAACACATCACTGCTTCGCATGTTTACAAACATCTCGAGTCGAACCACTTCTTTTTCTCGAATCAACACGGTTTCAGAAAGGGACTTTCTTGCGAGACACAATCACTCGAATTTACAACAGATATCCACCTTAACATGAATCACTTCTTACAAACAGACTGCTTATTCCTTGAGTTCTCGAAAGCGTTTGATGCGTTGCACTTTGCCACCTCATATCAAAACTTTCAGCTCTAGAATTGGACTCCTCCACATTGCCACAGCTACGTAACTTTCTATCTAATCGAGAACGATTTCTGTTAATGAAGTCGATTCCTCTAAATCTATCCTTGCTTCTAGTGTGCCGCAGGGTAGCATCCTTCGGCCTCTGTTGTTTTTAGTGTATATAAATGATTTGCCTAACAACATCACCTCTCGCATACAAATATTTGCCGATGACTGCATAATTTACCGCCCAATAGCCAACATTGATGATCATATCACGTTTCAACGAGACCTAGAAATTGTAAACCACTGGTATAACACATGGCTCATGACATTACACGTGTCGAAGTGTAAAATTATGTCTTTCACCCGGAAACCTGTTAATTCAGTTTTCTTATCACATCAAAAGTAATGTCATATCGCCAACCACAATCTATAAGTATCTAGGCGTGCACCTTACACCTAATCTATCATGGTCAGCGGACATAACTTGCGTATGTGCCAGTGCACCCAAATCCTTATGATTCTTGCGTCGAAACATGCGCAGTGCATCCTCCCCCTTACAAAAGCTTGCGTACTTAACTTTTGTGTGACCGCAGCTTGAGGATGCGTCTCCGATTTGGTCACCACATCAGAAATACCGTATCGGAGCACTAGAAACCATTAAAAATAGGGCAAGCCGTTTTATTGCTCACAACTATAGTAACTTATCTAGTACCATGCAAATAAAAAGTAAACCATCATTACCGTCGTTAAGTACCCGGCGTAATATTGCATTGCTGTCATTGTTCCATAAGGTCATTCACTCTGACGACTTATTACTACCCTGTTTGAATCATCCAGTCTATACACCGCGAAGATTGCACAGCACTCTCAGTTACGCCCGCCTATATGGTGCGACGCAATCATTCATTTTTCCCCACTACCTCGCGCTATTCGTCTCTGGAATAGCTTACCAGACAACATTGCTTCACTTAGAGACCATGACGCTTTTTGTCTTCAATTGAACAAACATTTTCCCGCACACTTGGCTTAGTATCCTTAATTTTTTAATTGTAAAACTTCTTTTTGATAAGCTATTGTAAGGCCGCTTTTCAAATTGATGGCGTCTGTCTCTTCATACCACTGTCATATATTTCTTAGTTTTTTTACAATGACGTAATTGTATGGTGGCTGTTATAATATTCATTGTGCCTGTACTTCGAATTATATTACTCCTGCGCAATACTTACTATGCCGTGCGTAAATAATTTTTTTGCACATACAGTTATCTGTTAATCTATTTTCTACTTGTTATTTCATTCTACTGCTCTGTAATCGTACAATTTGGAAATCTTCCTTTATAATGTATTGAATGGTACTGTATACCCCCATCACCCTATGCCTCTTACGGGGAGTGTGAGGTATTCTCAAATAAATAAATAAATAAATAAATAAATAAATAAATAAATAAATAAATAAATAAATAAATAAATAAATAAATAAATATATGTAATTGTGTGTGTGTTAGATCTCGTCCCGCCGCAGTGGTCTTGTGTGTGGCTAAGGTACTAGGCTGCTGACCCGCAGGTCGCGGGATAGAATCCCGGCTGCGGCGGCTGCATTTTCGATGGAGGCGGAAATGTTGTATGCCCTTGTGCTCAGATTTGGGTGCACGAAAGAACCCCAGGTGGTCATAATTTCCGGAGCCCTCCACTACGGCGTCTCTCATAATCATATGGCGGTTTTGGGATGTTAAACCCCGCAAATCATTTTATGATAGATCTTATTATTATTGTGTCAAAACACGAATAAGCGAGCCCTTAAGCATACACTTATTTCCCTTGCACACACACACACACACACACACACACACACACACACACACACACACACACACACACACACACACACACACACACACACACACACACACACACACACACACACACACACACACACACACTCACACTCACACTCACACTCACACACACACATATATATATCTATATATATATATATAGTAGAAAATGAGAGGGAAAGAGTGGCTACTAGAAAAAAAGAAAAGAAAAAATGACAAAAAAGGAAATAAAATAAAATCGAGAACGTTCCATTGTTCGCTGTGCTATGCGAGTGGCGTCATGAGTTTGTAATAGCTTCATTGATGTTTTGCCTTCAGTGTAGTTGGTTGGTGGCCCTTTTATCGTAGATGGTTCCTGGCTAAGGTAAGGGCTTGAGTGTCGTGAAAGTTTTTCTTTTTTTTTACCGACCACCACTGATCAGGTGTCGATGGTATGGGCGACTGTGGTGGGCACTGTGGGTTGTCGTCTTTCTACGTACCCAGGCTCCAGGGAGGCGGCGTAGAAAAAAAAAGTTCTTTTAATGCGCTGTCTCGCCTCATCGTATACCAATATTCTCCTCTATGATGGCGTAGAGGTAGTTAAAAACAGATACACACACCATAGACAACCTGACACCCCAGATTTCCCTGCTATCGCAAGCCTCACAGGGCAAGTCTTAGAATTGAACTCACCTGAGTTCAGCGAAGAGTACTTTCATCACATCAGCAGAACTACCATTGGTACCAAGCTTGCACCAAACTATGCTAACGTTTTTACGGGAAAAGTAGAAACCGAATTGTCCCAAACATCCTTGAAACTACTCCAATACAGTAGGTACACATACGACATTATTCATACTCGGACTTATAGCGAGGCCGAACGGCTAAGCTTTATCGGTACTTACAATACGGTTCACCCAAAAATACACTTCACACACACCTACTCAGAAGTAACCGTACATTTCCTTCACATTGCCATAACAATAGAAGATGACAAACTTTCCACAACCCACTACCGCAAACCAACGGATTGACAATAGTACCTTCAATACCAAAGTAGTCATTCACGCCGTTGTGCAGCTTAATGTGCTGGGCTTATCTCTCTTCCCTCTCTCCTCTATTTCTTTCATCTTACCCCCCCCCCCCCCCTGATGTGCAGGGTGGCAAACCGGCTGCCTACAGAATGGTTAACCTCCCTGCCAATTTTTTGCTCTTATTTTTCTTCCTTCCTTCTAGCCGTTGAAATAACAGCCTTCTATACGGCCAGGACCATCGTTTCAAGCGAATTTTCTCATAAGACCCTGAATTCCACATGAGCTCACAGAAATATTCTCCACATAAACTTGATGACGCTGTTCAAATGCTAAAAGCTGAACGCGGCTGACCTTCTTATGAAGCGACCACCACAACACAACCTGCAACAGACACACCTGTGTTTAGCTTACAGCACATGCTTTCCCAACGTTAACAAAATCCTTAAACGACATGACAACATACTAGAACAAAGTAAACTTCTAAAAAGCGCATTACTATTGCCTTATTAGTAAAAAGCGCATTACTTAAAATTGTTTTAGATGTCGTCATGTGCGCGCACACTTTGCAACGTGGTTTGTTGCAGGGATGACAGCCTTCATGATGTGAACACGTGGTTTTAGATGAGGTTAGTAAATCATGAAGGTTCCGCGACCGCCGGTAGACCACGCGTGGTTGTTCTGTAAAGATTCCTTTGAGCCGCTCGCTCTGTATTAAAATGTTGAAATGTTTCTTCAAGATATGGTTCACATTTGGAGCTGAGGCCGCATGTGTCAAAATTAGATTAGTGCGCGAACAATTTTTGGATCTTTTGTTAGTACTCAGCAGGTCTAAACGGTCGAGCTCTTCTGCACGTTTGATGGCGTCTGTGATTATGCTGGCCGGATAGCTCTGTTTTTCGAGCGCGCTCCGAAGTTGTTCGCAGTGGCGGGAAAATTCGCTGCTATCAGAGCATATTCTTTTAAAACGGACTGCTTGGCTGTAGGGAATACTAGTTTTATTGTGTTTCACGTGACTACTACTAAAGTGAAGGTATTGCTGCCTATCCGTGGGTTTCCTGTAAAGATTAGTTATCAGCTTCCCGTTACGTAGAGTGACCTTGACATCAAGGAAACTTATGTTCACAGGTGAATATGAGTGCGAAAAAGAAATCGCCGGATGAGCGTTGTTAAGATCTGCTATGAAAGAAAGAAGTTGCGATTCACTATGGTGCCAGATTAGGAAAATGTCGTCGATGAATCGCTTATAGTAAAATGGCTTATAATCACAATTTGCAAGAAATGTGTTTTCAAGGAGCCCCATAAATATGTTTGCGTAGTTTGGTCCAATTCTTGTGCCCATAGATGTACCGCTAATTTGAACATAATGGGTCCCATCAAATTCGAAATTGTTAAGTTCAAGAATGAGCTTAAGCAACTTAGCTAACGTAGATGCTGAAACTGGTTTGTTGGCGTCGCAATTGTTGTACGCGCAGATAACTGCCTCGATGCCATCTGAGTGAGGTATATTGGTATATAGTGACGTGACATCTAACGTAACGAGAAACGAATTTTGAGGAACCTGTAGGTCGGGACACGAGGCGTTTGCAAAATACCGCGATCTACTTGAAAGCATTGCGAAAGACCGCCCAGAAATTCGGCGAATTCACGCCACGCTGATACTGCCTAGAAGTGGAAACCATCGACAAAGGAACTGTAACCGGACATTCGTCCGACGCTGCAACAGAGAAGCATCAGTGTTCAACAACATGCTTCGGAATTTTTGCCGCTATTCCCGGCTAGTTTGCTACCTCGATCATGAAATCGAATGGTTACCACCCACACGCGTCCTCGCAGCAGACGGCCTTCATATGAGCTTCGAGGGTGTGTCGTTGCTTGCAAGCCACATCCGCCACCTGTACTTCAGGAGACTGGTGGATGCGACATCAGCTGCCTGGTGTGATTCATCAACGAATGACGACTCTCCGCATCGAGTGGATCGAGCTGGGCGACCTTCAGCACCCAGTCATCCTACAGCACAGCCGAACTCAAGAAACAACACCGCGCCGACAGCAACCTTCACCCTGACGAGCAAGCCTTCCGTAGCAGAGAACGTCACCTCGAAAGCATCGCGCGCCCACATAAACAAGTCGCAATCTACACAGCCTACGTCTTGCCTACCGCCGCCTGCGGTCGTTGCATCACTTACGCTGTCTCAACCACGCTACGGATTCCGGAACAGGGGCACAACCACGAGAGGAACGAACTGACTAACACAACGCCAGCTGGGTGAGGGTACTTTGCCTGTTGGCTCAATGAACTTTTTAAGGACCAGGAAGGTTATAGAAAAACAGACTCGTTGTGAATCGCACATTTCTATGCTTAGAATGTATGTCGCGGCAACAAGTGCTCCTAAAGGTTTACAAGTAAAACTGCAGCCGGCCACATCAGAGATGTCAAAGAAAAACCTGTCAAGGTGGAACAACACCTTAAATCGGGCGTCTGTTGAACTAACCAGCATACTTATTAGCCATTATGAATTATCAGAAAAAGGTCAGCGGAATCAGGAAAAACAGTTTGTGCAATCCTCTCAGTTTACGACTGAAGAATTAAAAACTCTCGAATTATATCGGTCACAGAAGTTAGCCGAGCTGGATGCTAAAAAATCAAAGAAGGTCGCGCGTGACAACTTAAGAAAAAAGGAATGCTCCCGATGAGGAAGCATTCTAACTACAGCTGAAATGCGCCAGCCCGAGCTGGAAAGTAAATCTTCTGGACAGGATAACATTATAAATTTGTCATGTTACGATCTATCAATTGAGGAACGTAGTGTGTTATATCGAGGACTTAATTTTTGCCCTGCAACAGGAGGCTATAGTGAATTTCATTTGGTGAAGCATCTTCAATATTTCGAACGTAACATGCGCCTTCGTGAGTACTTTTATGATCGGTCCTCGGCTCACAATTCCGATAGCTCATCATTTCCATCTTACAAGCATTGGACACCTCCCTCCCAAAGAGACAAATGTCTGGACCTTTATATCAGAGCTGTACAACGCGATGTCATGCAGGCATATAAAGAACGTACACCATCGCACCACAACCTTACTGACAGAGAGCAACAAGCAATTGAATCCCTCGCTAGTCGTAATGACATAATTATAAAACCTGCAGATAAAGGAGGCGCCATTGTTGTAATGGACAGAAGCAAATATATCAGCGAAGGCCATAGGCAGCTCAGTGATGCATAATATTACAAGCGGCAAGATCATGACCCAACAAACGAGTTCAAAGATATTGTTCGCGATACTTTGACTGCGCTCTTTAGTGATAAAGAAATGAGCTATGGCACTCTGAAATCCTTAATACCGTTGAGCCTAGTAGCTGGCAGGTTTTACCTTCTTCCCAAAATTCATAAGAGAGATAATCCCGGCAGACCGATAATTTCTTGAATTGTAACAGTGTCTGAGAACCTTTCCCGTTATGTAGATAGCCTCATCAACACCATTCTGTCCAGCTTTTCTTCTTACATTAAAGATACCCATCATTTTCTATCAGATATTGTTGACCTACAGGTTCCTCAAAATTCGTTTCTCGTTACGTTAGATGTCACGTCACTATATGCTAATATCCCTCACTCAGATGGCATCGAGGCAGTTATCTGCGCGTACAACAATTGCGACGCCAACAAACCAGTTTCCGCATCTACGTTAGCTACGTTGCTTAAGCTCATTCTTGAACTTAACAATTTCGAATTTGATGGGACACATTATGTTCAAATTAGCCGTACATCTATGGGCACAAGAATTGGACCAAACTACGCAAACATATTTATGGGGCTCCTTGAAAACACAATTCTTGCAAATTGTGAATATAAGCCATTTTACTATAAGCGATTCATCGACGACATTTTCCTAATCTGGCACCATAGTGAATCGCAACATCTTTCTTTCATAGCAGATCTTAACAACGCTCATCCGGCGATTTCTTTTTCGCCCTCATATTCACCTGTGAACATGAGTTTCCTTGATGTCATGGTCACTCTACGTAACGGGCAGCTGATAACAAATCTTTACAGGAAACCCACGGATAGGCAGCAATATCTTCACTTTAGTAGTAGTCACGTGAAACACAATAAAACTAGTATTCCCTACAGCCAAGCAGTCCGTTTTAAAAGAATATGCTCTGATAGCAGCGAATTTTCCCGCCACTGCGAACAACTTCGGAGCGCGCTCGAAAAACAGAGCTATCCGGCCAGCATAATCACAGACGCCATCAAACGCGCAGAAGAGCTTGACCGTTCAGACCTGCTGAGTACTAACAAAAGACCCAAAGGTTGTTCGCGGACTAATCTAATTTTGACACATACGGCTTCAGCTCCAATTGTGAACCATATCTTGAAGAAACATTTCAACATTTTAATACAGAGCGAGCGGCTCAAATTAATCTTTACAGAACAACCACGCGTGGTCTACCGGCGGTCGCGGAACCTTCGTGATTTACTAACCTCATCTAAAACCACGTTTTCACAACATGAAGGCTGTCATCCCTGCAACAAACCACGTTGCAAAGTGTGCGCGCACATGACGACATCTAAAACAGTTTTAAGTGCATCGTCCAGTTTTTCTTTAAAGATAAATGGGAACTACACGTGTGATAGTATCAACGTCATCTATCTTCTCGAGTGTTCAACATGCGGAGATCAGTACATAGATCAAACAGAGACAAGTTTCAGAATTCGTTTTAATAATCACCGTGCAGATGCCGTAAGCCTCCCTAATCTACCGCTGTCGAAGCACGTCAGTATGCCTGGCCATGGTTTCGACAAAATTAGGGCCACTATTATTCAGTCCGGTTTCAAGACAAATCACGATAGGGAAGTGAGGGAATATTTCTTGATCCACAAATTTAACACCATTTGTTCAGGTATCAATGAAAACGTAGGAAAGCTCACCTGCCTCGCACTATAACAACACGACTTCTTAGATTAGTAAAATATTTATTGTATATTAAAATGTATATTAGTCAACCGTGGTTTTTTTTACTTCAGAGCTCTTTTACATGTCCTGCCAACCATACTGTGCCCCGCGTGTCGATGCGCAAGGAAATTTGAAACTTGTATATTCATGCACCCGTCGCATGTCAGTAGTCATGTCAACACAAGGTTCTGACAGATTACTATTTTTTTTACTTTGATTGTCCTAGCTGCTATACTGAGAGTTCATCACGTGAGCCTATAACAGCGGCTGCATTGTATCATACCTACTTACTCTGACGAAGGCCGTGCCACGGCCGAAACGTTAGTAAATACGATTTCCTTTTTCAAATGTGCTATCTGCCAGTTCATTCAATATAGAAAATACCCGGACCTGTCGTGCCTTCCCTTCAAGTTCTATATATATATATATATATATATATATATATATATATATATATATATATATATATATATATATATATATATATATATATATATATAAGGGAAAGAAGTGTGTACCTAAGGGCTCGTTTTTCCATGTTTTGACACAATATTATTGAGATCTAACAGAAAATAATGCCAAGCAATGTATAGTGGATATCATTAGAACAAATGAAATGTAATTAAGAAGAAAAGTTGGTGAAAAAATAACCAGCTGTGAGCAGGAATCGAACCTACTACCTTCGAATAACGCGTTAGATGCTCTAACCACTGAGCTCTCACAGCGACCTTCCCCCAACCCACTTTCTTGTCTTTATATGTGAATTTTGAACGTGGGAGTGTCAGTCAGCGCCATCTGTAGCCAAACGGCGAGTGTAGAACACCATTTTATGAGCCTGGTGGCGTCACGTAGCACGTGAACTTATTACGAGTGGGCAGCTGATCAACAGTACCTCGTATTCAACCTAATGACACCAAGTCTGCCAGTGCGAGACCCTCGTTAATGAATAAGGGAAAGAGGTGTATACCTAAGGGCTAGTTTTTCCGTGGTTTGACACAATAATAATGAGACCTAACAGACAATATTGCCAGGGAGTGTATAGGGGAAGTTATTAGAACAAATGTAATGTATATAAGAAGAAAGGAAAGTGGGTGAAGAAATAACCAGCCATGAGCAGGAATCGAACCTACGACCCTCGAATAACGCGTTCGATGCTCTAACCACTGAGCTATCACAGCGGCCTTTCCCCAACCCACTTTCTTGTGTTTATATGTGAATATTAAACGTGGGAGTGTCATATATATATATATATATATATATATATATATATATATATATATATATATATATATATATATATATATATATAATTGTAAGCATGACATTTCAAGATCTCGTGGAACTGTAACGGCGACGAGGACTGGACGATTGCAAATGTCTCTCCGTGCCAAACGTGGATTCTCAGAACAAATTAGTATTCACGTTAAACGTCCATTCTCGTATTACAACAACACTGCATAGTACCCTTTCAAAGCGAGACACACAGCGGCTTAAGAAACCTTTTCTTCTGTGCCGCCTCCCTGGAGCCTCGGGACGCCGTCTCCGACAACGTGTAAGGCCAAACCACAATACGGTCGCACGCCCGGTTCCACTCCGTTTTTTCTGTGCGGGCCCGATTTTCGACCGGTCCAGATGCATCAACAACTTATTGGCTTCGGCCGGAAGGGACGAGCCCATAAGGTCTCTAGGTTGATGATTGGCTAGAAAAGACCGGTGGTCCATGACGTCATCACTCAAGCCGGAGCCGGTCTTAAAACATGGCGCTCGACTGAAGCGACAAAGTGAGTGGCAAGGCCTAGTCGTTAGCCGCGTGAAAGAAGCGTATTTAGGCGTTATTGCAATTACCACTAGAGTTAATGAGCATCCGCGCATATTTTCATCGAAAGGCAGCACGCCGGCACCACCTTCCTGCTCTCGTCACTGGCTGAGATCACCGATGGCACCCGACGGGGAGTTGTGTTTACGTGAGGTTCGGAGACCGACGATTTCTTGTGTTTCGTGCCATCGTTCGCGTTGATTTCGAAACCGAAACGTCAACATCTGCAGGTGTCATCTTCGGATGACACATACTTGTCCTCAAAAGTGTTCGATCACTGCAAGCAGCGCTTGTGATTTGTATGCGCGCCGTGTTCGTAGTTTACTCGTGAGGAGTACTGGGTGATGACACAACCTGCGGTGATACACGTTATCGCCGTCATTCGACATGTTTTGCGGCGTGCTCGCTGCTTTGCCGCTGGCAATAAGCTGCGATGACCACGTCGTATCCGAAGTGCTCGATCGTGTCCCCAGTTGACTAAGTTCGCTCACGAGATACAGGTCGGGGTATGAGCCTGCGATGTTCTGCAGCGGTGCTAGACGCAAAAGGTATTTTGTATCTAGCAAAAGTTATTTTGCTCTGAAATGTGCGGTGAATAGGTGCTGTCAGTGGAGCTTTATTGTGTATCTGGCATCTCCATACAGGAATTCCATCAAACTTGAATTTGCTGTCTTGCTCGCGTATGGTTTGTTTCAAGTTCTTTCCGGACTTGAAGGGTTTGCTTTCATACAGTGCTGTTGTAGATACGTGCAAAAATGTTGAAGTCATAAATGACAACTTCAGGTAGCGTTTATGTCTATCGTTTGAAATAGTACACACAGAAAGTTTGACATAAGGGAAGTCGGGTAGCGAAAGTCTTCTTTATGTTTCTTAACCACAGAGAAAGCTTACCGATAGTCAAGTGAAAGAAAATTCGGTGGTTCCCTACAAATTATCATATTATAATCGAAGGGTATATGCATATAAAGAAAACTACAGTATAACTAACTAAATCGTGTGTTCAATATTAAATCTGTTTACGTACAAATGTCACAACAACTTATGTCAAACTTTCATGGCAGTCAAGATAATAGTTACAAAAGCCAATCGAGTTGCCGAAATTGTACCTTTCTAGTACCTTGCAGATTGGCGTTTGCCCATTCTATTGTTATTGGCATATCTTTTTCCATAAAGCTTTTGTTTTTGAAAACAGCATTGACCCGTATTAGCCAAACAGTTTTCTTGCAGGCTCTGGGACTATGCACCACCGCCGGGTAACCAAGAAGTAATGCCAACTGTCATAAGCAGCAAAATCATCAGCCGAGAGTCAGACAACCAAAGAGACGTGGTCCAGCACGTGCTTAGCATCCTGGAACGCCAGCGGCCGAAAGCGGCGCCCTCACGGTTTTGACGCGAGTAGGTTGCTGCTCCGGGACGTCCGAGCATGCTAGTGTCTCGCTTTAATCCCGCTACCCCTTCCCCCTTTTTGCCGGATCGTCAATAAAGTTGTCTCACTCACTTGCAGGCTCCTTCCAGTACGTTTTGATTACCAATATTGTTTGCACCTGGTGCTGGATACCATGTCCTGAAACTGCTCATACCAGTAAAATATTCACATGAGCTATTTGGCGCTGTCGCTGATAGGCTGAGAAAAGGGCAATAACATAGACGTCTTAATGCGTGTTCGACTTCAAACATTATGCACACATGAAGTGACTGAGCATGAGCTGAGGCCTAATTGCCATCTGCATAAAAGAAGCTAATATGAATGTTACTGTGATTATATTACGAAAGTTACTCAGCATTTGCGGAATTATTCATCGAAAAACAGCAGGACAGTGCTAGGTTTTGGGTGTATTATGACCCGTGGCAAGGCACAAAATGTGCTTTGTACGTGAGTGTCAAGTGCTCTCGATTGTGTGAAACGACAGCACTTAACGCCAAGTATTTTTCCTCAATGGACCTCAAGACTGGCTATTGGCAAATCAAAGTCGATGAAAGACACCGAGAGAAGACGGCGTTTATAACACCGGACGGCCTCTTCGAGATTAAGGGAATGCCCTTCGGTCTTTGCTCAGCACCTGTAACTTTTCAACGCGTTATGAATACAGTACTGGCAGGATTGAAGTGGAAGACTTGCTTTGTGTATATGGACGACGTCGTCGTGCTTTCCTCGAGTTTCGACGAGCATCTTCGGCGCCTTGAAGCTGTACTTCAAGCCATCAAGACGTACAGACTCACACTGAAGCCAGAAAAGTGCAGATTTGCATACAAGGAGCTCTTGTTCCGGGGGCACGTGATTAGGAAGTCTGGAGTTCATCCCGATCTACGGAAAACAGCCGCTATCGCCGACTTCCCGCCGCCCACTGACAAGAAGGCAGTGTGCCTACTTCTGGGCTTGTGCACCTAATATAGGTGCACAAGCACCTATAATAGGCGACGACAACCTCTGACATAACAGTGGCGACGAGGCAGTGGATGTGGACTTGCGCTACGAAACGCTTTTGACTAGTGGTGGCAGCGGCGGACACACAGGAGCAGCATCTGAGAAATTTTGCTCACTTTCGCAGTGCCATCTGGAGATCGAAGCTCGGAACTGCGACGCGCCGACGAAGTGCCGGCTACCCACCCTTCCCAGGTTTCTACCGCGGAATCCACTGACGCAAGGGTCCCGGACAAGGAAATACGACGACACTTCAGAACAACATATTCAAGCGTCAACGCACCACGTGACCTGTTGCTACCCTATCTAATCAGCTATAAACGCCTACTGCACACCGGTGATCACACTCGGGCAGTGGTGGCGGCGGCGGATACACAGGAGCAGCATCTGAGAAATTTTGCTCACTTTCGCAGTGCCAACTGGAGATCGAAGCTCGGAACTGCGACGCGCCGACGAAGTGCCGGCTACCCACCCTTTCCAGGTTTCTACCGTGGAATCCACTGACGCAAGGGTCCCGGACAAGGAAATACGACGACACTTCAGAACATCATATTCAAGCGTCAACGCACCACGTGACCTGCTGCTACCCCATCTAATCAGCTATAAACGCCTACTGCACACCGGTGATCTCACTCGGGCAGTGGTGGCGGCGGCGGATACACAGGAGCAGCATCTGAGAAATTTTGCTCACTTTCGCAGGCACTACTGCTATCCGTCGTATCGGCGGCACTAACTTCGGACACGCAACGACCAGATACAGAGGCTATCACGACAGCGACTGACAGTGCAGATTACAGCTACCGCCGCATAACACTGGATCCAGTCAGCGCCACCACGGGAGCCTGGGGAGTGACGTCACCAGTGAAGCTGCTTATATACCCGACGCTGATGACCGAAAACTTCAGTGGGCCCGGCGAAACCGCAGTCGGCAGAGCTCTGAACATGCGTTCTTTATTGTGCTTTCAGGCACTACTGCTATCCGTCGTATCGGCGGCACCAACTTCGGACACGCAACGACCAGATACAGAGGCAATCACGACAGCGACTGACAGTGCAGATTACAGCTACCGCCGCATAACACTGGATCCAGTCAGCGCCACCACGGGAGCCTGGGGAGTGACGTCACCAGTGAAGCTGCTTATATACCCGACGCTGATGACCGAAAACTTCAGTGGGCCCGGCGAAACCGCAGTCGGCAGAGCTCTGAACATGCGTTCTTTATTGTGCTTTCAGGCACTACTGCTATCCGTCGTATCGGCGGCACCAACTTCGGACACGCAACGACCAGATACACAGGCTATCACGACAGCGACTGACAGTGCAGATTACAGCTACCGCCGCATAACACTGGATCCAGTCAGCGCCACCACAGGAGCCTGGGGAGTGACGTCACCAGTGAAGCTGCTTATATACCCGACGCTGATGACCGAAAACTTCAGTGGGCCCGGCGAAACCGCAGTCGGCAGAGCTCTGAACATGCGTTCTTTATTGTGCTTTCAGGTTAGTTATTACTGTTCATACAAGAGTGACGATCGATGCATTTTGATTGTGCCGTGCCCACATAGATTTCTGACAATTTTATTGCAGTGTTTTCATGTCTGTAAACTTTTGCTCTGCGGGGACGTTGAAGAAAAACCCTGGTCCTGATGTCGCTAAGATGCTTCAAACGCTTATAGACGGACAGAAGGCTATACGAAACGACTTGGCTGACGTCATAAAAAGACTAGATGAAACTGATAAAAACATAGTCCCTGACAGACAGAATGTCGCAAGTGGAAAAAGAAATTAAGGAAGTAACAAAGAAGACTAATGCTATGGCAAGCTCAAATGTAAATCTAGGGGAAATTCAAGAAACTATGAGAGCGCACCAAAAAAAATTGGTGGAACTGGAAGACCGGATTAGAAGATCTAATCTTGTAGTGTTTGGAATTAAAGAAACCAAAGACGAAACACCCGAGGCGCTCAGGCAGAAAGTTATTAAGGAAAGAATTGAAGACAAGCTTGGAGTTTGCTGTTCGTCTGTCGCGCGAATACATAGACTAGGAAAGGCGTCATCAAACCGTCCAGTCATCTTGTACTTTCAAAATTACTTGGAAAAACAAGAAGTCTTACGTAAATCAGGGAAGTTGAAAGGAAGTCGTATATTCCTTCAAAACGACTTCTCTGTTGAAACGCGAAGGAAACGAAAGAACATTTGGCAAAGTGCTAAAACAGATAAAGAGAACGGAAAGAAGGTTTCCTTAGTGAACGACAGGCTGCGTATTGATAATTCATTCTATGTCTGGAGCGATGCCTCAAACGGACGTGTTTTGTTAAAGCAAATGGCTGATGTACAGGAAGACAGATAGCTATGCCAGGTGCCACAGCAACTGCGCATCCTCTCTCTGAATGCAAGAAGTGTTGTAAATAAAATAGATGAACTAGAATTGCTGCTGCTTAGTTACAATGCACAACTTGTTGTAATCTCTGAAACGTGGCTTTCAGACAAAATAAGTAGTGACGAAATTGTACCACCAGGTTACAAGTTGTACAGACGAGATCGAGTTTCAAGAGGTGGTGGTGTTGCGGTTGTAGCGAAAGAAAATATAGCTGTTACTTTCATGGACCAGATTCCAAACCATGAAAGTTTATTTTTAAATGTAAAAATATTGGGTTTCACATTCTTGCTTTGCGCAGTTTATCGGCCACCTGATGCCGCTGATTCGTTTCTTGAAGAATTGTATGATTTCCTGTTGCTGCATCGAAATCGTAATGTTATTATTACTGGTGATTTTAATCTGCCCGACATAGATTGGAAGCAATTTAGATCGGAAGAAAAATATGCAACCTGCAATGTTGTATTAGATATACTTTTAGCAATGAACCTCGACCAAGTTGTACAGGAACCAACTCGAGAAAACGCAGTACTAGATCTTTTCTTTATCAGTCAAAAGTTTTCAAACGGAACACTTACCATAGAGCCCGGCTTTTCAGACCATAGGTTACTGTTATTTTCCTGGAGTGCCCCACATGTTGCTAGTGCTAGAATTGCCTCATTAGCGTACATACGTGACTATGTACGTGCTGATGATGAAAGTATTATTGATTATATGAAAAGAAAATTGGTATACCATGATTTTGAAGATGTTCATTTTTTGTGGAAGAGGTTTAAGGAAGTTGTAAATCATTGTACGGAACACTTTGTACCCTTGAAAAGAGTCAGAAAAGGGCGTCGCAACCCTTGGATCAGCCGTGAGATCATTCAGATCAAACGAAAATTAAAGACTCTGATAGCAGCATAAGACCGGAACACAAACATTTCGAGAGCTTAAACATTCCTTAACCGCTAAGATTGCCCTAGCAAAGGGAAAGTATTTCAAGACCACACTCCCAGAGTACATTAAGAACGATCCACAGAAGTTCTGGCGTTTTCTTTCCAACCGTAAAGATTGCATAAAAGAAGTTAAACTTGATGGAGAACTAGTGACGGATGAGGCGGTAATAGCCAAGTGCTTTAACGAATATTTTCAGAGCGTATTTATTAACGATAGCGACACTACAGCGACATCTGTGTCCAATTCTTCTATCGGAGATGTTCCCGTGGTGTCGGTGGAGGGTGTTCTGAAAATGCTACGTAATCTAAAAATTAGAAAAAGTGCTGGACCAGATGGTCTTTCTAATGTATTTCTTAACCGTTACGCTGATCAAATAGCAGAATACATGACGAGAATATTCCAAGTGTCATTACAGTCTGGGGATGTACCAGAGGATTGGCACAATGCCAGAGTAGTGCCTATCCACAAAAAATGTGACAAATGCATTGTAGGAAACTATCGACCAGTGTCTGTCACATGTACATCATGCAAGTTTCTTGAGCACATTGTAGCCGGTGAAATTCTTGATTTTTTAACAATGAAAAACATTCTGTCTCAGCATCAGCACGGTTTTAGGCGAGGAATGTCGACTGTTACTCAGCTCGTAACTACAATTCACGAATTCGCAGCAATACTAGACAGATCTGGACAGGTAGATGTGCTCCTACTAGATTTATGTAAGGCATTTGATAAAGTTTCACATGCGAAGTTGCTTCACAAACTAAGTGTTCTTGGGCTTCCTCAATACCTTGTTAATTGGATTACTGCATATCTGCGAAAAAGATCACAATTTGTAGACATAAATGGCTGTTTATCACCTACTTTGGCAGTTCTGTCTGGAGTACCACAGGGGAGTGTGCTCGGTCCGTTGCTACTTATTATTTTCATAAACGATATAACAGAAATATTACCGGAATCAGTTAGCATAAGGTTATTTGCAGATGATTGCATTATATTCAAAGAAATAAATTCAATTAACGATCACGAAGTTCTCCAGGAATCACTGTTGAAAATATATCAGTGGTGTGGGGACTCTAAAATGCAATTAAATGCTTCAAAGTCAGTGCTACTCCGCATCTCAAGAAAACGGCAACCAAGCGTATTCGAATACCGCCTAAATCAGTCAGTGATTCCGCAGGTTACGCAATGCCGGTATTTAGGCGTCACACTGACCAACGATTTAACGTGGACGGCTCATATAACAGATATTAACTCCTCGGCGTTTCGTAAACTATGCGTTCTTAGACGCAAAATTAAGGACACGCCTTCTAATATCAAGCTTTTGGCGTATTTAGCGTTAGTAAGGCCAAAACTGGAATACGCAAGTGCGCTTTGGGACCCATATTCAAAAAAAGACATTCACCAGCTCGAGAGAATTCAAAGGAAAGCAGTTCGCTTTATTTTTGGAAAGTATAGGAGACACGAGGCTATCTCAGAGCTAATGCAGAATAATCAGATTACGCCCCTGGAAACACGTAGGAAGATAGCCCGTTTGTTTTTTCTGCAGAGCATTCTGTGCAAAAGGATGAATATAACGCCACCGTCATTTCTAGGGCAGTTGACATCAAGAAGAACGCGTCACACGTCGACCCATGCATTGAAGCCTATATTTGCTCGTACTGTTGCTTTTTATAATAGTTTTTTTCCGAGAACTATATCGGAATGGAATACTCTACCAGAGTTCGTCGTTCAAGCACACGATTTTCATCAATGTCTAGAGGAATATTTGTTAGTGAATATATGATTCCAGGGTTTTTTTTGTTGGTTGTTTTATGCGCCTTTCATTTGCGTCCACTTTGTAATCTTACCTATGAATGCGTTTGTTCGTCTGTCTATTCAACCTTTTTTTGAGTGTGTAAATTCTGGACACGCTTGTACACGTTGATGTCGGTGATATGTATGCCCCTCCTGCTTTGGGCCGGCACTCGGCCCGCAGTATGATGAAATAAATAAATAAAAATAGGCGGTTCGTGAAAAACTTCGCCCGCGTCGCCGATCCAATCACTAACCTTACCAAGGCCAACGTGGAGTTCGAGAGGGAAACGCCGCAGGAACACGCTTTCCAGGAGCTTAAGCATCGCCTTGAGACGCCTCCGTTACTTGCCCATTTCGACGAATTCGGTGGGACAGAAATACACACTGATGCAAGCAGCGTAGGTCTCGGCGACATTATTGCGCAGAGAACTGACGAACTTGAAAGGGTTATTAGTTACGCCAGCCGATCGCTATCCAAAGCAGAAGCCAATTATTCCACAACAGAAAAGGAGTGTCTCGCCATCATCTGGGCTACATCGAAATTTCGCCAATACCTCTACGGCAGGCCCTTCAAAGTTGTGAACGACCACCACGCCTTGTGTTGGCTAGCTGCCTTGAAGGACCCTTCAGGTCGCCTCGCACAATGGAGCCTGAGACATCAAGAATATGACATTACCGTCGTTTACAAGTCCAGCAAGAAACACTCCGACACCGACTGTTTCTCTCGTGCGCCTGTCGACCAACCACCGCCCGAGGACCCGGATGACAACTACTTCTTGGGAACGATAACTGCCGACGACTTCGCTGAACGACAGCGGGCCGACCCGGAACTTAAGGCCCTAATAGGGACCGAAGGCAGGACCGCCGAAGTCCCGAAGGTATTCAAGCACGCACTTGCGTCGTTCTTCCTGCGAAACGGTCTTCTACAAAAGAAAACTTTTCACCGCTTCGAGCTATGTACCTACTTGTGGTGCCTTCAGCTCTGCGACCAGAACTCCTGCAGGCCCTGCACGACGATCCGACGGCAGGGCACCTCGGTGTTTCTCGCACGCTCGCGAGGATACAAGAAAGGCACTACTGGCCACGTCTTAACCACCAACTTCACTCGTTATGTGAGGACATGCCGAGACTGTCAGTGACGCAAGAAACCGCCGACAAGGCCAGCGGGACTTCTGCAGCCAATCGAACCACCTCGCCGACCATTCCAGCAGATTGGTATGGACCTACCGGGGCCGTTCCCGATGTCGGCTTTCGGAAACAAGTGGATCGTGGTAGCTACCGACTACCTCACCCGCTACGCCGAGACAAAAGCCTTGCCCAAAGGCAGTGCATCTGAGGTAGCTAAGTTCTTCGTCGAAAATATTGTCCTACGTCACGGCGCCCCGGAGATCCTCATCACCGACACAGGAACGGCATTTACAGCTGACCTAACTCACGCGATCTTGGCATACAGCCAGACAAACCACCGCCGGATGACAGCGTACCACCCACACACCAACGGCCTCACCTAGTGGCTAAACAAGACGTTCTCCGACATTCAGGCAATTTACGCCGATGTCGAACACAAGACATGGGACGCGGTTCTTCCGTACGTGACCTTCGCATACAACACGGTGGTGCAGGAGACGACACAGATATCTCCGTAGAAATTGGTCTACGGAAGGAGCCCGTCAACGACGCTCGATGCCATGTTACCCAACGGCACCGACCAAGAACACCTCGATGTGAGTGAGTACCTTCAATGCGCCGAAGAAGCCCGACAACTCACGCGTCTCCGTATCAAGAATCAACAGACGACCGACAGCCGCCGTTACAACCTTCGACGACGCTTAATGGAATACCAGCCCGCTGAACGTGTTTGGGTTTGGACGTCGATACGCTGACATGGACTAAGTGAAAAGCTTCTGCGACGGTACTTCGGACCATACAGGGTGGTTCGACGTCTCGGCCCTGGTGATTACGAGGTTGTCTGCGACGGCATCACGAACTCTCAATGACGCCGCTCGCGACCTGAAGTCGTCCATGCCGCGCGCCTCAAGCTGTTTCATGCGCCTTAACAAACTGCAACAGTGTTTTTTTATTATTATGGTATCGTAATTTATTCTGTGTACTTTCTTGCATTATTGTTGCACCTTCATTATTAGTTAAAGCATCGGCACGATGCCTTTTTCAGAGGGGGGCAATGCCACGTTTTATTCCTCAAGTTTTGTTATCGCCCCAATACACTACACAATTCTCAGCGCAAGCCGCACCTGCGGTTTTGGAGAAGCTTCAGGGATGTAGTAGATCATTTTGATAAGATCACGCCCACTCCGCGAACTTGTACAGATTATTCGGGAACCTACGCCGCCGCCAGCGATAACGCTAGAACATTCGATGGCAAGAGTATAAATGCTGCCGCACTTCGCCACTTGTGAGTAGTTGATTGACGGCCGACGCTCCATTGACTGCTATATGCGCAAGACTGCTACTGTAATTGGACTTTCCGTTTACCGGGCACATGTTCGCCCAAATAAACAGTTAAATCCCAACATAAAGTCTCCTGTCTTCGGCCACGTCATGACCCCGTGACAATATTATGGACCTAAAGTATTACTGCAGATGCTTCTCAGTAACCTAATGTCGGTGTTCCTGTGCTCACACAGTGCCCTGTTAATCGCTGTTAAGTCCACTTGTGATCAAATTTCTCAACATTGATTGTTTTGAAGAGAGATTTTCATTACAGTCGTTTCTGTACTGCAGGATGAAAATAAATTTTATTGAATTTGCTTCAGGCCCACTCCCACATCAGATTACTCGCTCACATTCATACTCGTGTCTACTTACTCTTCACGCACTCATACTGACTCGTGTCTTTTGAATGAGTGTAACTGAGCATACCGACCAGTTAGTATACCAAGCTATGCTATAAAAAACAAGTTGTAGTTTACACAACAGTTACAGCAGCCTGAAGTGCCGATATGATGCATAGACATGTATTTTTAAAGACGATAATCTTTCTTGGGGACCTTCGACGCGAAAATTTTGGTCTGCCTGTTTGTCTGTACACTTGTCTGTTTGTCCACTCTTAACGGCATCGGGTGCTTGAAATGGCCGACCCCATCCGCATGCCCACCAATGTTGCTCAAGGTTGGGCATTCATGCTTGTGCAATTGTCAATCAAAAAGCAATTATTGCGCATGTCAGGGGCACTATAACAACACGTATGTATTCTGCATGTGCGTCTTTTACTAAAAGAGGCATACATAAGATAATTTAGGGAGCGTATTGCTTATTACGTTGCACTGACCATGCAACGCTTTCACGGAACGGGGAGTGTTTCCAACGCTTTGCTAAGACAAAATGCTGGTGGCACCTACCATCGCCTTGCGTTCTACACCTTATACCTCTGAAATGGGCGCGCACACCCGCCTCAGAGCCATGCGCTTTGTTTTCTAAGAATATTGCCAGATGGCGCTCATGTCTCACGTGTGACGTGACTTAATGCACTCGTTCGCCTGTGCTGTATGCTCGAGACACTCTTATGCAGCGCCTCCAGAATACGACTCACCGATTTTCTTGCGTAGAACATCAAATATATGTCTTCTGCACTATCTCAACACGTAAGACTATCGTCTTTCGACGACACTTGCAAAAACATGCAGATATATGGCCAATGTTTTTGTGAGACTCACTTTGAAATTGCAGTACAGTTAAAAGAGGTCGATAATTTCATGCTCCGAGGCTTGTCTTTTTCCACTACAATCTTTAACTAAAGAAAAAAGCAATAACTTTTGTTGATGTTCGACACGTTAAACCAAAAAACCCAGGTGACCAGGGCGTAGCCAAATTTGTTGTGCTTTCATGCCGTGAATCAGTAAAAAAACTAATTGAAGTTGTGCAAGCTACATGTCACTCATATTTTATTTACCCTGAACTATCTGGAGATGATGCCATGGCAGAATATTTATGTATTTTGTGAGAATCTACTATGGTAATCAAAAATGTATCTGTGTGTATTTTGTGCTTATTACCACTTTGATGCTACGTGTCTTTTTTGTGGTTTTTTCAAAATGGTCACCTAATATTCATATAATTTATTAGGTACCACAAGCAATGTGTTTGGATTTGTAAGAATAAGATTGTAAGCACTGTTTCACTTCATGCAGTGCATATTTATTTATTTATTTATTTGAATATACTGCAGCCCTAATGCAGGGCTCTAGCAGGAATGGATAAGCTATACAAAACTAATACAAAGAGAGCAACAACGATAAAACAAAACAACACTAAAACTGAAATACATTACCGCAAGAAAACATGACTATGGTATTGCACACACAATCTTTAGCTATTTTCTAAATGACCAATAGCGGCATCAATAAAATTTTGTAATGATAGTGATCGAATACTGCCCGGTAGGGAGTTCCAGAGGTCTATAGTACGTGGGAAGAAACTAAATTTGAAAGTGTTAGTTCGAGCAAATAAAGGCTTTATATTCAAAATGTGGGAGCTGCGGGTGCAATGTTCTTCCATAAAGCAATGTAGTTGCAACCGAAAATGCCCGGAGAGGAGTTCATGACTGTATATAATAGTTTTAAAGATTCAATGCAGTAACGAGAACGTAATGGAACAATGTTGAGTGATTGCAGAGCCTGTGTTGGTGAGAAGTTGTGGCTGTAGTTATGGCATATGAAGCGGATGGCCTTACGTTGAACGCTATCACATGCCGAACGCTATCTCATGCCGGACATGATATGTTATTGTTGCGATAACCCTCTTTCTGCATTGCCCTCGGGTGAAATGCAAGCCACACATTAAGAAATGAATTAGTAAATTCTGGCGCATCAGTAATGTGGCTTCATAACATACACTGTATTGCATATCTATTAATTCAGTGAAGTGCTCACAAGTAATTGTGCTAGTGTGGCTGACACAGCAGGACTTAGTGCACCAACAGGCGTGGTGTGGAGGTGCAATTGAGGTAGAGCCAATCGGAACCGATCTGCAAAATGGACTCGGCACGAGACTCAGTGAAACGCACCAAGGGCCCTCTGTATTATTGTCACTATGTTACCCTTCAATGCCTTAGGTATGTGAAAATAGAACCACACACAAGCTACCTGATCTAGGAGCAAGAATTTATGTGGACCTCATCCCATGTTACATGAATCGGTACGTTTACACAAAATAGCAACAAGCCTGAACAGTTGCCCTGCGCAAAAGCCAGTAAGGTGCACTTTCTTAACTGATACGGTTAGTGAGAAAATAACTCCCACTAGTAGTACACGCAGCGTCCGGCGACATTCGTCTTGCAATCGCTTAACAGGAGACCCAACATATGACCATAAGAGATGTGGCTTTGCAATCTGTAATTGGAAACTAATTGGCAACCGTTAAGCTGCAATAGCCAACAGGGCCTTGATAACAGGGCTCGATCCATGACTAAACCCAGGAATTGTTTTCAGGCAGTGTTTATGTGGTGAACAGCTAACTTTAGCCACAGGTGGTTGATGTGAAGGCGTGTAAATACTTTAGTGCAACCGAAAAAGTTCAAGCATGAAGAGGCTGTGTAGAGTGTGAGAACCCGCTCAACCTTTCCTTGCCCTGGCTTCTTCCATAGTAACCGAGCAGTCTTTATTTCAATAATGTTGATTTTCTGTCTCTTACGTGTAGTCTCGAACCACAGAGGTAAGGTTGTTTTGACTGAATATTCATAGATGGATGTGAAGCAAAACTATATTTACATTGGTGACATAGCCAATCTTCATATTATTTCAAAATTGCGCGATCAGTGTGTCATGTAGAGTTGCAAAATTTGTTTATCGACACCTAGTAAGTCAGTTGCTGTTTACTTTTCACTGAATCAAGTGCACTAAGTAACAACAGAAGATGGGGTAAAAGCTTGTACAAACCAATGCAGGTGCACTACAGGGATATATACGAGCAAAAGCAAATAACTATACTGCCCCGCCGCTGTGGTGTAGTGGCTAAAGTACTCGGCTGCTGACCCGCAGGTCGCGGGTTCGATTCCTGGCTGCGACGGCTGTGTTTTCGATGGAGGCGGAAATGTTGTAGGCCCGTGTGCTCAGATTTGGGTGCACGTTAAAGAACCCCAGGTGGTCTAAATTTCCGGAGTCCTCCACTACGGCGTCTCTCATAATCATATAGTGGTTTTGGGACGTTAAACCCCACATATCAATCAATCAATCAAATAACTATACTAGCAGAAGGGGAAGTGGTTTATGAGGTAACTACACGTGCAAAATACCAAGAATCAATGGGTACACTTGTACAAAACATAGCATTACCAACATATAGCGTTGCAATCGTGTGCATAAAAACACCAAGGGAAGAAAGAATGACATCGTAGTTGTATGCTTGGTGAAAATGTCATACCAAGTATAAACAATTGAAACAACATGAATAATTGTAAAAAACCATCTAATTAAAAAGGTATTTGTTGAATGTGTAGACTTCAACTTGTGATCGTTCATATGCAATAATAGTGTCTGGACATGATAATTTAGTTAGAAGTGATGACCATCAGATTCTTTTATTCAGACACAGTCAGTGTTCAAGTGATAATCTGTTGTGGAATTGAAGCTTGCATTGCCCTTCATGAAATCATTCAGGTGCTGCTGCATTCTTCTTGCAAAATTTCCAGTTTAACTTATGTGAGATAGTGAAAACCAGAAAATAGTGAAGCTAAGGAAAGGTACAGGGGACCTAAATTGCATCGTTGTAAATGTATAATTGTGATATGTATGTGCATAAGGCAAAGTGGATGGAAAGACAACTTCCCCCAAGAGGGACTGAACCTACTCCCTTTGGATAATGCGGGCAATGCTATAAAACTTTGCTGTTATGCACATCTATATCACAATGAATATATATATATATATATATATATATATATATATATATATATATATATATATATATATATATATAAGTAGATGCGCTTTCACATAACAACTGTTTATTGTCCCAGTTATTTAGACCCCATGTACATATATATATATAGTCCAGTAGATCCTCCGTGAGCGGTCACAACGTGGTTTATTTCGACGTTTCGGCCTAGAGTCTGGCCTTCATGAGGTCGAAATATACCACGTTGTGACCACTCACGGAGGATCTACTGGACTATATGCAACGCTACGGCCACTCAACCACCATGCCTGCATTGCATATATATATATATATATATATATATATATATATATATATATATATATATATATATATATACATATTGTGTGTCTGTGACGTAAGATTGTAGCGATGGTTAGTAGAAGCAGAGTAGAAAGAAGTGCGCGTGCTTTGGATTTGGAATAAACATGGCGTATGAGCCAGGCCACGTCTCGCAGTAATGATTGCGTCAGACAAGTCGACAGTATGAAGATCTGCCAGCCCTTTTTTCAGTCTCTCATTTTTGACGCAGTTTCCCACAAGACATTATGACCTTAAATCGACTACCGAATCTTCTCCTAGCAGTACACAGCGATCAGCACAATGACAGAGGCATCAGCTGACCTTGACAACCCCAAGTACAACGAATGAGTGGACGAACGACCCGTGCAGGACTGGTTTAACCAATTCGAGGTCGGCGCCGCCTCTGTATCCTGGTCGGAATGAGAGATGATCACCAACTTTACTGACAACATCTCAGGTGAGGCATTCAAATTTTACCTCACCCACACCTTTCAAAACGACGAGTCTTGTGAAAAGATGAGAAAAATGGCCACCCGTTTCAAAGAATACGACGAAGACTTGTGCATCATCGGCTGAAGGCTTTTCAATTCAACTATAACAGTTACGGGAAGCCTTCCTGCACTAAGTATATTTCCCAAAGAAGACTTCAGAGTAAATATTCCACCATTGTACCATCATATAGTCACGTGGAGTCATATTGGCAGTATGACTCGTCCAAGCACACTTCACGCATTCCAACACCTACTAGGAGCTTGCACATCGCAGCATATAAGGTAAAGCCTCCGTATGCCAACAGGAATCTAAACCATTTTGCCTGACAACTTAACCTACGGTTGGCTTTTCTACGGGCAAATAAATAGGCATTTCCAACGTGTTCCTTGCACTATAACACTCCATGTGTTACTGAACAACCCGAATCACTTGATGCTTCATGTCGCGCACATGAAACACTTGGCTTCGGACGTGTGACAGTATTTACACGTGACGAGCTGGTGAATCCTCACTGTACCAGCCCACACCCTGATGTTCCAGACCAGAGAGTTTCGAAACA